>CAJVRN010000219.1:600000-915000 GCA_911728415.1 Lagocephalus sceleratus | reverse complement strand
GTGGCTTCCATACTTTCGGAGCGCAACAGTTCAGCGTGGGAAAAAAAATTCTGAAAGTGTTTTGTTTGCCCATATCTTTACTCTTCAGAGCAGTAACTTCATGAAAAGGGGTACATAATATATGAGTCCTCACTACTTTTTTCCACAGTAGTTCACTGAACACACTCGTAATATGCTGCTTGATCCAGATTAACTGAACTAAGTCCACCTGATTCCAGACATGTTTTGATTTTTGCTGTTTCCTCCCACTAATATCTCCATTATTTGGATATAAATATCATCACCCCAGAATGTAGTCTACTCCAGAATAGTTTTACCAGAGCCAAGGTAGTGAATTGATGTTTTCCAATGTACTTTTACATGGTAATCAGAATAAAAGCAACATTCCAACAGCATATGGGAGAAGATTAGGGTCATACTGTATTCTCTTAATATGATAATCACATTAAATGGTCAAAAATGGTATGTAAATTATCTTAATTATAAAAGTCCCTCAATTAATGCCAATGTTTTGGGATCATATCTTACCTCAGAGATCCGTTCAGAGGTTATGATATTTTTATGTTTAATTTAAACAACCTTGTCTCAGAATGTGTATTTCATGGTTGGGATGGGGAAAGAAAACATTAAAACAGAAATGTTGAGAAACATGTGCAGAAAAAAGCTAAAAGTAACAAATAGTAATATTCTAAAAAAAAACGTAATTTTAAATAAAGTCTTGTGGGCACTCAGTGGGTGCTTCCTGTGGAGGTGCAGCAGATATGGTTGAGCCATAAAGGGCTTTGTTTGGGAGTTGTGGTCACCAAACAGGATGTCTTCACCCTCCGGGAGGCCACGTGCGGTGAGGCCACTGAGCAATGGCCATTCTGGGCTCACACAGCGCTGTCGGGTCTCCACCTTGTGGCTTGGCCTCCATCTCACAGTGCTGAACGGCTGCCTGGAACCCAGTCATGAACAAACACAGACACCCGGGAGTTCACGTTCACTCCCACCGAGGGCCAAAAGTGAGGCATTAAGATCAGCCCGCCATCAAACATGTTGACATGTAGACCGGTGCCGGACCGAGTCTGACTAGGAAGCCTCCGCGGAGACAAGAACAAGACAGTTGAGTCCTTTTCATACTGAAGTCGATGTATTCCAAAATGTTCCACATTAACAAGGTTAATTCCTTAAAAGGGCCCAAAATGCATCTGTACCCAACATTCAGCAGGTGGGACGCAGGAATACAAAAAGAGACAGAGGCTGTGCTTCTGATATTAGAACTGAAGTTCAGCAATACATGTACTCAATAACTAGAGTTTAGTTTAGTTTACATGAAAATGCTCACTATACTATTGTATACTGTAGCACACATGCCAATTAAATTAATTACTACAACTAAAATGAATGATGTATTCATCAAAAGAATTGTACAATTTTTTTTTTTTTTTTAATATTAGAGTATTTGGTTACCAGTAGAACTACAGTTTTCCTAAAAGCACAATCCAAAATACTCTAAAGGGCAGCAGGGGGGAAGTTCCAAGTAGCAGGAAATAGAAATAGGTAGAACAAATGAGCACATTCCAGATGAAAATGTTAAAATCAAATGGTTCTGGGGCCAGTCGTGGAGCTGGGAGGGGGGTGACGTGATGGTGTATAGGAGGAAACATCCTGTGTGGAGAGATATAAGTTCCAGGGTCGCAGGGTCAGCCTTAAAACCTGACATCATCCCTGGAATATGTGCAGCAAAAACACGGCCCTGCAAAACTCTCCGTCAACGGTCAACTGATTTACAGCTGCTGGTGGGCTTCACCTCGCTGCCTTCAGTAAAAACAACACTGGCAACACCGGAGTCATGTTCTCCACCTCTGACGTCACTGTTGATGAGGTGAAACATGGATCCAGTCCAGAGGAGCATCAAGACTGTCATGTGACTAAACAGGGAAATACGGGGGGAGGGGCAAAGCATCCTCAGCCCCCACCTCTGGGGCGAAGACAGGCGGCGTTTGAGTTGGTTTGATTTTACAGTTTTCTTAAACACAAAACTTTTGTCTGTGTGATCAGGATGGTTACAACAAGGGTAATCCTAGTGTGTTCAAAAAAGAACTACTGCTACTACTACTACTACTACTACTGCTGCTGCTACTACTGCTGCTATTACTACTACTGCTGCTGTTACTATTACTACTGCTACTATTACTACTACTACTACTACTCTACTACTGCTGCTGTTACTATTACTACGCTGCTGCTACTACTGCTGCTATTACTACTACTGCTGCTGTTACTATTACTACTGCTACTATTACTACTACTACTACTACTACTACTACTACTACTACTACCAGCTGCTGCTACTACTGCTGCTATTACTACTACTGCTGCTGTTACTATTACTACTGCTACTATTACTACTGCTACTATTACTACTACTACTACTACCACTGCTGCTACTACTACTACTGCTGCTGTTACTATTACTACTGCTACTATTACTACTACTACTACTACCACTGCTGCTACTACTGCTGCTATTACTACTACTGCTGCTGTTACTATTACTACTGCTACTATTACTACTTCTTTTGCTACTACTGCTACTATTACTGATACTGCTACTACTACTTCTATTACTACTACTGCTACTATTACTGCTACTGCTACTACTACTACTGCCACTATTACTGCTACTACTACTACTACTGTTACAATTTCTACTGCTACTATTACTACCACTGCTACCCTTACTGCTACTACTATTGCTGTTACTACTACTACTACTACTACTACTAATGCTACTATTACTGCTATCCCTTTGCTGTTGCTACTAATACTACTACTATTACTACTGCTGTTGCTGCTACTATTACTACAATTGCTACTGGCAGGACTGCTACTATTACTTCTACAACTAGTAGTAGTAGTATTTATATCTCAACTATTATTATTATTATTATTATTATCATTATTAATAATAATAATAATAATCACAATCATAATAATAATAATCATCATATAATATTTTAATAGTAGTAGTAAGCCCAATTCCTGGTTCCTCTCCGGGCCTCAGCCTGCTCTTTTCTAGAAACACAAACCCAAATGACGGTTGTATGTGAGCAAAAGGAGGTGGCTCAACTCTGATCTTCTAGTTTCCTATAGGTGCAGCTATTTGTGAGCATGTCATTTCAAGTACAGCCCTGCTGAGTTCCAGCCCCTTAATGACATGTTTCAAAGCTTTACTGTACATGAGCATGTCTGTGGAGGAGAAGAAGAAGAAAAAAAAAAAAAAAAAAGTCCAACCCCTCTGAAGATTTCCTGTTTGATGAAAAGTGCATATAGGGCAAAGCTCCAGTCTGCCTGCTGGCTTTACTCTCCAGCTTCTCCCCTCAGAGAGAAGCTGGTTTTAGGGAGAACCACTGAGACTAATCTGGATCTTAACCCCGATGTCAGGGCTGCTTCGCTGAATTCATGAGAAAAGAAGGCGATCGCGGCGCTTTTCTCCATGGAGCGACTCGGGCTGGCCGCGTTTTGGTGCGGAACCATCCTGTTCGGCGCTGTTCTGCTGCAGGAGGCGGGTGAGTTCCAGTCGCTCCTCTTGACTTCCAGCTCCCGGGGAGCTGCGGACACCGAGCTGACCCCCGGAGCAGGACACACGTGTGGAACACTCACACCTCGACAACTTTTACCGTGTTGGTCCGCAAAAGTTCCCATCACCTGTTGTACAAGCGCGCTCTTTAAATACTTATATGTTACTTAAGTTGTAGACAGAGTAAATAGATAAATAATGCTTCGGTAAAACTGTATTAATCAAACAAACTATTTGACAATAAGTACATTTAATCTTGGTGTTGGCTTCACATTATATAAACACCTGTTGTCCTCATTGACCCGGTCTGTTTTGACGACCTATAAAGCGTAAAGTATAAAATTATCTCCAATTTTGTTGTTGTTGTTGTTGTTGTTGTTGTTGATTATGTTGTTTCTTCTTATTAGGGAACTTGTTTCCATAGACCATATAGACCAACTTTGCATAAAATAGTGAGATATCGCATGACCAGGTAGATCAGACATGTACACATCTGTAGTTTTGAGTTTGTGTGTGTGTCTTAATTGTGCAACACTGTACCATTAAATGTGGCTGAGTCAAACCAGGAAAGACCACAGATGCTAAATATTTGCATAAAACACGCATGATTTAACCAAAATTTTAATAATGTGTTACTAATTTTACTTGCAAAGAGAATAGTATGGACCCATCAATGTGATTTTCAGTCAACTATATCGAAGAAAATCAAAGTTATGACCTATTAAATTCTGAAATTGGGCCAAATTGACCTGAAGACACCTGGAGGGCTAAAGAAATATTAAAGAGATTATCATCCCGTGCAGTGGTTTGATGAGTTAGGATGTCTTTATTACTCTATTTCACATTTAAGGGATATTATTTCTCCCTTCCACAGGTTTAACCCCCCCTCAGATAAGACACGTCTCAGAGTATTGGCTGATTAGTTGCCTTTAGAATAGCTGAGCAATAACTATACCGATAATCCCAAAGCTGTCCAAGTTTAGGCAGTGGTTAAAAACAGCGTGAAAATGTTGAAATTTTGATGTCAAATTACAAGTCAATCAATGGACCATGGGTTTTGTACTTTGTTGTGGAGCTGTGGTTTGATGTAGCTGTAATGCTATTACAGTTGAGATAAGACAGTTTGATAAAGTCTAAGGCTGGTTTCTTCCATTGACATAAACAACATAGTGAAACAAACTATGAGGGCAGGCCAATGCTCTATGTTATCTTTTTGTTGATGTTTTGTAACAGCTAGTGTATCAGTTTATGTGTATTTCCTTAAATGCAAATCAACAGTAGTGTAAAAGCACAAACCTTTTTCTTATTTTATATACCGGTATATATATGAGTATATATGAGTTGAGCCCCTTTTTTTAGCATCTTAATATGTGATAGTATATATAATAACAGACTGTGGCTCATGAGGGCAGCTTTAATTGCAAACTCAGTCACGTTCTCATACATGGTTGTTATTTTAGCACCACTAATGCTGCAACTATACACATAAAGTCAAGTAAGGAAGGAGGGACCAGCAGCCAACTAGTCGTTTTTCGTTTCTGTGATCTAATAATTTCTGCATTTATGATTCAGAGCATTAGCTTGATTAGGCGTCCATGATCTCTTCACACCGAGACATTTATTTGTTCTTCAGCAAATAACGATAAAAGCAAGAGGAGGCAGGCACAAAAACACAAACAAGCTGGATGGACAATTATTAAATAGTTAATTTGGGGATGAAACCCTGATCTCAGATGACTTATCTCCATCTTTGAGGTGTATTTGCATTGCTAACAAATGAGAGGGTGTTTTACTTTCATCTGACTTAAGCCTCAGTCCTAGCGGCACCGAACAGCTCTGGCGGCTTCTAATCCTCTCTCCCGCTCTCTGCAATTATCCGTAGCCCTGGGTGACAATTACGACTATTCATCTCCAAATATCCCACCCCCTGGCTTTAAATGACATGCTCTTTCAGAGGAGTTGCTCTAATGATATAATTATTTCTGCACAACTGTCTTCCCACCACCATGCACGGACAACCCCCCCCCCATCACACACACACACACACACACACTCTGAGTTCAGTAATGCTGACTTACTTAAAAAAAACTCCACCAGGCAGGGCTCTGTCCTCTAGCTTAGGCCAGAGATCCAGCGTGATAGTCTCCTTTTTTTTATATTTCGGATTCACTCAAGACAAGGAAAGAAAACAACATCTTTGCCTTTGAGGGTGATTGAGCGGCAGCAGAATCGGGATGGCAGGAAGGTCCGGACCTGCTTCTTCCTGCTGCACTTTGTACAGTATTTTTGCCACTGCAGACCACAGGTTTAACCCCACCCGGTGGATTAGATGAAATAACACAGTAGGCTTTCTGTGGCAGATGAGACGCGCGCAGGCGCGAACGCACACTCGCACCTTTCATTTCCCATTTCGAAATGTCTCACTTCGGCGCTCACGTGACCATGTGAGGGCCTTATTTGGCAGCCGGGACAGACAGAGTCCGTACGCCGACTCTTTCAGCAGAAGCCGAAGCTGGGTACAAAGTCTGCACCGTTGCAGCAAACAGGTGCACCCCCCACACACACACACACACACATCCACGTGAACTCAGTTACACAGTCACTCTAGGTTGTCCTCTCAGTTTGCAGTGTTTGTTACTCTAAACTGTATGTGGGATTTGTTCGTGGAGATTTCTTTTCCAGGCTGTGTTTACTTAACTGCACTCTGTCCTACACATGTGGTAGTTTTCCCTGAACCATCAGTACTGATCCTTGGAAATTTGGAATATCCTTTTTTCCGGGTCAATTCCAACCCAAAAATACTGTTTCCATATGTTATTCTAATCTGGTGGAAGTTGTTTTTTTTTTTTTTTTTTAGAAAAGGGAATAGCACAAAAGAGCAGAGGAATCTATGTGTCTGTGGTTTCTGAGGCTGATTTCAGCTGAATCTGTCAGTTGCTGCTTCTCAAAGAGCCTAAAAACGAGCAGAACCACCTGACATGTCACCTCAATTTTGGAAAAACACTGTCATTGTTTGGCTCAGTAGAGGCGTCCCAGTGAAGGCGCATCCGCGCTTCCTTCGTTTGTTGTTCTTGGCTTTCAGGTGGTGGTCTCTGATGATCATCACACCCATATGCACACACTCGATCCACCCAAGTCACAACAGGACCAGAGGAGACGCTGGTGTTGGCTGCGTGGGCCAGCGGAGCCGTGAATTTGAATCTTCTCCTGCTTTATTGTTCAGATTTCCTCTCTCTTCTTTTAGATTCCTACATAATGAAGATGCCGAGGCTGTGCAGGTTCTGCGACGTGCGTCCCACCAGCTGCACGGGTGTACGGAGCTGCAAGGTGGAGTGTAACATCACTTCCATCTGCCCGGACAAGAAAGACGTGTGCGTCAGTATCTGGTAAGAGCTGAAACTGTGGATGGATGTTCCTCACTGCATTTACTCAAGTGTGACAATGAAGTGGTGATCCAGATGTGCACTCATACTACTCTACAGGCATCCCAGTTAGTTCATTATCATTATTAATTTCACTCCCAGGCAGATTTTTAAACATTTTTAAATCATCTACGTTGTGATTTTTTTTTTAAATATTCAAAACAAAACAGCTATTTGGAGACTTTTCTACCACTTGTTTATGTTTCACCAAAGTTATTTTAAAGGTATGGGAGAGCACATAAACGTAGGACAGTATTTGGTCCCTTGTACATTTTACATACATAAACATAAATTACCTTCGACCTGCAAACACCAGCGAGGATGGCATCACTGCCTGTGTGAAAAGCTAGAGACGGCGCAGTGTTTTCGTTGGCGTGTTTGTGAGCCAGCAGAGGTGGCCGTCGCCAGATGTAAACACGCAGATGTGCAGGTTCACAGTTATCCCAGTTCTGTGTTAGTATTCCGGTCTCTGTGTTTTAAGTGTGACTTCTTTGCTGTGGTAATCTCCATTTAGCTTGTAGCTGTGCCACTTAGAGACAAATATGCCATTTACACTTACCACTTTATCACAGCCCAGCTCAAAAGATTGCGCTGTTTCCACAAGAATAGATCTGCTTTATTGTCTTGTAACAAGATAATCCTCTAGATCTGCGAAAAAAGGAATTTACGACCATGAACAGCTGGAAGAAAATACTACAAATCAGCCTTAATCTAGAGCATGGCGGCATTTCATCCTTTTGTTTTTGTGTTTTTTCATTGCTCGCTTTATAAGGAGGAAGATGGACGCCAATGTCACCTTTGACACCGTCTGCCACAACCCTGCTCACAAGCTGTACGGAGTGGTTCTGGACGATTACAACAACAGCAAGTGTGAAATGAAAGAAGTAAAGGGAATGGGCTCGCAGTTCTTTATCTGCTCCTGCTCAGAGGACGAGTGCAATGAACACATATTCTTTAACCCCAGTGAGTTGTCACACACTTTCTTTGCACACACTTTTTTTCCTTCCTGTATAACACCCTATTACATGCTCATATAAAAATGATAAATCTATCACCCTTTGTGTATCTGCATTTTACTATCAAAGTGAGGACTTTTAAGGGAAGTGAGGAAATGTGTCCTCATAACTTCAAATGGCTGTTTTTTTGTTTGAGGGTCAAGACCTGGTTTTAAATTTGAGATTAGAATTGAGTTGAGGTTAAGTGTAGGGTTAGTTAGGGTTAAGGTTAGGCTGTATAATACATTATAACTTTGAAAGTCCTTGCAAAGATTGTTCCTTAACTCTGGAACATGCAATGAGACACTTTTCCTCTTAATGAAGAACTTCTTTGACTCTAATATACTGTCAGCTATGGAGGCTTGTGCAAGTTGCTTAAATATGTGTTTGTATACACACACATCCTTCATCTAAATCCGCTCCATTACGTAAAAGATGAATGTTTTGCATGGCGGCGTGTTTTGTAATGCCATGTGAGAGAAGAGTAAGAGTGTGATGGAGAAATAAAAATAAACTGGACGCTAGTTGTGATTATGCCCTGTAAAAACCAGACATGGATTTCCTCTTCCTCCGCAGGAGCAGGAGTCAATAATCTTACTGTGCGTCTGCCAAGGAAAAAAAAAAAAAAAAAAGATGCCGCAGTTAGAGGCCAGTTTGTCTAGCTTAACAGAACCGGCAGGAGAAATCAAGTATTAGATGTATGTGGGTTGAATAAATATTAAATATATGTGATGAGATATAACCTAGTCAGTCTGATGATGCCACTGTGGTGTTATCCTCAGTATCAGTCAGGGATGTTAACGCATGTGCGCTGTGTGACTGTCCAGACACGCCATTAAGCTGTTTGTTGAACTGGTGTCATGTGTGCTGTGGTTTCCACGCTGGCCCTGCACTCAGATGTTTTGTGACTACAGCGTCGAGGCAGAAATAACACCGAGGTACATTTCCGAAACCTAGCTCCTCACACGGGGCCAAATTGAAAGCATCTGTACAAACCACGTAATGGAAATACATTCCCCTACTAGTGAGAATGTACATGCACGCGGTGTAAGTTCTCAGTGACTAACAGGAGATAGCATTGTGGGAAGCTGACGGCGGACTAAAGAGCAGCAATGGCCATAAATCCAGACGGTCGCTGTTTCCTGCCATCTCTTTGCTGCACGTAGTCAGAACGAGACTAGAACGTTGGGTTTTTCGAAAGTCGAAATGAAGATCTTAGTCACAGGTAGGAGGTTCCAGACTGAGACAGGTTCGCAGTGAGAAATAGCTTCTCGCTTTATGAAAACAAAAACAATCTTCCTGAGTCCGTGTTGAGGTTTTCAGACATGTGGTTTCCTGTTTAAAAAAAGGCTCGACAGAGCAGACAGACGTTCATCCTCAGCTCCTCACGTCCCCTCATTTCTACATGTCAGCAGCTCAGAACGTTTCGCAAATCCAATCTGTAGGAAGCATTAAAATCCTAAATGTTATTGATATCTTAAAGTCACCACTGGGTTCTTCTATACATTTTGATGTGTCTGGAAAAGTACATTTAAAAAAAAGTGAATGAAATAGGATTATAGAGGCAACAAAAGTATAAACTTTCACTGTTTGACCAAACCACAGCTGGCAGGCGCACCATGTTCAAAAATAAAAGAATCAGACAAGCTTTATAAAGAGACATAATATGCGGTACACTGGCTGAGGGTTTGTGGGCCAGACGCTAACTTTAGCCTTTTGACACTTACAGATGTTTCACAGACACAGACTCTTCCCCTGCTCTAGTTTTAGTTTATTCTACTTATTTTTTTGTATTCATGAAGTGGCAAAGATGTTTGTCCACTTCTGCTACCTTTGCTTATGTGACGTGCCGTGGCTCGATCACAGACATCTCCGTGTGTGTGTGTGTGTGTGTGTGTGTGTGGACTCCCAGGGAAGCATGGACGAAGAATATCTGAGTTTTAAATTAGATGTAAACACAAGAGTTGGGTCTTCATCTTTTGGCCGTCTGCTGGGTTTCAGTCTGTCATTAACTCTGGAATGCTACTTCACAAAATATTTGAAAAAAAAAAAATTACATTCATGATTCTGTCTGTAAAATCATATCCTTTGAGTTACTAATTAGCTAAATGCATTACTGTAACCATAACCAATTTGTCTTTTTGCCCATGTGGGATAAAAAAGACTTACAACACCGATTAATTTATTAATCAAAGATTTACTAACTGTTATTATACATTTCAATGATTTTGTGCCAATTATAAAATATTTTTCTCCATTAGCCCCACATAGAAAGAAGAAGAAAAATGCTTTGAGTAATAAATCAACCATCACAGGTCTATTGTTAGCAGCTAAAATAAATCTACGATTCTTTAGATTTTCCTCTTTATTGTCAAAATTTGACTCGCATCCGTGCAAAACAGATGCTTTTGCTGTGGGCTTCTGCACCATCAGTGCATTAACTGGTTGTCTTTTGTTCCCTCAGCCACTCAGGAGTCTCAGGTGGTTTCCGTCGTCGTGGTGAGTCTGGTGCCTCTCTTTGTCTTGGCCATTGTCGTCATCGCCTCCTTCTACTGGTACCGAATCTACCGCCAGCGGAAAGCCAGCTCCAGGTGCAAGAAAGGTCCGCCCCTAGACTTCAGCGATAACCGAGCCATCATTATAGACGACGAAGGTTCCGACATTAGCTCCACGCACGCAAACAACCTGAACCACAACACAGAGCTGTTGCCTATCGACCTGGATGTTCAGGTCGGGAAGGGACGCTTTGCAGAGGTTTACAAAGCCAAGCTCAAGCAGGGCTCTTCGGTCAGCGAGGAGCAGGGCTTTGAGACGGTGGCCATCAAGATTTTCCGGTATGAGGAGTATGCTTCCTGGAAGAACGAGAAGGAAATCTTCTCCGACGCAGATTTGAAACACGACAATGTGCTCCACTTCCTGACGGCGGAAGAACGGAAGGTGCAAAGACAGTACTGGTTGATCACAGCCTACCACCCTACTGGGAACCTGCAGGAGTACCTGATTCATCATGTTATTAACTGGCAAGACCTGTGGATGCTGGGGGCTTCGCTGGCCTGCGGAGTGGCCCACCTCCACAGTGACCACACCACCTGCGGTCGCTACAAGGTGCCGGTCGCACACAGGGACATCAAGAGCTCCAACATCTTGGTGAAAAGTGACCTGACCTGCTGCCTGTGCGATTTCGGACTTGCCCTGCGCCTGGACAACAATCTGTCAGTGGATGAGCTGGCCAACAGTGGACAGGTAAAGACTTTTGAAAAGAGCCAAACCTTGCATCTCTGGTGTGATCTCAACATTTGTCAACCTGAGATCACAAACATTAATAAAAAAAAAAAATAGCATAATCTTCTACTTGTAATGCACAAATCAAACAAATGAGTTTGAGTCTTAATGACCTTGTTAAGATGAAGCAATAGATTGAAATCATGCTAAAATTTCTTTTGTAATGGCTCATAATAAAGAGGTCTCACCTTTGCTTGTGTATTTATGTGAAGAACAAAGATGTAGTTGAAATCACCCTTTGTTTTTCCGATGGTATCTCATCTTTCAAACATTCATTCCCATAACTATGGTGTCAGATTAGTGTCGAGTACCTGATAAAACAGCTTCATGTGCAGTCTAGCCTTGATCTAAGTGTATAATCAGATTAAATGGAGCTGTATTGTTTTGATTTGAACATACCTCCGTGTTGATTTCAGGTGGGAACAGCCAGGTACATGGCCCCAGAAGTGTTGGAGTCCAGAATCAATCTTGAAAACATCGAGTCCTTCAAACAGGCTGACGTGTATTCCATGGCTCTTGTACTGTGGGAGATCACCTCCAGGTGTAACGCAATTGGAGGTAAGACGCGAGCCAACACACACCAGTGCATAACCCAGGCCTTAAGTCACTCAGGAGATAAATCTGCTGCTCAGAACAGAGAATGGAACACTTTGTTTCCCTAATTCTTTTGAGCAGCTTGGTGTCAACTCTGCCTTAGCCTGCAGAGGCTTCAATGGAACACATGAGCACAACTTAAAAGACCAGTTCATGGTTCAGATTTCAAGAGTGTTCCATCATGTAAAATAACCACAGCTTTCCTGAAGTGTGCTTTGAGGACATCTGCTTTGAACACACTGATCTGGAGACACTAGACTACAGCAGTGGTCATCAACCCAGTCCTACAAGGCCTAGAGTCCATCCGGGTTTTCTGTCCTACCAGGTGGACAAACAGATTTCACAAAGGAAACTTGGATCTCAGGTGATGGTCTGCACTAGAGGTATTAGAGCTGGGACGTCGTCTGCAGGGGAAACCAATCGAAGCACTGATGGATGGAATTCCCTTTGGTGTGTGTGTGTCTGTGTGTGTGTGTGTGTGTAAACCTTAAGAAACACTCTACAATGAAGTCGGGAGCTCGACCCCCCCAAGGAATACTCGAGTCTTTATTCTCAACTTGACTGTGACCAACTCCACCATGAGTTCACTCATCAGCTGCGTGACGGCGAGCGGCACAGCTCATGTGCGCGCAGGCTGCGGCTCATTAATCACTGCAAGGGTAAAAATCTGCACGTGTCAAGCGCTCGATTCATCTTGCGAGAAATCTCGAGGATCAGCCTCCACGTCGCTAATGTGCTATTACTTGTGTTTGTCATCCTGCTGCGGGAAAAACAAGGCCAGGATAAGTGGGAACAGAAAGAAAAATAGAAAAGAGCGATTATCTGAAGGCAAACCATGTCATGTCGACACTCGGGCGTTTGTTTTTGCTTCCCCTTCGGTGTCTCCGCGGTCCCGCTCGCTTCTGGATCCATTGTGTCAGAGGACTGATTGAAAGCTGGGTTTGAGCTTGAATGCTGCCACTTTTATTATCTTCCTGTTTTGCCCCCCCTTGATCCTCCTGGGGTGGGAGTGGGAGTAGTGGAGGGGTTATTGCACAGTTATGCTGCCCATGAGCCCATTCAAGGAAAAACACAGCTGAGTGACCCACAATCCCCTTCGGTTTTTCCTTCCCAGCAGCCAGAAAGTGTGTGCTTCACTGGTACACTTTTTTAAAAATAAGTCTATTTCCTGTTTTGTTCGCTGCGCCGTTCTCAGGCTAATATGGATGTGTTTTTGTACGTGGAGGTTTTGAATGTCTCCTGAGAGGGGACCAGAAAAGATACACGTTGGAAGAGAGGAGCCGATGTAAATGAATCCAGGCTCCCGGTTTCCTCTTCGGAGAGTTGAGAGACGACATTCTTCCTCTAATTTCTATGGGGGGTTTTGTTTGTTTTGCTTTGTGTTTTAACTCCGCACATAAGCAAGTAAATAGGTTGGGCTAATTTTAAAGTTGGGCCGGCTACTGTTTACATACAAGTCCAGTTCTGAAAGAGTTCACGAGTTTCTGTTGTAAAATTTGCATTTTTTCATCCCTTTCTGTCTGTTTGATTTCGGCGCATGCTCCCAGAGCTGTTCACGTTTATGCTTTGTTTGTGTATTTGCAGCTCTCCAGAATGTTTGCATGAGTGATGAAATGGGCTCGAGCACAAATCCAAATATATAGAAAACAGACTGTTGGAGAAAACACGGGCCATGCTTGTATTATTTTTCATGTCTCAGAATTGTGTCAGGAAATGCAGGCCTGTTTATCTGATTAATGTGGTTATTAAAGATGTTGGCAGACAATAACAGATGCTACCGTCGTCACGGAATAAACACATTTTCCTCACTCTCTTTGCAAAAAAAAAAAAAAAAAAAAAAAAAAAAAGCTCTCTACCATCGTCAGTTTGGTCTCCCCCCCTCAGGCAGGTGAGGCAGCAGTTAATTACCCCCCCACTCCCCCGGGGAGACAGAGGGCTGCCCACCATGCAGCGCTACTCACGCCTGCTCTGTCCAGGGGAGGGAGGAAACACCAGCGTAGATTTACTGAGAGAGAAGGAAAACAGAGCACTTCTCATCCCGCCCAGAACCCAGCATACACATGTAAACATCTGGAACAGTTTGGGGGTTTCAGTACATCTCTATTCACCTTTTCCACTCTGGGCTTGGAACGGGCAGGCCCATGAAGTCTGTACTGTTCCGTTACATTTTCTTTAAAAGTTGCAAAATTAGAATCCAGATTAAAAGGGCAAACAAGCATTTATGAGCTCATTCTTGCATCATACCCACACACACACCTACACACCGCCACACCAATGTGTGTGAATGGCATTGTTGACATCCACACACATTGTTATCCGGTCCACAAAGTAACACACAATTTTCACCAGCAGACCAGATCCCCCCCCCCAAAGAAAAAATCTCTCAGCTAGTGTGCAAGCAGAAATCTGTTATTGATCAATGACTTGCAGTGTCAAATGAGAATGTTTGCAGACCGTACTCCAACAGTCATCATGGTTGTCAGCGAGGTACCTCAAGCGCTCCCCTCACCACGCCTCGTCGCGCATGCAGGTATTCAAAGCAGCACATCTCTGGGCGTCATTTTAACGACTGAGATAAAGCCCCGATTTCTGCCTGTGGCTCTCATTACTTTCCTCTGTGTGCGTGTGTGTGTGCGCGCGCGTGTGTGTGTGTGTCTGTGTGTATTTGAGGAAGATAGATGTCTGATCAATACTTTGTCTCAGCAGTCACAGAGCTGCTACATCACAGTTCCTAAGGCACTGGTCTGATCTGAGATCTGCCTGGAGAGGAGAAGACACCAATCTGTCAACAGGCAGCTGTCAGCCACCTCTTTGGCTCCTTTATATTTCACCTGTGTAAAGACAATGGAAGTTTGAGTTAGAGGGGGGAGCAGAGATGAGACTGTACCTAGAAAGAAGTGGATCGAGCTCTCAGGCCTCTTTATCTTTGCCACACTCCCCGAAAATATTTCTCCTGTGTAATTTAAAAGGTCCCGATTTAGGGCTTGGGAAGCGTATGAGGGCGTTCCTCAGACGGGTGGGGCTTTGTTGGGGGATAATGGTGGTGTAGAGCTGGATGTAGACGGAGATGTTGGAATGCTCTTGGTCCCTGGAGGGAGACGTTGGGCCAAACTGGTGAGGAGAGGTTAAGGGCAGCTGTTCTCCAGATGTCAGACCCTCAACTCCTCATGACCTAGTGTGTGTGTGTGTGTGTCTGTGTGTGTGTGTGTGTGTGTGTGTATTGTCATAGTCTGCACTGATTGATTTTGAACCAATTCAAGGAAAAAAAAAAAAAAAACACGGCCTGTTTGATAAAACTTCATCCATGCCTGATTTTCTTTGGGAAGTTCAGGCTTAAACCGTGTGTGTGTTCTGATCCGAAGGGTTGTGGTTTGACTGACAACAGGGGTTTAAACTTTATAAATACCCGCAGTGTCATGGGAAATGACTGGGATTGTCCAATTACCCACTAGTGATTTTGAAAACAAGAAATCAAGTGCTGTGTTAGCACCAAGAAAAATGGTGTGTGTGTGTGTGTGTGTGTGTGTGTGTGTGTGTGTGTGTGTGTGTGTGTGTGTGTGTGAGAGAGAAAGACTGGCTTAGGGAAACGGATTGCCCATTTCTGGGGTCGTGACTTTGAAGCCTCAAAGTGACATCAGTTGAACACCAGTCTGGCTCCAATCTGGGGAGTTTGTCAACCATAACATTTATCAGATAGCAGACGATCACAGGGAGCCACATACAGTCAGGTCATCTATCAGCGGTTATTAGTGCTGTGTTTGTCCCAGGAAAGGTCCGCGTTCAGGCTTAATCTCTGCTTAAATGTCTTTGCTGAAACATCTTTGCTCAGTGAATTTCAAAATTAAAAAAAAAAAAAGAAAAGAGTTTGGAGAGCACATACAAGTGTCAAGCCAGCGGAGGAAACCAGGGCTGGTTTAATCAGGAATTCAATTCTTGGAAGCAAAAAATGTTGCTGCGTTCATTTTACAGACTGATCTCAGTGCATGTTAAAAGTCTGCTGTGTTATTTATGTCTCAGACAGCATGACATGTGTTCTTTTTTATGTGTCCTCTGTTGATCATAATTAAACAAAAATGTTCACTTGGGAAAGCAGCATCACAGCAGCATGCTGTTACTGAGCCCTCTGGGGATCTGGGTTGCTTTAAGCTTTGGCATTTGGATTTCTTAGCTTTTTTCCTTTGGCTTAATATTACCATCTGCTCAATATAATTATCAAAGCATGGCAAAGGTTAATTAGCGTATTTAGGTAATATTGTTGATGTGAATGGGAAAAAGTCCAACATTGCAGCCAAATAGAACAAAATGCTGCTTGTTTTCAGGGAAATAGGACAACATGGGTGAAACCTGTTCGGCAGTGTGAATCTAAAAAGTCCCCGCATGTGGGCTTTTGTAGGGGAGGTGGAGAAAATACCACATTGTTACTCTGCTGCAATCTTCTCCACAGGAACCTCATCCTCATGAAGTGTGTGATGATGTATTGTGCTTCCTCATCTGACATGTCATTTCAATAGAATTTACTATAATTTCAATGGAATTTACTATAATAGATTTACACAGAAATAGGATTACATAGTAGTAGTAGAAGAAGTAGTCGTACTTTATGTGTTTATGTGACTCCCAGTTTCAAGGACATATGCTCAGTTGGTCTTATTCCATTAAATGTGTTAAAACTGAAGAACTTTGGTCACACTCAGTCTGAAATGCGCAGGCAGCCGCAGGGGTGTTATTAATACCAAACAAGAGGAACTTTGCCTGCAGAAAGAGGAAGTTTCCACATCTGAAGTCATTTTTGCTGCCTTTCAGACGCCTTCAGATTCCTCTCTTATAACTTCATGTCTTCCCCATTCTGAGCAGATTTTGAAAGAACATTTTATGTAGTTACTTACTGAAAGGGGGATATGTTGACCGGAACTCCGAGTGGCCTGGACAAACACACACCGTGCCTCATCTGCTTTATGTCGGCCATTTGTGTGTATTTGGAGGCATATACGCTGTGTTGCAGCTCATTAAGCGGTCCTGTAGAGAGCTGAGAGGAAGGTAGATGGCCCCAAGTTTGTATCAGCGCACTGAAACAGAAGTGATTACCGCTGCGAGAACAGCAGCAGGTTCCACCTCAGTAACAACAGCCTTAACTGCATAAACACAGCTTAATCGCTCCACAGCTGCTAAAGCATCACTGTCTGATGTTTGTTTTCCATTGACATTGTTAGTAATATTTTTAGTGCAAATGATACGTTTCTCATTCCTCGTTTTAATCATGCTGTAATTGTGCAACCAGAGACTGTGTTTGATTATTTTACCGTGCCATGGTGAAAGCTGCAGCAGCAGCGGTGTGTTTCAGACATGTGAGGCACCCTTGGGTTCATCGTCAGTAGCATTTAAGCCTTCAAAACTGAGGTTGAGTGTAAAAGTTTTGATGAGAGATAAAGATAGATTAGCATTCATGCAGTAAGACTACAGAATTAAATTACTCTTGTCAACCTTGTCTTTTTAGCGCCCACGGTTTCCGGTTCAGAGGAATTTATTTTATGTGTGTTTAGAAACTGGCAAGTTCAGGTTTGATCATTTGGTGTGAAACCACAAAAAATATCAAAATTATGATTCCGGTAGATGTTTTTTTTTGCAGTTTCCTCCATTTCTGAGTGTATGTGATTAGTGTGCTGAGGTCATTTATACTGATAAGAGCACACTTGAGTGGAAAATATTCAATCTTCCTCACAGACCTTTAATACGTTTTGATAAAAGCTAACATGGAATGTCTTGTCGTCACTCGAAGCACTCTCCACGAATTGCAGGAATAACTCCTGCTTTCAGGATCTGTGTTGGTGCTTTTCTCCAAGGATACATGAAATCATGTCGACTAAACAGCATTTGGAACATCTGACCACCAGTTTCCAGATTATATCCTTCACTCCAGCGCCTTTTGAATTTTTGTCTGGAGTAAACTGAACTGGTAAATTGCCTTTGACAAGCATCCTGGATTTTGTTGTGTAAGGAGCTGACACAAAGCCATGGCTGCGTCGGTGTGAGCCTTTAAGCTCCTTGACGCTGAGGGTTAAAATGTGATAGTAATAATACTTGTTTCTCCTCAGCAAATCTTCCCCTCAGCCCAGCTTTTGGCAACACAGGATCCTTTAGTTGTTTGCGCTACTTCAGTCTATTTTAAGTTGCAACCTGCAGTTTTAATTTGGAGCACACTGCCTCCTTTGAGAGCTGCGGATATTTGTACCATGAAGTGCCACATCTAATCTAGTCTCACCGGGGTTGTAGATTTTAATCTGTTTTGTGTAACTGTATAAATAAAAACCCTTTTTTCATTACTTTTTTTTTTTTTTTTTTTTTGACATGTACAGAGGTCAAAGAATATGAACCACCCTTTGGGAATCTGAGGGAAAATCCATGCGTGGAGAGCATGAAGGACAGTGTTCTCAGAGACAGAGGAAGACCTGAGCTCCCCAACAGCTGGATCAACCACCCGGTAAGAGGATCCACATGCACATTCAAAAACCCTGAAGAGTTAATATAGCTGATGGAAAGCACCCTTTTGTCTTATTTCTGCGGGTCACATGGTGCCTGGTGTCTAGTTTACTTAAGGACACAATAAGAAATTACAGCAGGGGCCCAAAAAAAGCTGATCTAGAGTCAACTGTTTTGACTGTGTAGGCTTGGATGAACTCAGTAATATCCATGTGCATAAAGAGACATGGTTATGGGGAGTATCAGCAACATACTCTACAGGCTCGAACAGTTGTATCATGTCTGTGGAAGGGAAAATTATTGTTTGCATTCATGTGGGTAGAGATTTTTTCAACAAGCACTTACAAGAATCTTATGACCTTCAAGAATGTAGCATTTATTTACTGCCAGCCTGCTTTGCTCCAAGAAGGTGCATCATTTTTAATGTGTGTTCTTCCTATTAAAGGCGATTTTTGCTTGTACCTGTAAAGCACCCAGAGAGACACACACACACACACATCGCACTAATACACACTGACGTGTGCTCTATGGCTCCCCCCACAGGGCATCCAGATGGTGTGCACCTCCATAGAGGAGTGCTGGGACCACGACCCAGAGGCCCGTCTGACAGCGCAGTGTGTTGCCGAACGCTTCTACGACATGGAGTACCTGGACAAGCTGTCGGAGCGCTCTGACTCGGAGGAGAAGATCCCCGAACAGATCTCTGTGGTCGATGAGAAGTAGGGTTGAACTGCCTCCACTGCCTCAGGGTGGAGGAGAGATTGCAATGTGCTGCTGGAAGAGAAACATTCAGTGAAGTCTTTGCGTGCTGGGGCTTTTTCCATAAGTCACGACACAAATGTTGTGTTGGTAAAACAGAGTTGGACTTCCATCGGATCCATGGACTTTCCACCGATCTACGTACAGATCAGGAATCAATGTAAATTTCTAAACTTTGATGAACTTTTGGAGCCTAATCAAACACTGATTGCACTTTACATGTATCCACAATTTGAATACCAAAAAACTGTATATATTCACTATCTGTGTTGTTCAGACAGTACCTGTTTAGGTCAACTAAGGTAAAAGGACAGAGCATTTTTAAAAGAGGGAGAATTTAAGATATTAAGACATAAAAAAACAACACTAAAATAGCCCTTATACTTTATTCCACACTCTAGTTTTATGCCCAGTATGTGCTGATTGTGCTGGATGAGAAGATTCGTGCTTCAAATATAATTTATTTTTTTGCACGAAGTGGATATTTGGGACAGAAAATAAGTAGAAGACATCTGAGAAAATCTGCAGGGAAAGCTGATGTTTTTTATCTCAAGGACCATTGTAAAAGGGAAGACTCGTGTGTGTGCGTGTGTGCGTGTGTGTGTGTGTGTGTGTGTGATTGGTATACTACAAATATGAAATATATCTATGCAAATAGGACTCTTAACTGGAAGTTCCTGCCTATATGCCTCAAAAAGCTGTTTATTTGCAGATATTTGCTACATATAAAGAAATTAAACATCTTTTTTTTGTATAAATGATAAAGCCATAATTAAAAGTATAATAAATTGATGTGTCATCTTTTTTGTACTTTGACCATTTCCTTAAGGGGTATTTCCAGACATTTATTTGCAGACATTTGCTACATATAAAGTAATTAAAAGATTTTTTGTATAAATGATAAAGCGATAATTAAAAATATTATAAATTGATGTGTCATCTTTTATTTTGTACTTTGACCATTTCCTTATGGAGTATATTGATATTCATCATTTGCCATCGATTAATATAAGTGATTATCTTACCTGCCGTATGTTTTATAGATATCTATCATGTAATCACTTGGGTCCCATGCTGGTGTCCATGGGGAGCTTTGGGCACTTTCTTCTCCTCATTAATTCCCTCATCCTGATGCTTCAGTAAACATGATCCACTACGGTGCAGAAAAGTGCTAATATCAATGCTAGAATGGATGTATGCCAGATAACCTGCAATGTGTCAAACGTTCCACCAGCATGCTTTTAAAATATGCAGTCGAGGCTCCAGTGGCCCACCCGCAGTCCCGACATGTCTCTCCTCTAAAACGGCGCATTATAAAATGTAAAGGGCAGCAGAGACTTTGTCCTGTTGAGCAGCTGGATTCCATCATTAGGCAAGAATATGAAAACATTCCAGAGTTGATAAATGAAAGGGTGATTCACTGAAATGGTAAACGTGACCCCTCGACGAGAGCCTAAAAGTAGTGTCAGGACATATTTCTGTGTTGGTGAAGCTTCAGTCATTTAAATAAGCCATGTATGTCCGTGCACATCTGTATGTTCCTACACATCTGTCTGTCCGTGCACATCTGTATGTTCCTACAAGGTCTGTTTGTCCGTGCACATCTGTATGTTCCTACACATCTGTCTTTCCGTGCACATCTGTATGTTCCTACACATCTGTTTGTCCGTGCACATCTGTATGTTCCTACAAGGTCTGTTTGTCCGTGCACATCTGTATGTTCCTACACATCTGTTTGTCCGTGCACATCTGTATGTTCCTACAAGGTCTGTTTGTCTGTGCACATCTGTATGTTCCTACACGTCTGTCTGTCCGTGCACATCTGTATGTTCCTACACATCTGTATGTTCCTACACATCTGTTTGTCCATGCACATCTGTATGTTCCTACACATCTGTCTGTCCGTGCACATCTGTATGTTCCTACACATCTGTCTGTCCATGCACATCTGTATGTTCTTACACGTCTGTCTGTCCGTGCACATCTGTATGTTCCTACACATCTGTTTGTCCGTGCACATCTGTATGTTCCTACACGTCTGTCTGTCCGTGCACATCTGTATGTTCCTACATGTCTGTCTGTCCGTGCACATCTGTATGTTCCTACACGTCTGTCTGTCCGTGCACATCTGTATGTTCCTACATGTCTGTTTGTCTGTGCACATCTGTATGTTCCTGCACATCTGTTTGTCTGTGCACATCTGTATGTTCCTACACATGTCTGTCCGTGCACATCTGTATGTTCCTACACATGTCTGTCTGTCCGTGCACATCTGTATGTTCCTACACATGTCTGTCCGTGCACATCTGTATGTTCCTACACATCTGTTTGTCTGTGCACATCTGTATGTTCCTACACATGTCTGTCCGTGCACATCTGTGTGTCTTCATGAAAAGAAAACAGGCACAACCAAAATGCATGACACATGATTGTCTTTCATTCATTCAGTACTGAAAAAAGGTATAAACCATGATAGCATTGAGTCTACCAGCATCCCAAATGAAGGTGAGAGTGTATGTGTGTGTGTGTGTGTGTGTGTGTGTGTCCAAATCATCATGTTGAGTGTGATGCTGAAGGATCTCTCCTTCTGTCTTTCTGCGTGTCTGTCTCTCTGCCTGCCTACCTTCTATCTGTCTGTCTGCCTACCTGCCTGCCTGCCTGTCTGTCTGCCTGTCTGTCTGCCTGTCTGTCTGCCTGTCTGCCTGCCTGCCTGTCTGTCTGTCTGTCTGCCTATCTGTCTGCCTGTCTGTCTGTCTGTCTGTCTGTCTGTCTGCCTGTCTGCCTGACTGTCTCTCTGCCTGTCTGCCTGTCTGTCTGTCTGCCTGTCTGTCTCTCTGCCTGCCTGTCTGTCTGCCTGCCTGACTATCTGTCTGTGTCTTCAGGCAGCTGTTTTCATTTTACCCTCAGATTCCCAGAATCTTTTCTTTGTTGCTAAAAGAAATTCATTACAGACGTTCCCTCATATGCAAATGAAACGTCAGGAGAAGGTTCTGTGCGCATGAAGCTCAGATTCAGAGATAAACTGCCTTTAAACTGAGTGATGAAACCACCAAAAACCAGTGAAGACAATTTTCTGTTCTTCTGTCATGCTTTTGTTTTATTAAACACGGCACAGTTCTTCTGAAAAAAAAAAGACTGTGTTCTTTCATTTAGAACACAGTTGCGAGGGAGCACATCTGTGAATGCATTAATTGTTAAACAAGTGCACTTAGGAACAGGAGAAAAGCGATTTACCATCTTCAGTGTGTTGAGCTGTTGTCTTGTGGGAAGCTTTCCATTGCCCTTCCTACAGCTTTTTATGCTCTATTTCCATAAACACCACCACAGGCACACTTGTGTAGGCAGCGCCACAGACAAGTTGGACACTGCTGCAGGGTCTACATGCAGATGATAAATGTTCCATAATTTTGTGTTGTAAAGGAATTACAAGAGGGTTGCCACGTATAACAAAAAAGGGCTTTTCCACTACTAAAGTCTGTGATCCTCAGGATCCTGCAGTGAAGAGGCCTCAGACTTTGTACCAAGATATGTATTTAAAGGAAAGCAAACATGTCCGATGCCTCCTGGGGCCCTTATTTTACATTTGTCGATGTCAGCCAGAATATTATGTTTTGTTTCAGGAGAGATTTTTGACATTCTCATTTCCATGCAAGCGCGGCTCCCTTCGGCTCCCGTTGCCGCATTCAGGTGCAGATAAATCGTGCCACATTCTCAGTCCACCGTAATCCTGTTACATTTAATCTGCTGTGCCTGTTCACTTGGCTGCACAAAGCAAATTAATTCGCAGAATTTTGGCTTCAGCGTCAGCCATTATGATGAAGAGGGGAAAAATAACCCTGTATGACACGTTTTTTTTTGTTGGTTTTTTTGTGGTTTGTGTTTTCAAACTCTTCATTAGTCTGTTTAAACATTAATGATATTCATAATTCCAACTAGCTGGCACATATCCTCCAGTCTGTGATGCTATCCTGTTTTATGTATTAATTAAGCAAACATGGGATCTTGTGCAAACTGCTCTCAGTGCCAGGGACAGAATAATTTTTCTGGAAATGTGCCTGCATTTTGTGTTTTCACCGTTAGAGGTCGTAGGAGTTCCACAGCATGCTGCACCGTGTCTTTGCGTCTGGTTGGTTGAAGAGCAGGAGACAGTCAAGTTGTTTGCTGTGGAAGTGAAGAGGATGAGGTCAAGACTTGACAGCTCTTTCCATGCCTGGTAGCCACACTGAGTCACAAAAACCTACTTTGTCGGTTCTTGGCGAGGCTAAACTCTGTTTATACAGCTGCTGGCAATCACAGCATCAAAACATTTTCTCCATCCGACAGTTTTCGGTTTGATTTGTCACAACATTTTCCACTCGCCTGTCACAAAATATCAGAATTTAACTTCTCACAGCTCCAAAGTGCAGCCTTACTTGTCTCCTGTGCGTGTTCATGTCAGCCACATAAGCAGCCCCTCTGAGTGGGAAATAACAGTCTTCGATAAACAAACGTGCGCACACTCACGTAATTATGTGGTGGTCCGAATGTCCCAGGAGGACACAAGTTCAAACTCTCTATCACAACTTTGGTCTCTATGGCAACATCGCACATATCAATCAAAGTTGTTGGTGAGTAACTTGGCCAGAGAGAGCTAGGAGAGTAGTTTATGCCCCAGAAAGTCGATGGCAAGAAAGATAAATGACTTAACCCTCTCAGCTCAGGTAGCATCGCCATGGCCATCCCTGCTGTCTCCAGATTTCAATCCACGTGTGATTCCGATGGTCTACTGATGTATGTAGAAATGAACCTTGGGGTTTGCTCTAATTTTTAAAACAGAGTCTGTGCATGTGAAAAATCATCCGGTGGACGTCTCAGAGCACGGGGGGGGACCGTGGCCTGCAGATGCAGATCCATTACTGCTGCTGTCCTCTCAGACATGACAGCCTGACAAGCAGCATTTATCATATTATAATAATGTCTTTGCGACAGAATGGTGGCATTTTAATCTGGGCAGGAAAGAGATGACCGATTGAAAAAAAACCCGTCCGTGTCACAATTAGTGGGAAGTTGGACCTGCATGGAGACAAGCATTGTTCTTTGCATATATTTTTGTCTTGGCAGGTCTATTTTGACATCGATTCCCAAAGTGATTGATCACTGGGCCCATGAGGAGAGTGCCATTGTGGTAGAGCATCAGTCATCCAGCGTGGCATGTAAAAGGGTATGTTTAGTTATTACTTAATTTGTATCGCTGCAATCTTTAATCTGTCTAATATTTTAATTTGTCTTTTCGGAACAATATTGCCATTGTTACCGTGCCCAGTTACAGTTCCATTCAGTTCAATTAGATCCAGATCAATTGTTGTACTTTTTCAGCATACGTAACATGCATTTTTCTTCCGGTTATCTTCTGGTTCAGGCTTTATGGGGTTAAAAGGGGGAGAAGTGTGGACCCTAAAACAACTAACTAACATGTTTTTTCAGTGTAGTGATTTAAAAAAAAAAGAGCTGAGGAAGTGCTGACAGCTGTTCGCTCTTCCTTCAACCAGACCCACGTTTTTAAAAAAGAGATATGCATCTTCTCGTACCGCTCGGAAAGACAGTCGCAAAAGAAAAAAAAAATCCAATCGTTTCTTCAAAATGCTTCCTTCGCTGTGTGCATCTGTGTGCTTCTCTAAATACGAGTTAAACATCTTCACAGCTTAAACTACATTTATCTGTCAGCCTCCTCCTTCCATGCACGTATTGACAGAAATTGAGGATTTGTGCGTCCAGTGTGCACAGGCCCACCACCACCACCACCTCCGCCCATCCATCTAATTCATCTTATCTTCTCCATATTTATTAGAGACTCCAAGTAAATGTAACTTTTTGGAGTCATGATTTATGTTCTGTCAGAAGACCAATTGAGAGCTACCACGAGCAGAATCGATTAGACACTGGCTGAGCACAGAGTTGCATAAACCAGACTATGGAGCCACTTGGTATTGAACCACCCAAACAATAAAACAGAACTGACCTTTAATTTAATAAATCCGGGAATTGCTAAGACAATGCAAGAGTTAGGCCATTGCATTACATTTGTGCATGACCGGCGCCTAAAACAAGTGCAGGGACATGCTTTGTCACCCCAGCAGAGTGACAACAATCTGCACCTCCTGTGAAAGCTGCCACCGTAATTTCACCACTGAGGTTCCACTGCTGTCATCGAAGGGCTATCACATAAATCTGTTGCCTTCAGTATTGAGACAAGCCCAAGTTGAAACCTCAGGGGAGCCAAAGAGGGTTCATTTGTCAAACTGAGGCACCTGGGAAAGTGGGAGACATACTGTACCTCAATTTTCAGTAATAATGTCAGATAGATGTTTCCAATGTATTATATTTCTTTAATTTCTGACATGGTAGGAAACCTAAATACATTTTTTAAAAAAAGAAGTAACTCTGAGAAGATATAAACTTGTGCCAACTTCTCAGGTAATATTCTGCCTGCAGAGAGTTGACATCTCTGTAGAGAGACACGGCTCTCTTTCTCTCTCTTCTCATCCATCTTAGGCATTTCAATGCAGCATGCCAAAAAGATTTTATGCATCACTGTTGGCAACAGGTCCTGATATCACTCATGATAAAGGGTGACCTGAGCAGAGACCTATTTTCATGCTGACATGTTTTTGCGATATTGACATTTCTCTCCCATTTTCCCTGCAAGCCTGCAAGTCAGATCTAAGAAGATCTTTTCATCTCCATAATTATTCCTCTATGTTTTATTGAAATAATTATTATGATTGAAGTGTCGAATGAAAGCCAAAAATACTGTACTGTTCTTTTTTAACTTAAAAAGCAGAGGAAGGATCAGATTTCTATCAGCAATGATTAGAAATGCTGATTGTTAAAATGAAGATGTCTGAGATTGTATTGGAAAGCATCAATAGCATTTCATTATATTTTTAAAAATGAATCAAAATAAGTAGCAGAATCATTGTGATGGAATAAAAAAGGTTTTCAATATAACCTGTCATTGTTGCTGCAGCACACTCCTGTGAGCAAAATAACCTTTCATAAGCCTTGAAAAATGATGAATGAATATGGTGAATTCAGTGTTATTCTGAGGCAGATTCAACGTTTTCAATTGAACAAAAGCTTTTCTGATCTCTAGGAAGATACGTCAGCCCATGAACTTATCATATTATTTGTCACTTTCTCATCACCACAAGCTGTTTTCTTTACTCGAAATTGTACAGTTGAATAACCAAGTTGAAGTGCTAAATATTGATAATCTGTATTCCTTCATAAAGATTAACAGCTCTGCCATACAAGGTGAAACCCACGGCTGACCCCTCACAAACACATATTCCATCAATGTCAATAGTGTGTTTTTCAATATCTTCCAGTAGTATCGTCCTCACATTTACTGGATTGCCTTTCTTTGCACAGCCAACAGTCCAACAAATGAAGCACACTCGTGTGAAATGGGGTGTTACTGATCAGGCCATACTGGTAGCTCAAACACAAAGCCCACGTCCTCGATTAGAAGGTAATACAGGTCAGCTACATGTGATTTATCCTTCACCCTTTGAAACAGAGTTCAATGCCGTTGAACTCTCCTTCACAAAACCTGAATTAAATAATTGAAATTTGACCTTAATCCATTTTTGGGATTGGCCACAGCTCCACAGAGTTTGAAAACAGTATCAGAGGCAACTTGTTGAAAGGAGTGTTTTAATTGAAGTGCCCTCATTTCTGTTGATGACTGCAGAAATGCAGGTTGATATTTGGAGCAGCACCTAATCATCCTGTTACATTGGAGCACACTGGCAGGCTCTATGGAGTTTTTAATAAACTCACAATAAGTAAATTTGTACCTCTTGTGAAAACATAAATTCCCCTCCCCAGATGGGGTCACAAGTGAGGGCAAAGGTAATTTTGATCCATCCATCCATCCATTCATCCCCCCCAGTCCAGGGTGTACCCTGCCTTCACCCAGTGCACTGGGATAGGCTCCAGTCCCCCCGCGACCCTCAGCAGAGGAACCAGCACAGAAAGCGATGGATGGATGGATCCGTTCATCCCCCTATCCCTCATCCCCCATCCATCCATTCATTCATCTAGTCAGCCACAGTTGGAAAAAAATCCATGAAAAGAGAAAGTACAAAATATAAGATCTTTCTTTTGAATATATGTGTCTTGGCATGACATGCGCATTCCATTGTTTGTTATCCCTGTCGCGAGTTGACGTGCTGTTTCCATCCACCCACTGCATGTTTACAAAATGTTATAGTTCCAATTGTTGACCCTAAAAAGGACTAAAATAAGTCTAACAACACTGATCTGTATTTCTCTGCCTCCGCTGATGCTGATGTTGCCAGGGTGTCAGGAATCAGGGAACATGATGTGCAACGTTCTCAGACAGCCTCCACACTGCTGCCTTGCTTTCATAAATATACTACACCATAGTACATTCCTTCACACTATGCATGTATCTACCTGCATTAAAACCTAATTAAGATGTATGTATGCGGCATGTATAATAAATGTACGCCAATGTCTGTCAGCATATTCACAAAAATGTCATTCTTGAAAGCTTTGAGCTCTAATGTTGGTTACATCTCTAAGTGTTGTTAATTTTGTGTAACTACTCCTATGATGCTGATTTTCAAGCTTTCAGAATTTGCTGGTTGCACCATTTAGAGCAGCATCTGTCTCAGCCCTGCTTTCAAACTCGCTTAGTCAAAAAATAAAAAGCACAGAGGGAGAGATGACAAGTAGACAGGTGAACGCTTCTTGTCAGAGATCTTAAGGTTTTTAGTAAGGCTGGCCTTTGGCAAAGCGAGTGCAGGCACCTAAGAGGGCTATCCGCAAACTTAGCAAGACGACGTTGCTCTGGCACGAAAAAAAACAAAGTAAAAATGGCAGCAAAGAAAGAAAAAGCAAATTCAAAAACTCCCTTCCACCTCTAGAGATGCTGGAAAGCAGCCCTGCCTGGTAACAGCACTCATTTTGCCTGGCTTTCATCTGGGCTTGGCCTTTTCATGATCCCTGCGATTGAAGCAATCTTCACAGACTGCATTTCTATTTGTCTCAAAGGTCATCCATTCAGAATTTAAAAGGTATGGAGAGGTACTTATCGTGGTATAAACATGAGCTATGATCTTGTGTGCATGTGTGAATGAATGCACAGTAGCTATACTCATCAGTATGCATGCGTTGATATATGTGTGTGCACTCTTGTGTGTTGTGTGTGTGTGAGAGAGAGTATGTGTTTTGCAGTCTATCCTTCCACAATATGTGTGTGGGTGTGTATAGATGTTTTCTTTTAGCTACAGCTTTCAGATGGGATTACAGTATACTATGTGTGGAATAGTCTGTAAAGTTTTGGTTTGTCTTGCACTTTTCTTGAACTCAAACCTCTTATTTACTGCATATATACCATTCCATGGCCTCTCCTTGATGACCCCTATCAAAGCTTATAATCATCCTTCTCTACTTTTTTCTGACCATTCTTTCATCGCTCCCTCCTCAATAGCTCTGGTTTCTCATCTTCCATTTATCTTCTCCTATCCATCTAATAGATGAAGCCTCAACTGAATGATGCACTAAGCTGGATCAACCTCTGTAGCAATCTTTTGCACAATTATTTCATGAACATTTCTTAAATCCTGATCTTTTTGGGGACAGAGTAAATGATAAAATAAATAAACTCTTGAAGAAAAGCAGGAGCTTAGGATTTGGCTAATTTCTCTGGTTTTCAAATCATCTTTTTTTCTTTTTTTGTAAAATGAATGGTAAAACATCTTTTTTACCATTTTCAGCTTTTTTTCTTTTTTTTAAATGAATGAATACATATATATATATATATATATATATATATATATATATATATATATATATATATATATATATATATATATATATATAACATAACAACATGCTGTTGAGCATTTTTGCTACATTGTGATAGATATGGAAATATAGTGCAATAACAAACAAACATACACATAGATTTAATAATAACAATAATACATTTCTACTAGGATTACCCACCATACGTGTAGAAACAACATTATGCAGGAGATTTATTCAAATAACTACAGTAAGCAGCATAAACTGAGCAAATGTTTAAAAGGAAGAATGAAGCTTTCACGATAAATATGTTTTCTTATCACATTATAGAAGAGCACCATGGGACCTTTTCTACCTCTGGGAGTGAATCACACATCAGATAAATAAATAGTACTTCCCTCTTGTGTCTCACAGTTATATGAAATAGTGCAAGTGCAAAATGGATGTGTCAAATCAATCAAAATCTTGAGCATTTATTTCAAAAACAGCTGTCTTCTTCTAGTGTGGGCTCCTGGGGCTTTTGGTGAAAGTTGTGGAGGTATATCCCCAGTGCAAGAAAGTGATGAATGCTGTGTTCCTGTGTAAGCTGGGGGACATGAAATGATGAGACACATCAGTCTTTATTACTACCGAACCAGCAGGTTCAGGGCATCCAAGGGCAACAGAATATTGCACACATGCTGAGTATTTATCTAAACACACCTGCAAAGCACACTTTCGTCTAGATTTAAACTGCCGGTTTTTTCATCACTGTCTCAATAGAAAAAAAAGATTTATTAAACTCAATAGGACTAATTGCAAACAGAGTAATAAGCCTTTGATTTATAGTGAGGACCAGAATTACTTAATTTTTAACACGGGGGGGAGATACAGTAATCTTTATTTCAATCGTTGGTAGCCTAATTTCTTGAAATTCCATTGGTCGCTAAAGTTGCCACTCCGACCGGTACTGCCGTGTGATTGGATCAAGGTCTAAAAGCCCTCCCTGTTAAATCTGTTGACCAGTGAGAGGCCGAAAGAGGTCCGCAAACCACGCCCCCGCGATAGATCCCACCCCTTTCCACCGGCGTTCAATCGTGGAGCGAGTTGACGGCTCCGAGGCAGGCTCGCTTATCGGGATGTGGCGCATGAGTGAGCGTTCCGGGATGTATCGGCTGTTTTCAAGAGCACCGGTGCCGAATTAAACCCCCACCAGCACCAGCACCACCCACCACCAACCCCGCACACCCGCAGAACTGAGAAAAAAAGGTGACCGGCGGAGAGAGCGGCGACAAACTACTGGAGTTTTCCACTGCGCGGGAGCGGAGGGAGACAGCGGAGACGCGGCAGAAGGGACTAGGGGGGAGCGAGGTCTCAGCCGAGCACCGCACGCAGAAATGGCGGAGCAGCAGGCGGCCAGCGACGGCAGGCACAAAGCTTTCAACAATTCCGGAGGCTCGGTACACGGGAACAGCCGACCCGGGGGCTCGGGCGGAGGTGGGGGGAAAGGAGGCCTGTCTGGCGGACTGACACAGCCGGCGGGGTGGCAGTCGCTGCTGTCGTTCAGCATTCTTTTCCTGGCCTGCCTGGCGGGCTTCAGCTCCAGACTTTTCGCCGTGATCCGGTTCGAGAGCATCATCCACGAGTTTGACCCATGGTAAGTCCAAACAGAATGAAAAGGGGACCAAAAAAATAAATACATTTCAAAGCTGCTTCGCCAGCCCAGGCGGCTTCTGACGGGCATTTAAACGCGGATCGTGCCCAACGCAATTCTGGAAAAGTCAGCACTGTTGAACTGGGCTGCTCCTCATCTTAAGAAAGATTGTTGTAGTTGCAATGAGGTTAATGTTCCAAAAAAAAAAAAAAAAAAAAAGTGGGTCAGGATCCTGAAGTGGAACTTTTGTCTCTAAGAGGTACTTCGGTCGAGTTGGAACGCTCACTCAACTATTAAATATTTTGTATTCAACCAAGAGTAACGCTGAATAATAGATGCGCTGAGGCGGTGGAAGCTCCACCTGCAGCTTCAACTTTGTTTAGCATGCACAGTAGGAAAACCAGTGAGGGGAGAGAGTCATCTGCGGTTGCTCTATACTCCTCCTTTTTTTTACTCAATGCAAAATGAACTGTCTGCACGTTAAATGATTGCACGCATTTAATCATTTCTTCTTCGGTCGCCGATACCATTGATTCGGTGATTTACCGGTGGAAAGGGTTGCCATGATCCCCAGTGGACTCTGGCATGCAGGACCAACGGCTTTTCTTGGAAGCCTTGCTCAGCCCAATAGTAGATTTCTTTATATGAGTGTAACCGAGCCGGGCCGGCTTGTCGAAATGCCACATTCTCTGGTTTTCACACGGTGTCACAAGGGTTGCGCCTGGCATTTCTTCTCATATGATCTGGCATTGAGGGAGCCAGCATGGCAGACACGTTCATTTATTCATTTTCAAGGACATGTACTCCCGTTCCCATTGGGCTCACTTGGTCGATTTAGTTATGTTAATTGCACAGGTAAAGTGGGATTTGCCTCGTATATCAATATCAATATATGCAATATATGTGCTGTTTAAGAACGGTGTGCCACATATGCAGTAGATGTGGCTTTTTTTTTTTTTTCTTTACAGCTGAATCTTGCAGCTTCCAGGCTGCATTTCTCAAGTGGGGAAGGGTTGTTAGATGTACATAACACAGAAAAAACATAAACAGACAACCTTTAGAATTCAAAATTCTAAAGGGTTTGGACCCCAAAAAAAACAATGCTTGGGTTATTTTTTTTTTCTAGTGTCAATTATGAAGGAATTATGAAGAACATTTTCTGAGCTGTTGTTTGAAGTACTGATCATTACATTGTACTTCTTTGCCTCAGACATGGAGCTTCTTGTGGCACAGTTTCATGTTGGCATCTGTATGCAAGTTTGCACATTTTCTTGTCTCATACAATTAGCTGCCTCTTATCTTTTTCCATTTTGCTTCTAGCTCAAATGCTCCCAGCAGTGTGAACTAACGTTTGATTTTGGTGCCTGTGCAGATGCCATTGTTTATATTTGGTGTGATGATGGTGGTGCGGTCTACTGTGCTCAGTGGTGGAATAGATAATACCAGGATTATTCATTTTTGCAGATTTTGTGTCAGCTATTTGTGTGTGAGAGAGAGTATGTGTTTTGCAGAACACCGGACAACAGTTTTAGGACAGCTGTTTAATATCAGTTGCAGCTCTGCAGATATTGGTATTGTTAACAATGTTATCAGGTTAAAGAGAATTTTCTAGGCAAGAAGCCAATCATAGTATACTATTGCCTACTCTTAATTATCTCAATATATTTTCTTTCTTTTCTTTGCAATACAATATGTGGGTGCAGTGTATTAGATTTTTCCTGTTTGGGGCAAGAAAATGACTCAAAAATAATACAGTATTAGTCTCCCTAAAGATTGCAAAGCAATTATTTTAAAAAATGACCCATTAATAACTTAAATAAGTATTAATGACTTTTTAAACACACACTTAAAAGCTTAGTTTCCATTCAATCTGGCATTGATTTTTCTTTCTTCTTGTGCCATTGTCCAGCTTGTAAGCACATTACAGGCTGTATTAGTCAAGTTAAAGATGCATCTGCAGCTTAATTGACTCTTTCTCTTCATCTCTCCCTGCACACAGCCTCTCCACCTCCAACGACTTAATCAAAGGATGTTGAACATGTGGAATGATGACACCGTTCTGCAAACACCTCGTTTTAAGTGGTGGTAGCAGCAGCCTCTGAATTTAATATGCAGTAAAGTCCTGCTTCTTTGGTGGCAGTGAAATTCTATCTTACACAGCACAAAACATTTAGAAAGTCTGAGATGCTATAAAGTTGTGATTATTAAAAAGGGTTGTCATTTAACACTTGAGGTCACAGATGGCTTCCACAATTTGTCTGTTTTTTTATCTCTTGGATAGCAGTTGGATGTCATTAAAAAGGAGATTTCCTGACCTGGCATGATGTTGGTTGTTGCTGCTGCTGGGTTTTTTTTTTTACTGCTATGAAAATCAAATCCCTGGGGAAGTGATGTTACCACCTCAGCTTTTATTGTGTTTAAAAAAAAGCTAGTGAAAGTTATAGTGCGTGTGTGTGTGCACGCATATTTCTTGTGTTTTCCTCAAACACAAGCCCTATCTTTCTTATAGCAGATTGGGCTCTTGCAGGAGCTGCTGCTAGGTACAGCAGTACATTAGCTGGTGTGCAGTAGTGTGGGAAAATGGAGACTAAGTCATGATTGATCTTCCTACCAGACTAGGGGCTGAATCTGTGATCCCTGCTTAAACCCTCGATTGACTGTCCAACTGCTTATGAAATATTCAGGAATGGGATGTGCAATAAGTGGCTACTCACACATGCTAGCATTCTTCTTCCTGTAAATGATTGGAGTGGTAAGGCTAACATTTAGATAAATAGCTGTTTACCTCCCACAACAGTTTTATTTGCTGGTTTGTCCTCAGTCTGGGGATTATTTCCAAGGCTGTATTTTCCTGCGAATCTAACCTATGTGTGATCCCTTGGTTGGAAGCAGTAGATCTGCTCCAGCATACCCGCGGCAGGTTGAGCCAAGGTCAGGAGGTGCCTCACGCTTTGTGACACCGTCGCATAGCATAAACATTAATGTGGATGAATGTCATTCCTTTCTGCTTTGTTCTACCATGTGCTAGGCCTGTATTTAATGTAAGAAACAAGGACATCTTGTTTAAATTTGCTGCTTTTCTTTATTTTTAGGCCATTCTCCTGGCTGTTCCGTAAAGCGCTAATGCGGCATTCAGCTTTTTTGGAATGCTTTTAGTAGGGTAGTAGGAATATACAATAGATATTGTAAAGGTGTAAGGTGCAACAGTTCATTCACAATGAAAATGGGGAGCTGATGCAGTAGTTCTTGGTCCAATTTTTTTTTCCTGCCAGCCAGTTTAATCTCGCTGCTCTGGAAGTGTTTGCAAGATTTCCATGTAACGAAAGGCACTTGTCATCAGCCCCAAGGCCACCAGAGTCAAATATGCCTTAATGGGTGGATAATGGACATGAGAAGGTAGTGCAGTATTTGGATGATGAATTTCCTCAGCTGCACATTGAGTGTTGATGTTCACTACCTTCTCATTTTGCACATTTCAATTTCACACAGGCAATTTTGTTTTAGGCAGGTCAAAATGTTTGTTTACGCGTTTAATCATTGAACACATACTCCTTCTTGCACAATCTACCGTCTAGCTGTCGGCATCATTGCAAATGAGCTTTGTGTGCATCTTTTAGAAAGTTAAAAAAAAAAAACACTTTTTGAGCCCTACCTCCCACAGAAGGAGACTTGAACTGACTGATGGAGAAAAAAGCAGCGTGGCTGGCTAAAATTGTGTAGGCGAACATGTATGAGGAAGCTGTTTCTTTCTCAAGATCTATTGGACCTTCTCTTCATTGTATTTAGATGTTGTGTACAACATTTCTCTTTCCAACATGCAAATTTACTTCTGAAGAGATTTTTTTGTTGCTATCATTAGTCCATTTATTAGAGTGAAGAGACTTTTCCCAATTTTTCCCAAAAAGCTGGCCCCACAATTTTTAATCAAAGCAACCGCAATCAAGAGAAATGTTTCTGTGATTCTGTGGATACTGCAGAATATGAGAGGGCAGGCAGTCCTGCTCAGTCTTGCTCTTTTCTGTCTTTTCATATCAGCTTTGAAGTAGTCCTCCATGCTTTGTTGCTGGCGTGGGGTGAGAGTGGGCACAGGGGAAAAGAGAGGGGATTTGTGCTTATCGTACACCACTATCCTCTCACTGACACAAGTCAGCATGCAGCTTTGTGGGAGAGTGCACCTGCCTTCAGAGAGCAGAAAGAATTGACGGAAGCAGTTGTAGGATTGTGCGAGGCAAAGCAAGAGGGAAGAAATTAATGCCTGCCAGGCATCCAGCATTAGGGAGGCTTTTGTGTTTCACTCAGATTCAATTGTACTAAACACTGCTTCATCAATCTGTTGTTGTGCTGTGTGTACAACTTGTGCTTTGTTTTTAAGCAGTAAGTAAAGACTGGGGAGATGCTTTTGTCTTTGCCCTCAGATTAAATTGATTATCATCTGATCTCCTTACAACACTGCCTTCAATTAAATGGTTACAGTATATTTATAGCATTTGAAAGTAGCTAAAATGGCTGTAACTATGCATTTTGAAAGAACACAGATTCTGTGTATTTAGTTTGCAGTTGCAAAGTGTTGATGTATTGAATGGCTGCCTCTTTTGATCTGGGTTTATTGGAACTGCTGATCAAAATGATGTTAATGATATTGACCCCCCTCTCCTCAGCAATTTCTGCAACTCGGCAGCATGTTGACCGCAAAACAACGAGCTGGTCACATTTATTTAGAGATCTCAGATGCATTATAGCCAGTCGAAAAGCCTGTGTTCTCTCAGGGCTTCTGGATCATTGATCATTGACATCAATCAAACTTATAACTTATTTATTATTTTTCTTGAACAGAAATCTGCACGATTAAGTGGTCATCAGCCATTTGCATTTATTTTAATTAATCTTAAAATTAATTGTCACTAAAATTTGATTTGCAAAATGACAATTTGTATCTTGTTGAAATCTGTTTGTGGCTGAAATTCTTACACACACAGAGAAACCAGTTTTCCCTTTTGAAAGCCAAATGCTGTGATCCACAAATACTTCTGCAGCATGTAAGCCAAAGAACTCATCACCAACCCTAATGCCGTTCCAGCCACTGCCAGCTAATGATGTACTAGAAATGTTGTGAGTCTTCCTGTTTGTGGTGCATCTGGGGAGGCTTAGACTACAGCTTTCACCAGCTAGACACATCCCTCCTACCAACTTGGTGCACCAGACCACAGACCTATGATTCATAGGTTCAGAATGTCTTTATGAACAAACAGATGTGACTTTGAAAATCAACTCACAGAGCAAAAGTCAAACTTTAACAAGGATTAGAAAAATGTTGATCATTTCCTGGATGTGTTGTGGTAGTTTTATTTTTCTTTAGAAACTGCTGCAAAATATGATTATCTCTGCATACCACATTGATGGGCTGTAAGAAAACATAAATGAAACGCATCTTAGTCAAAGGACACCTTTATCCCTATTAAAAGCTGTTCTTCCTCACCAAATGCATCCTTCATCACTAGGAAGGTTTAAATGAAAGAAAAGGTTGTACGTTTTATCTGACAGTATTCACTACATCTAAGGGGTATGCATCTGAGATTGTAAGATCCGAACTAATGTGCCCAAAATATAGGTGTGACATGGGATACCATAATTCATTGGATCCATTAAACTTGCATGTTGATGTTGCACAAGTGAAACATTATGTGCAATGTTGGTCACACTAATGTACTGTTACATCAAAGGGGAAGAGCGTTGTTTTGGCAGAGACTTTCCTCTTGCCAGACTGTGTGAATTTAAGATTCTTCTGGTTTTATCCCCTTATATTCATTGTAGCTAAAAGGAAGGTGCTTTATACGGTTGCTTTCTTTCAGTACAAGGGTGCAGACAAAATGCAGGGGCAGCAGATGGGAGGAACGGGGCAGTACAGTACCCTGGGCAGAGGATGAGAAATGACAGACACTTTGAGCAGGACAGAGTGACAGCTGGAAGAGGTTGTCGGTCTGTGACTGGTCAAGAAACGCAGTCCCGTCAGGCAGTTGTCATATCTTCTCGATTATCACATGGAGCAGCTGGCAGGTAGTCTGTGTGAAACCCCACCCACCATGAGCCCAGGTGGACTTCAATCTGATGGTGATATGAATACTGCAGGTGACTGTTAACAGGTTTTACCAATAATATTGATATACATACACTCATTCAGTTCTCATGATGTAATTTGTTCAAGTGAAGGATGGTCTTTCTCTGTGGTGAGGGTACATTTTTGGTCTGATTTAGTCCTCAATTATTATTGACAATTAAAACTTAGCTTTCAAACTTCCATCTATTAATGCAAGGAATGTCTGTCTGTTCAACATGTAACTCTCGAATTTCTCATCCGATTGCTCTGAAATTTAGAAATTTCATCCTCCTTTTATGAGTTTGTGTTGTTTGGACAAGCAACGTCCCAAAACACACGGACCGCACCAAAGTTCCACTGAAGTTTTAGTGCGCACAGTGGGACTCTTGTATTTGCACAGACCCAACCACACCCCACTAGGCTCCGGCTAACTAAGGATCACATCAGTAGTACTTGATTCCACTTTCATTTCTGGGTGTTTAGGCAAAATGCGAATAGCAACAAATTGTTATTCCATCATGACTTTGGATTTTTCAGTTAAGCACTTGCTTAGAATAGGTTTCCCTGGTGTAAACTGGGCTTTACTGGTGCACGACTAAGCTGCTACTATGAAAACACTCTAAGATGCGCTTTGAGAATAACATGACTCACTGCTTCAGGCAAATCACAGCAGGCATCAGTGGGCTTGTTGCAGTCTTATGTCAATCCAATAAAGATCTTTCACATTCTGTCGAAAGATTAGAGCGTTATCACAGATTAACTTTATTGCCTGAAGATAAAAATACACTAAATATATTTATTTTGTACAAATGCTCAATTAATGTCTACTGTCATTGTATTGAAAATACATTGCTCAGTGAAGAAGTGAGAAGGGCTTGAATGAGACCAGAGATTCTACCTATTCTCTATCCTCTGCACAGCTGGGTAATCTCTGTATGTGAAGACGATGGAGCTCTCTCTCAAATCTCAGCATCTAAAACAACTGACCTTTACATCACAATAACTCGACTATTTGTTTTGTTTCAGGGCAGCACAAAATGGAATCTCCAGAAAAGCAAATGCACCACAATTTGAGTTCTCAAAATTGTTGATGAAATTATGTATTCTATGATCTTAAGCCCAAATTGTCCTTGAATTAAATTTTTTTTCTTATAATAGTTAGTTGCATATATTTTAGATGTTTTTTTAACAGTGAAACTACTGATTTGCATGCTATTTCATTTCTTAATTATTCAAATCAGTCCAGCAATTTTTCTGAATGTCTGTCGAAACTGTAGATCTAGTTACTTGTTGTTTTTGTTTTTGTTTTTTTCAAATGCCTCCTATGAGTCTAACCACATCTTCAAAACACATTCACCTCTGCTTCCTCCTCCCATGGACATTCTGTTCTTCCTCCTCCCCACAGGATCTTTTAGTTTGCTTGATTTGGAGTTTCACTCTTCGCCGTCCAACAAGCTCCCTAAAATATACCACCTTTCACTGAAAAGTGCACTGAAAGTTTTGTCCCTTTGTTCTCAGTTTAGACATCCTGATTATAATTTATAGGCAAGAGTTGTAAGACAGCCATTCTTAGAGTTTTGAGGCATGGCAAGTGGTTTGGCAGGCTTGGTATTTAGTCAGCTCCATATGGATGCCATGGCTGTGTCAAAATGTATTCTCTTGGCTAAGATACAGATTCTTCTTTGTATTATAGTTGATTTTACTCCAAAAACTAGCCTAAATATGAATATTACCATTTTCATTTATTACCATCATGAATGGTTGGTGGGGTTTATTTATTTGCTCTTAAGTTAATTTGAAGAAGTTGCAAAAGTTTGGGCTTTATTTGAAATAAACAACAGAATTGATAATAAATATATATATATATATATATATATATATATATATATATATATATATTTTTTTTTTTTTTTTTAGTATATGTTTTTATAAGCCAAGTATTTTTATTTTGTCATATTTTGTTGAATAAAAGAAAATGTACTTGCTGCTTGTATCTTTGCAACTGCTGCTTGGCCTTCATTGTTCCATTTAAAGGCTTCAATTATATTATGAAAGGAAAGGAAAAAGATTATATATGAGACTATTATCTCTTGAACTTTTTACTTCAACCACTTCAACCTGCAAACTTTGATCAAGAATGAGACTGCCTTGGAGCCTCACCTGCACCTGTCAAATTTAAAAATGCTAAAAAGCTTTGTTGGGTTTTAGGCACAGGATGATAGCAAGGAGAGAGCAGTTGTAGACATTTCATTGTAGTCTGCAGAATATCTGTAATTTGGGTGCATTTGGGGTTAAGAGCCTTAACCAAGGGAGTACTGAGAGTGGCAACAAGCAGCAGTCTCGGTTTCACCATCCTCAATCAAACCCACTTCCAAATCTGGTCTCAATACTTTATATGCTTTTACTGTAGTAAAACTACTATTCAATTATTTACCTTGTTGTGTTTGTGCTAAACTTACTTGAACACAAAATACATTCTCATCTTTTGGTATCTTACTAAATTTGACCTGATGATTGTAATATCCCCTTTTTTTTCATGCAAAACAACTTCCATTTGTACATTTCAGAAAACACAGAATGAAAATTGATTGATACAAAAGACATGGAACTTGAACTATACTAACTTTTTTCCTCCTTCAGCAATTGAACCATTGTCATTCAGGCATGAAAGTAATAGTGTAATAGGGTTATGTGGAAAAAACACATTTCACAACAGCTATGTAACAGTTGGTGTTCTGTGTAAAGCTTGTGACATCTGTCTGCATGAGCATCAGTCACTTGCAGGGGGAATTAGAGGGATGACGCCTCCTACTGAACCTCCTTGGCTGCTGATCAATCAGATATCTCATTGAGAGTTATCATTTTCTTTTGGCTGTTTGTCACCATGGTTTGACAGAAACACACAGAGGCAATGAGGTCTGTTAGTTTTAACACTACTATAAGTTGGCTAAAATACAATCTAACTTATACAAAGTTAGTTTTTATTAAAGTCACTGCTAAACAAATGTGTGGGTCACATTTTCTATATCATCTGTTTCATATACAGATATGCAAATAGCCAACAGGTCTGTTGTGATAGTGGCCATGCAGTCTGAAACACTTTTTTTTAAATTAATGTTTTTATTCAATTCAACATTTTTCAATTGACTGACTTCCATAATAGCGTGGCTTTAAATGAAAAGGAAAAGTGTTTGGATTATGTGTACTGTATGTAAGATAGTTTGTGGCAATTGTTAAATCACAGCCTTCAAGCAGCATCAATAACACGGCTGTTTTAGCAGGCGTTGCTGTTGAGTTGTGGAAAATCGTATTAAATCAAGTTTTTTCGACTCTATAAGCAGTTGCTGGGTATGCTGTAATGCAACTGAACAAAATCTATCTGTGCTGGAATGCATCCTGAGTGTATGCTGCTACGGTGGTCCTCATCTAACTGTGAGTTGCTCATCTGAACTCCTGTCGTCATGTGGCTGAGAGAAATAACAATAGGCTCATTTCCATTCCTCAATTGAACATTACCTCCCCAAATTTGGTCCTTAAAGTACAAAAATCTTGTGTGGTCCCTTTTTATATGCACATAATTGCGTATGCAATCACCATTTTCATGGTGCAGCTTTTCTGTGTTTTGCAAAGTAGTGATGTGAAGCTGCCTGTGGTGATATGTTTTTAGCATCCCTGCTCATTAGATGGCATAGCTTATTAAGCACAGCTGCATCTAGCAAGGTTTCTTTGAGTTTATTTTGCCTGTGTAGTCTGTTCCTTGCAACCTTTAAACAAAGGTTAGTCTTTCATAAAAGACCTTCGGTCTGTTATTTATTTAGAGATATCAGTGACTTTGGTGTAATGAGTGAAATAACAGTGTAAATTATTTTTTAGGATAAGTGTACAAAATATGTTTATCAGTTCATTAAATAGAAAAAGTGATTGCTAAAATAAGTCCTTATCAGTAGGAATGAGCTAGTGCTGCATTTTTTAAATAGATTACAAATGATCCCGAAATATTTTTTCTTAGTGATTTTAGGGTGTCCAGCATTCATCAGAGGCAGGACTCTTTTTAAAATGTATTTGTTTCATAAGCTTGTGCAGTCCAGGTGGTACAGTATATCTAGACCACTGCTTTGTAGAAGAGAATCGAATAACTGTGTAATTGCAAGTTTCAGCTTTATTTTTTACATTTCTGGTTATTTTTGAGCCATGCCTCCAGTTTCCTCTCTTTTCTCAGGCAGGTTTAGAGGATGGCAAACTGATTTTTAAGGTGTGGATGTAGCCAGCTGCCCTCAGTTTACCCTCACTGCAGGATTTTCAGTCTGGAGTCTGTTTCTATGCTGCTACCATAATCTTCTGATTCAAGTTGCCTCCCTAGGATACTTTGACCTCTTCCAGTATTTGACATATTTTCTAGTGTTTTCCAAGAAGTGACAGTTCTCAATAGAGATCTCTGCCTGTGCTCTGTATTAGTACTGCTGTGTTTGTGGTATTCAATTGATTAGTAACTGGATACACCAGCAAAGTTCTTTTTGTGCCAGTAATTACTCCATTTCTCTGGGATTCACTGCGGTGTGCCGTCTTGTGCCTGGCACTTCCTGTGCCTTCCCCCTATTTTATTGGATGGTAGCAGTGGTTTGGATAGAAGAAAAGCCTCTCCCGCATGGACTTCTTGGCTAAATGTGGAATCTTTGTGCCTTTCATCTACTTCCTTTGATTCACACGCCACAGTTCAAATAAGGCGAGTTGTGGCTCTTGGGAATGTCACTTTTCTTATAAACTTCCTTACCTTTTCAAATGGACTCAAAGGACAAATCTCAAGTTGCTTTTGAACCATTTTTGTTTCAAAGACATATACATTCTAAATCAAGCCTAGCTAATACAGCGCCATTAAGGAAGCAGAAATTGTGGCTTGAAGGGCTGTGTGTGTGTGTACGTGTGTGTGCGTGTGTGTGTGTACGTGTGTGTGCGTGTGTGTGTACGTGTGTGTGTACGTGTGTGTGTACGTGTGTGTGTACGTGTGTATATGTGTGTGTGTATGTGTGTGTATTTACATATGCGTGTATGTATGTATATATGTATGTATACATCGTATGTATGTGTGTATGTATATGTATATACTGTATGTATATATGTATATCTAAGGAAAACTTAATCTCTGACTGACTTCGTTTGATGTCTCTGGGCCATTTTCACTTTATTTTAACACAAATCTGAGGTGATCTGATCAAAAGCAGTCAGCATCTAAGGCAAGATAGAAAGAAAACATTTAAAGGGGTGAACCACATGTAATGGTTGGACCCCAATGTAATGGATGTTTTCATTTTCCTTTATCTGTTTAGATGGAATTCCATAAAAATATGCTGTTTTGATTCAAGGTAATTGATTAACACAGAGGTTTAATCCCTGAAATATTCATGGATGTTTTCTTCACTGGATCATAACGATCAAATGTGCTTTGGCATGTCGCAGCTTTACCAGCGTAAGCGTGTTCTCAGCAGAATAAATTCTCTGATGTAGACCTCACATGGTTACCCTTTTGGCTCATTTCTTGTTCTTTTTCTGTAAATACTACTTGGTTCTAACCCAGCATTAGTAACTGAATGCTGCATTTCTGCCCTTGTGAGATGATGCTGAATGAAGACCACATTTGCTGATTGGTTTTGTCAATGATATATTCTCTGCTCACAAACCTGGCATTATTATTTTGAGCTGTCTTTGATAGAGCATCTCCCTTTATTACTTCCTGTTTTCAAACCGTATTTGTTTTAGTTATTTATTATAATGTCTTGTACTATAGTATTATCACTGGCAGCAAAAGGTACAGCTTGATCACATTCATGCCCATAAATAATAATTTTTAAAAAAAGTACATAGTAGTGTTTGACATGTGTTATTCTCCATACACAAATCATGATCTGCAGTTGTTAAGTCTCAATACAGTGCAACAAGTGAGCCACAGTTTGGCCCTGTTGGGTGTGTCAAGTCTGTCTTGATGTCAAGGAAAATAACTGTGCCCTTTGTAGGTTTGGTTCTGTTGACCTCATTCCAGGCAGATCAGACACACCCTTAGTCACAGCCTAATCTTACAGAGGAAGTTGACAGCTGACTAGGTAACTGACTGTTGACAGCAGGAGTGATGGAGAGTAAAATGACTTTGTATTAGCAGCCTTATCAAACCTCCACAACTCTGTGCTGTCTCCTGGTCTCAAACAGTGAAATGCTTTTCTTCACAGGCTTAAATGGCCACACTGTCTCCTTTAGCTGGAGTTTAGTCTTAATAATATCCATATTTGTCGCAATTCTCTGTAGAAAAATTAAATCTGCATAGCCTAAATCATCCAAGGCTCTATTTATCATTACTCAAAAGTGTTGTTAATCAGTACTGAGGACTTGACACTACATTTTTTGAACAGTGAAAAGCACTTACCTAATACAGTATATGGTTGTTCCTCTGCAGCTACTTTAGTGGATCAGCTAATTAGCATTATTGCTAAAGACTTGTTCTTTTTTCAACTTACAACAAGCAACACCAGCGTACAGTCTTAATTTTTAATTATCCAGTGTGTGTCTTGCTTATACCCTTTATAAACATCTCATTGTTCTTCAAGAATTATTGGTCCTTCACATTGATAGGGGTTTCCAAAAACTCTTTTCACTTAGATGTTAATAAAAGTCTGACTCTTTGGAGTGTTGTCAACTAAATGTGCTCGGCTCTGCAATAAATCTTTTTCCATGAAAAAGTGGACACTTTGACTCATTTGAAATAACTTATTCCTTGAAAGGGACAAACAATCCACATTTGCTAAAATCTGCAGAGGAGACACAGAATCCTTTATCGTGAAAATGTTTTTAGCAGCCTGTGTCATTTCAAAGTTGGATACACTTTTGCCCACACTGTTTTTCTAAAGAGACAGCTGTTACATATGTGAATATTTTGAATAGAGTAAATGAACAATGCCAGTTCCGTGTTGTGAATCTGAGTCTCATTTGGAGAATCAGCACAGTAATGTATGCACATATCAGTATGTAGATCATCACTTGATAGCTCAGTATAAAATGTTATGATTCACCAGGTTGTAGTGCAGGTGTTTAATACGCAGGAACTCTGTAATATCCAAAAAGCAATACATGGACAGAAAACCTTGCACTGATTGAAATGTTCTGTTTTTTTTGTATTTTTTAAGTTCACTGTAATGTCACTATGTAGTTCAGTTCAATTTGTTCCCATAGGGTAATTAAAATGTGCCTGTACTACAATCTTCACTGGCTTCCCCTGTATGATGGGGGTGACATCCGTCTCTGCTTGTCTCACCATCATCTCCTTGGTTTTGTTTTATTTTGTGCTCCAAATATGAGCGTTGACAAAAGTCCAGAAAGTTCTTCAGAGATGAGATGTGATGGTGTTTGTGTGGACAGCAGAGACAGGAGAACAGTGTCATCAGCATATTTCATAAAGTGACACAAAGGATGGGAAAATCTGTAGTCATCTGTGTAGAGGTTGAAGAAGAGTAAGAAAACAGTCTTTTGTAGAGCTGGTGAAGGGAGAAGGGAGCTTTTCACCAATACCCTCTGTGACCTGTTGATGACAAAGACTGTGATCCACAGAGTGAGTTGTTGTTAGATGTGAAAGCATTTAGTAAGCCTCTCAGTTAAAACATGTGTGCCTGTATGGTGTTAAATTCTGAGTAGAAGTCTGAACAAAGGAATCTGTCTGAGGTGCTTGGGAGTTCTGAATGGATGGTGTTCGATACACAACCTGCATGGGGTCCATTACTGGGTCACTTGCTTTTGTCATATGGCCCTTTATGATCTCATCCATAACCTTCATAACCAGAGAGTTGGGAGCCACCTGTCTACTACAATGTTGGTTCCAAGTATCATTTTTACTTTGTCATGAATGTGGATTAGATGGTTGGGGATTGACTCCAGTAGTAACACGTGGTACAGTGAAACATTACAATGTGCCCCTATAGAATGCAAATTTAGATATAATGCAATGAACTGATGGACACCAGTTATTTTTGTAAAAGAAATCACACAGTATCACACTGGTTCACTAAAAGAAAAGCCTTTTAAGGGACTTTGCACACTTAGCTAACCTATAATCAACTACAAACTTAATAAATATAACTAAAAAACTTAACCAGACAATTATCAAAAGTATTAAAATCCATGCAATCCTTCTGTCATGAAGTCTGTGCACATTGCTTGAAACCTTAAAGAACTTTAGCTTTGACTGGGCTCAACAATTAGTGAGGGCTGACCCCTGCGGTGCAATCCTTTGATCAGATTTGTTACAGAGATCTGTCTGCAACTATGAAAGGTAAGAATTATTTTTATTATAACAGGGTAAGTTATGGCTCAAAATTTCAGCCGATATGCTGCAGAATGTCTGTCAGCAACCATGAAAAGTAAGAATTAATTTTGTCGGCAGCATTGGTTATGGTGTTCTACTTTTTTCCTAGGATGGGTTGATGGGTTTACTTCCCCAGTCAGGTGAAGTTTATATATCAGGACCCTGCTTTTTCCAAACGATCACGTTGTAACAAAGTTTCACTGCAAGATATTGATGAAGCTGCCTTAGGCCTGTAAATTTGGAGGAATGAAAACTTTACTCACTGCCAGAAAGTATTCAGCCATTAGAATTTTTTGCCTGTACACATGGATATTAGAAAATATTTGACTCTGGTTTCTGTACAGAAGCTTACATCAAGTGACATTGTTCATGCTGAACCAAGTGCTTGTTCTGGCAGACAAGCACTGTAATTACAGCCAGTATTTAATTTCATATTTACCTTGTTTTGTCTCATTGCATGTGAACTGGACTGACATAACACATCCACATAATGCATTTAATTTACCGGGTCATTGAGCGAACACACACGCACAAATGCACGCACACACACAAATTCCACTCGTAAATGCAATGATAAAGGTATGAGATGATATGTCTCATCTTGTAAGGTTGATGGCAAGCATTCTGGACTGTCAGCACTATTACAGCTCTGGCGGTGTTCCAGTGAGCCAGTTTGACCTTTTCCTCCAGCTCTGAGGTTCTGGATAAGATGGTGTGGTGTGCCTTAAATCTGTCATGCATTTTTTTTTGGGTAATCCTACCTGAAAATCCCATTGGTTGATGACTCAACTTGACAATCTGTGGATTACACAAGGTTGTAATCCTATTCATTCGTTTGTGATACAGTGAGTAACAGATTTACAGTTGGGCTTGCAGCTAGCTATAGTGGTAGAGCTCAATACAACATTAACAGTTGAGAGAATATTTCATTTTTATTCACTCCATCTAATGTCTTCTTTTTGCCATTAAATTTCTGATGAGAATATACAGCTTTAGCTGATCTATATGCATTGATTTGTCGATGACTTTGTTGAGGCCATGAAAATGCAGTATTTCGTAGTATTTTTTTGCCCACTTCCTGCTGCATTTCACAGCTGAAGCTGTTGTTTTCAGCTTGATGTCTTTGACTTTTTGTCTTCAATATTATTCTTTTCATTGCACCATACAGCTGCCAGAAGCTTTATCACAATTCCAGGTTGAAATAGACCTTTAGGTTTGTGGGAATGTGCTTATGGTAATCCTGGGTTAATGTATGTATTGTACAGGGTGATCCCATTTTTAGCTGTAATTCCCTTGTACATAATCTCAGCCTTGCCATTATTCAAACCTGAATTTTTATGTTGTACCTTCCTGTCCCATAGTTCGTGGCAGTTTAAAAAGCACGGTAAAGGTGAGGTGAGGAAATACAATGTGATTAGTCCGGCATTTTTTGTTCTACGACACTGGTTTGTGGGTCCCTTGACAAACCAAGGAAACAAAATAGGCAAGATGGTGATTATGGAACTGTTTAGATATATGCGATAGCAGGGAATATCAATGATGACAAACAGCATCGGCATCTGCAAATAAACATTTTTATTTCCAACAGTAAAACCAAATACGACTGAACCAGACCCCGATGAACAATGAATTATGCTTGCAGATAGTTTTTGCAATTAATTATTGACACAATAATGCATTATTAAGTACTAAAGCATGTGTAGAGTCACATTAATGTTGCAGTTGATGGACAGCAGAGCTGAGCAGAGTAATATGGAAAAAACAAGAAGAACTGGCTTTCCCACTTAATGGGTTCATTTATAAGAAAAGCAATGGGAGCATTTCTGAATTGTGATTAATCAAGATTAACACAGCTACAGAATTAAGCAGATTAAATGTTGGGTTTATTTATTTTATTCTCACCAATATTAGGAGTTATAATGGTGTTTTACATGTAACAGTGTGCCTTACAGCCTAGGATTGCAGGCTATTGCCAGCCACACATTAAAAGTTAATGTGTGTGGCAGAATTACATTATTCTCTCTATCATGAGCAGGGGAAAAGCCTTGTCACCTTTAATTATTGTGGTGGAAAATGGAAATGTACATACAGTATAGCATGGCAGCGTGCAAAGATGTTTTTAGTTACCATGGAAGTCATACTATTGCCAAAGGATGTGACCCTTGTGATGGAATAAAACTATCATCCATTCTCCATCACCATCCGGTATAAATCTGTGCTCATCGTAATTTCGCATTTTTAGCATTCAGCCAGACTGCACTTCATGACTAATACATTTGTTATCAAAGAGAATCAAAGTCGGTAGATTTTTCTTTTTTTTTCAGTGCTGAGTGCAATACAAATATATTTAACCTGGCCGATACTTTGCTACATAATGCATCACATGGTACAAACATTTTTCCGTGTGTAACATACATCACTGTCTTTTTATTGAGAATAAGATGCACACACTATTTTTTTTAGGTATCTCATTGATGTAATATCCTAACCTTAACCTTTACATGATTCTAAACTAACTCTAAAAACAATTCTTCATGGCCAAACAGATCACTCTGCCAGTGGAACTGATATTCTTGTCCTTAGCATTTACAAGAACACACAAAACACAAAACAACATGTCATCTTGTAATATATTCAGAATAATTTAATCTTATCACATTCTTCATTGGGGTAGAGATGATTAGCTCTGTGAATTCCATATTTTGGTCTTAAATCATGCTGGAAAATAATTTTAAATCAAAATAGTCATTAGAATGTACATTGATCAATTGCTGTCTTATCTGTATGAAATTGGTTTACAGCTCCTCTTTTCCTGATCACGTGGCAAAAAGTAGCAACCTTTGTGGTTCATTCCATATCACATTATTGCCAATGTTACAATCATTGCAATAAGTGCAATAAATAGTACAGAGCTAAACTGCAATGCAAAGAAACTGGCTTAGATGGATTTTAATAATTATGTCATCTAATCACTGAATACTTCTATTAAGCCAAGATGGGAAGGACTGAATAATGAAGAAGCAGTGGGTTCAGGTGTGACATGGAGGCAGTAAAATAATAGCCATGATTAATGAGCTGCACATCACTTACAGACACTTTGATTATGAGCAGCTTTTTTTTTATAGCCCTCACTGCTCAATCAGATACACAGGTTAGATGATCAACTAAAAAATTAATAATCTCCAAAAAAGTCCAATGAGTTCTTTAAACACTAATCCAAGTATATTTTTCCTAACTTTTTAGTATGCTGACACTAACCTTTTCTCAACAAAAAAAAAGAACATAACGTCCTTCTTTTCTCTGAATGAGGGTTTTTAGAAGAGATCCTGTACATCATGGCATAAGGCCATCCACTTTAATGAGCATGCAATGAGAAGGTGCCTCTGAAAATGTACTGAACACTTGCTTTGTGCTCTTTGGCAGCAGTTTTCTCCACCATGTCAGCTTTTTTGTTCTGCTGCTTGACAGCTTTCCAACTCCCTCAGCTTAACGCGGCACCAGTGTTTGCAGTGATATTCCTTATATTTCAGGGGGTGTTTTTTTAGGGGGCCTCTATTCTTTCCTGCTAGATATGATTGCATTCTAACAATGAACCTATTTTATGCCTCTGTCACCTTAATACACCCCTGTGGATGCAGTGGAATCTGGTATTTCTATAATAAACAAGCTTTTGTTCTGAAATGAGCACTAAATTTTCTCTATTTAATTGAATACTGACCTGCAAGTGGTTGGCGTCATTGTTGCTATTCTAACAAGGCAAAACTCCCTACGGCCAACAATTCTTTCCTTGAATATGCTTGTTATTTTGGATTTTACTCAGCATGGCCTCTTTTTTCTTCTTTTGTGTCAGGTTCAACTACAGATCAACACACCATCTCACCACGAATGGCTTCTACGAGTTCCTCAACTGGTTTGATGAAAGGGCATGGTACCCCTTAGGGAGAATCGTTGGTGGCACAGTAAGTTTTTCCTCAGTCTGATTACTTTTGTGTTTTGTGATTATGTAATAGAGGGTTAATATATTTCTCAGGGTCAGATCAGAGGAGAGATTGTTATAAAAATAAGCAAAACAAGTTGACACCCTCATCTTTTTTTGTTGGTTACAGCCCAAAGACAAATTTGTCCAACAAAAAGGTGTGGAATGTCCCTTCTTTCATCTTTACAGCTTTTCTCATGAACATGGGTCTTTTATTGTCACACAAAGCTGTCTGTTAGATTGTTCTGACCACCTTCTTAAATTTCAATAGATATTCTGTATTACATTTGCTTTGTCTACCGATTTTTGTCCATTTTCTGTACTCTAATGTTTTATGGCACCATTGTACTTGGTTATGGCAATAGCTGTTTTGTAAAGAAATACTTCCATAAATTAAATTTGAATGAAAAGGGATGGAATTGATGGGTAGCTAATTGATACATGGCCCAAGATATGATACTGTCACAACAGGGCAATTTGTCAATAATTGATACAGTGCAATTACATTATTCTTGGGCAGATATTGTAATTTGTCAATGTCTACATGTACTGTTAAATTGTCAAGCTTTTGTGAGACAAAACACATTTTTTTCTCTGTAATTTAGAATGAAAGAATAGAATTCCATAGCGTATTTGTAATTAATGGCTAATGTTGCTTCCAGCAGATTGGATAACAATTTCCACCACTTTTGAAGCCAACTTAAAGCTTAATAATTTGTATTTTTCCCTCTGGTTTTGTTTTCTGTCTATCTTAGTCCAAACCCAGTCATGCAGAGCGACAGCAAAGATCCTCTGCATGACTGAGACAGGAAGACATGCTATTGTTGTGCCCCTCTATGAGATGCCGTTAGAGTGTGAAGCAGATGGTGCAGGTGGGGGCTGTGGAGATGTGTCCATGTTTATGAATATAACACTCTCTTTGGCATGAGGGATACAAAATTGAAATCCAAACCTCATCCATCAGCACTCATCTGTCATGGATAATTCTCATCAGCTGCTAGTTAATTGAATCTGACAGGCCTAGCTTGTACAATCGCGAGCTCTGGCCATGCTACAGATTGTGGATTCCTGGGTTAGAGCTTGTAGATGTTATAGAATTTGAAATGATTACAATGATGATCAAAACAGGAAGGCTTCAGTGACAGTCAAAGGCTCTGGACTGCCAGCAGTAGAAATGATCACACAAAGTACCAACCTCACTCAGTTTTAATGTTTAGCATTATTGATATGTTATTAATCAGTAAATAAGAAAAATATGCACATTCATATGTTTTTACTGAAACTATAAAATTATATTTTTGTTTTATTCAACATTGCTATGCAAATACTAGAAACAAGTTTATTTGCATAGCACTTTGTAGATTTAAAGTGGTCTAGCATGGGGATGGTGCAAACGATGATCAAAATCAAGTACTATGGACTAATAAGGAAGAACTACTGCTATTGAATATTCAATTGCAATCATAATTTTATCAAGTAATGCACTTGTTTATCATATTTAGCTATTTCCTTTTTCATTAAATTTTGATGCTTTTTGTTTTATATACTGTAATTCAAGAGTAAATATTATGCTGTTTATTTTACTGGTTAATATTTACTTTTTTTAATAAGCAGACAGTAGCTGTGAAACTTAAGTTAATTGCATATTCATCCAGCATGCATTTCCCTCTCCAGCTGCACAAACAATGAAATTAGTGGCATTAAAAATACTGTTTAGAGTTTTGATAGCCTCATTCATTAGATTCATACATAACAATCAGTCTTAAGAAGGGTACTCCCAGAATTCCACCAAGCCTCAAAGGTTCTGAGATATTTAAAGTAACAGGTGTGCAGGTCATGCTGTGGGTCACAGAAAATGCAGATGTATCCCTCGGATGCAAATGCAGTGAGACTCGGCGATTGTTGGACAGAGGGGGTTTGATCTGCTACAGAGCTCACCCATGCCAAGTTTAAATGGTGCTCATTAAATGAGAGGCCAAGTTGGAAATGCTTACTTGGAATAATTTGGTGCTTTGGTCAGCAGAACCATAAATTTATTATTGGAGCAAGGAAGCCACTGACCACCCATTAATTGCCAAAATCTCAACTTTTCATGATTGAGGTTGATAAATGTGTATGCATATGCACTGTGGATTAGGGGGAACTTCTTATTTCCTCCCATTTCCTCTTTTAGGAGTCGGTGCATTTCTTGTATAAAAACGATTTAAACATGCATGAGTGTCTCACAGTTTCTGACTACAGCCTTCTCACTGTTGAGAGACAATTTAAAAATATAAAGACCTCATTTGTTGATTGCAAACATTGCTTTTAAAAATCTGTCTTTTTTTAAAATACAACATTAAAACCTTTATTCAGTGAACTGGTGGTCTGTGACCCTTTTGTCATCATTGCTGTGTTACCTGCATTCTGTTTACAGTGTCTTTTGTATCTTTTATCAGATCTTCTCTGCTGACTACTGTTTTGCAGTCGAGTCTCGTCCACTGTGTTTGAATCTGCTCTTATTTTATCCCCCCTTTTTTTCCCATTAGCAATCAGATAGATGAGGGCGACGGTCCTCATTAATTGTGTATAATAGCGTTACGTCTCTAAGCACTGAAACAGGTCACAGTGTGTGGATGACAGACAAGCCTGTATCAGTTAATTTGACATGTTGCTGCTTTTCTGCCTTGACTGGTCCAGCTGGCCTCTCCGTTATCTCCCCCTTTTCTCCCACTCTCTCTTCATTCCCTTGAGGAGCACTGTCAGTTGCTCTTTCTCCTGAGCCATTGATAAAGAGAGGAAGGCTTCTCTGATGAGACAGTCTGAAACAACAATGGGATGTTGAGCCAATAACCCCTCAATCAAGGCGATGGCTGTGTGCAGTTTGGGCGACTTTTTCACACTTTACTTGATATTTTCATGATTGGTGAGTCATAAACTGCAGTTCCAATAAACGATTTAAAGTGAATCTCTATTATCTCTGAAGTGTTGAGGACCTCAGCCAAGCCATAGATTTTTAAATCATTACAAGAGCAGAATTGTAAATGATAGCATTGATGAGCATTAATCCTCTAAGGCGAAAGCTAATTAGAAAAGATAAAGCTTGATTTTATTAGCACCAAAGGTGTGACCGAATACATCACAATCATGTGGGACCTATAGCTTTTAATAGGTTTTGGTTTTAGAAAGGAGTATCGATGAAACCCAGAAAGAAACAGAACTGTAAAACTAAGAGGAAAATGTAAAATGGATGTCTGTCAGTGCTTGTCTAGCAATGACTGTGTGCACAGTCTTTAAAGATGAAATCTCGTAAATGAGTTCACTGATTTCAATGGGAAAACAAAAAAAATCCACCAGGAAAACGGTTTTGAAATTTCTTAAATCTTACATTTCTTTCTTTTCATTTGATATTTCAATGTTCATGAGTCAAGGTCAACATGAAACATTTAGTAATTCTGTGTAATGCCATTTTCTATGTTTTTACATCACATTTAGTGCTCAGTCTTTTGATGGTTGGGATTTTCTTCCCTGAGTTCTTATTGTACCACTGAATGAAACATTATTTAACTTTCTATTCATAAGAAAACTGGTGTTTAAGGAATATACTTGCATTGTTTTGTAATTCAGAATTAATTTAATCGAGAATGTTGCCTCATATTAGTTTTTTCCTCTCTGATCTTTGACTGCGTCATTCTCCACCGCAGTCTGCTATGGTACCATAGGGTTGTGTTTTATAAATGCCTTTAGCAATTTGTGATTATTATCACTGTTTAGTGGTTTGTATGTTGACATTTAAAAACAAGAAATGATGTGTTTTTCCTCTGCTCTTTAGTTTTGCTGAGCTGTTTGTTCTCACACCTCCCCTCTGTCTCTGCACCCCCCCTCCTTTTTGTTTCTAGGTATATCCAGGATTGATGGTCACTGCCGGCCTCATCCACTATGTTTTGAATCTTCTGCACATTACGGTCCACATCCGGGATGTGTGCGTCTTTTTAGCACCAGTGTTCAGCGGTCTGACTGCCATCTCCACCTTCTTGCTGACCCGTGAGCTGTGGAACCAAGGTGCAGGGCTGCTGGCGGCCTGCTTCATTGCCATTGTTCCTGGCTATATTTCACGTTCTGTTGCCGGCTCCTTTGACAATGAGGGCATTGCCATCTTCGCCCTGCAGTTCACCTACTATCTCTGGGTATGTACAGAAGAGCCTCTTCTGTCAGAACTTCCACAAAATAGTGAGAGGACAGCCTCTTTAGTTAGAAAGTCTCATTCTGTTGTCCATTTTCTTTGCTGACCTTTGTGTAGCCTGGTGTTCTCATTGTTTACTGTACACAAGCTCCCAATGTAAAAATTTCCAAGCTCCCTCACCTTCCAAAAATACACCTAAAATATAGGTTGTGTTTTGCATCTGAAGGTCAGTAGACTCAGATGTGTTTAGTGCTACATTTATGTGGTTTGTATCTGCAGTGAAACTAAACAAGAACAGAACAGTCATAATTATTTTTATAAAATCATGAGGGGAAAAAGAAAAGAACTCACACTGCAGATTTTAGACAGATTTTCTGTTTGGCCTGTAGGAAATTTGATAATGGATTTAAAAATGCTTTGATTGACATTAGTTATTGAAGTTTATTTTCAATAATATGCACTTTCATTCTTTATTTTTTTGTATTTTTAATTCAAAATTTTGAAATGGCCATTTGGAAAAGCAAAGGTTTATGTCTTTAAGAAATTGAGGGAAAAATTGAATTATTTTATGCACTCCAGAAAAAGAGTCATGCATGTTGACTGCTCCTGCATGGTTCAGGAGTGTTACAACATGTTTAAATGTTTGCTCCTCCTGTTCTAGACTCTAAAGGGCTGCCTTCAAACCATTGGTGTTCATAGTAATAAACGCACAGCTCTCTTCATGTGAATTGCCCAGCACGTTAATGCTTTAATCACATGAACTTCAGTGAATTTGTGCTGCTATGGCCAATCAACATTGAGATGTGCCTTGAGGGCACTGCCAGCATCAGAAGCAGAAAATGCAGTACAGGGCAAAATTTTCATGGGATTTAATTGCTGTAGTCCGGTTATTTAAACACTTGGTATGGAAATAAGTCTGTGCAAAGGTTTTTGAAAGATCCAGCAGAATGTTAATGATTTTGGCTCTTGCTTTTATATGTTTCACAGTTAGCATATATATATATATATGATTGAGCTGTCATTTGTTTTCAGAGTGTAAGATCTGAGGAAGAATAATTTGTGGCCTGGGAGCACTGCCCCATATTAGACAAGCCTACTGAGCAGGAAAACTCTCAGAAAAGAGCCTTCATTGCTGTGCAATGCCCACAGGACAGTGGTAATAATAGCTCCAAGGGTATTTGTCTAATTTTCTTTTTATACTTTATTGGTCCTCCTTTTAAGCTGCAGTGTAAAGAGACTGTAGGTAGGTAGGTACTGGTAAAAATCGATGATCATATCATAAGAAGCACAACGCTACATTTGCTTCAGGGTTGGAAGGAACCTCTTTTTTTTTGTCTTGGCTTTAAGGCATTCCAGTTCGTGGCACTTCAAATTGGGCATGGATGCATGTGTGCAGAACATGAGGTTTGCAGGTAGTGCAAGTCACTCAACTGGCGCGCCCTCGCAGACGCTCTGACCCTTCTTTCAACTCACTGCTCTCATTGATCCAACAGTGACCTACAGTTGAGTGTCTGAATGACTGTTTCAGCAGTCCTCAACTCTATTGATGGTTCTCTACAACATAACTGTATCGAATCAGCAGAAGGGAGCAGATTCACCGAGGATTGCACTCACTGGAAGAGTTATCATCCGATATGTGCTGCAGTTTGGAGGAACTGAATTTTAAGGAAAATTAAAAACAGTCTTTATGTATCCGTATTAGATTTGAAAGTAAATTTTATAGCCTTATTGTTCCATCTGTTTTTTTATGAATTATTTGTGAAACATTGTCTAAAATTTTGAAGAAAGCTGCAGTAAAGGTCAATTGACTGTTAACAACCCATTTTTGATTTCAGTAAAAATAGATATTTATTAAAAAAAAAAAAAAGTTTTTGATATGTCATCAAAGAAAAAAGTACCCACTCTCTCTCACACTCTCTTTAATTCTACAGACCAAAAAAAATAGAACCCACACGCAAAGGTGTGTTTTAGCCCAAACTTGCAGATAGGCTATCTTCAGGTCATTATTGAAGATTTGAGATGCAGCTTTTTTTTTTTTTTGCATATATCCCAAAAAAATGACAAAACAATTGAGGCAAGGTATACTGAGTGTTAAGAACTATATAAATATACAATTGTCTTTTTTTCTAGGCCATTGGAGACATGTAAACAGTCTCTCTCTTGGTATTCTGCATTTTATTCCTCCAACATCAGGTTTCCCCTGGTGTCTATTTTAAATATTTTTAATGCACTATTTATCTTGCCAGGGCTCATCTAAAAACTGTCAACTGTCATTTGTCTTACACCTTCAATTGTGTGTTAGGCGTAGCTTTGCCTCTCCGCCATTGTAATGGGTTCTTGTTATACGCTGCCTATAAGCGATGCATCTGAATGTGACGGCAGGTGTTCCTTGCACCAGCCTTCACGGCCTTTTATGGTGATGTGTCATCAGTGGAGCTGCACCACTGAAAAGATCCACCTATCACCTCTCATGTACACTCTGCCTTTTTCAGGAGCCTGAAAAACCAATCATGCAGACCATGCACCACTGCTTCCCATTATCAGTCTCATTTACTCACATTTGTGTGTGCAGTTTCTTCCTCCTTTGTCATTTTACCATCTCACGTCCTCTTTAATTGTCATTGCTTTCTTTTGTGCCTGGCATTGTTGTGTTTTTAATTTTTTTTTCTGCTTTCAACCCCATCTTGTTCTCTCTTTCTCTGTCTCATTATTGCTCATCATTGTCTCTTCACATCCTTTATTCCACATGGCACAAAGTTGTTCTTTCAAGTCTGTGCAATCTTCATTATCCAACATGTTAATTTTATCCACTAATAACCCTTTCAATTCCACTTGCTTGGGTTGTGCACCCCCCCATAAACTCACACAAACACCCCTTTCCCCTCCTAATCTATAATTGAATCCTCTCACACCCAGGAGAGTTGCTCTTACAAACACAGAGCCTCCCCCTTCATTGGTCCAACTGGGCTACAGCATTATACCAGTCATTCTTTCCTGTTCACATTTAATTAACTGAAGTAGTGTCACACTGTTTGAATTTGGTCTTCACCTAAAGTGACAGCAATGTGAAAGAGGGCCTGAAGACAAACACCATTGGTCATTGTATGAAATTCTATGAAATTATATTTCCCTTTGATTTTGCTGTTTTGAATGTTTTTTTTTCACAGTTAAATTAATTTAGTTAATAATGTACATCCAGATGGTTGCTTTGAATCATAAAGGAAGCTTATAAAAGCTGATAAAATAAATCTAGTTGTGGCAGTAAATTGGCACACTCAATGCACACACAGCTCAGCATTCCATCAACATGTCAGTTTCTACCCTACACATTGGTGTCTTTTGTTTCAACATTGATTTGTGTCACAGTTATGGTTCAGATTCCACACCATGAAATTTAAAATGGGCCTTGTAATACAATTACATCATATCTGCAAAGGAAATGGTGACCAAAGAAAGATGCCTTGTTCATGGCTCATTTGTCATCCTCTCTACCATGGCTGCTCATTTGATAACTGCAATGATCATTACTCTATAAACGTTAAATTACTCTCAAAGCTAACAATGTTCTTATAGTTATAGTTCTTAGTTATATTTTGATTACGCTCCAGCTGTGTATATTTTACTATTGGTTTCCAAATGCCGGTCTGAACTTTTTCAGATTTTTATCAGCATCTTATTGCCAAACGGAAGAGCGTCACTATTCAGATAAACAGAAAATCATCTGCATCAACTCTCCACCTTCCTTATAGCACAACATACATTATATATCTTTGGAACATGTCTAAACCTGCTCTCTTACAGATGATTTTATGATCCATCTCTGTTTGTGTTACAGGTGAAGTCCGTAAAAACTGGCTCGGTATTCTGGACCATTGGTTGTTGTCTCTCCTATTTTTATATGGTAAGAATAATTAACACCTAGATCATAATGATATTGAATGATAACAGACTGATTGTGTTTATTTGGCAATGGGCAGAATAACATGAAGATCCGGTACTGCTGTTTACTTTACACTATTTGTATTTTTATTAATATTGTGGAAGCTCACCTTCGCTCTTCTGATGTGATGGATAACAAACTTCTTTCCTATTTTTCTGACAAACAGTCCAAAGTCATAAATAGTTTTGTGAATCTATATCTCCTCACTCCCCTGTAATTTCCTGCTTTCTAATAAGATGCAGAACATTCTGAGTATATTTGAGGTGCAATAAATGTATGGGCAGCAAAAAGGATGATTCAAGTTATTCATGAAGAAAAAGTGAATTTTGCATAAAAAGGAGCATTTTACTTGAAGACACCAAAACTGATAAAGCAGCAGTTTGATAAGTAGAATATAAGACTTATATTAAAGTAGTGCTGAAGGAGTTCTGTCGTATAAACCAGACTTCTTCTTGTGTGTTTCAGATGTTTTAAAAGTATTGCAGTCTTATGTTTAAACCCCTTCAGTCAACCAAATATTGATCTAAAACACTAGCCAAATCTATGTTCTTGTAGCCTCCAATTCTGAATTGGTGCCTAACAACAGTGAGCCCATTTCGTCTTGTTCTGTATAGAGATGGAGAAAAAGTTTAGCTAGTTGTCTGCATTATTTATTGAATTTAAGCACAAGCCTATGAGGAGTTCAATGAGATAAAAAAGACAATCCAGGCACACACCGCCTCATTGACATATTTGTGTGTAAGTGTTTGCGTGTTTGTGTGTGTTTGTGCACGCCTATGAAAGCCTCTATCTTCTTGCTCATTTTAGGCCTAATCTCTGTGGTTGGCAGTGACACAGATATCAAATGAAACAGATTACCTAAATCCAGCCTCATCGATTACACCAAGCCACAGCATGGAGAAGGGGGCACTGGGAGAGGGGCCTGATAGTAAGCTTAATAGAATGGGAGACTAAACAGAGGCTGGAGATACAGACACAAAAGAATAAAGAAAGGGATAGAAAGGGCTCAGAGTTGAAGGAAAACACAGGCTGTGAAGTATAGCTGCACTGTCACAATTCAGATCAAACCTTTTATTACTTTGTCTCTTCCTCAGTGACTTCCTCTCTCCCCGGTGATGTAACATTCACCTCTGTCTGCAGCCCACCTACCTGTGCAGTTACATTTGCAAGAAGCGATAAACAAACTAGGTTTATGTCTACCCCAACATACACACTTACTTTTCTTCCATATTTTTACACACTCCACCACCTTATGCTGTGCATCGGTGCAATCAGCATATAGTCATAGCAGAGTTTTTCCGTGTGGATTAGCCAAACACGACTCTTGTAGAGCATATACACCGACAGACAAAGATAGATGACTTTCTTGAATTTTCAGCATATTAAGAGAGGAGAGGACGGAGAAGGACAGGATTAGGAAGAGGATCAGAACAGTAGGACAGGAGCCAAAGGGACCATTCTAGTTCACACTCGCCTGTCATCCCTGAAGGCATGAGGGCGGATGAAGCTAAAGCAGATGCATGATTTGACTGCAGTGTCCTGTCCATCCCCAATGCTCAGACTCACTAAACCTCTGCACTCACCTCTAGCAGGAGTATAGGACATGAATATGGCCCCTGTGCTGCTGATCAAAGTTGCATTCATCATACATACATTCTCTTATGCCTCATGATATAAACTATTAAATTACCAACATATGTAACTGCGGAGCGGGTGCAGTGCATCACATTTATTATAGTCAGATCTTAATCCACCCTAGGCCTATTTCTGCCATATTACCTGCGGGAGTCAGACTCCAACTGGTATATTCTAGCCTCAGTTTCTCTTGTCTTCTTTAGAGTGAAGTTCAGAGTTCCCTGTACCATTTCAAAAACAAATCTGTAAATATTATTTGTATCTTTTGGATGTGTCCAAATAATGAAGAAAATGCCCACAAAATAACAATGGATTACTGTGGTAAGAATAATGAATGCAGATTTTGTTTGTTGTAGGTGTCATCTGGTGATTTTGAATTTGTTCCCTATTTCCTACTAATGAAGTTCATGTTGCTAAACTGACCAAATGCAGGCAAATATTTGTTAGTTAAACAAGCAACAACTATACAGGTTTGCTGTGGTTATCAGTAAATACTCAGTCAAGCAAGCTGACCTTTGCTGACCCGCTTTCAATTTAATATGACATTTAAACAGAAAATGTAAGAATTTATACAGAAAATAACTCTGAACATAAGTACAAAAGCTCAGAATCATATCCACGCACGATTACACCTCTATTCTCTCCCTCTGTGCTGTGCTCTCTATATCCTCTTGGATATGGCCTCAAGGTTGTCAGATAACCTGCTATATAATGCGGAGCATGATAAGAGCTAAAAGACTTGGCTCCAAACATTTCCTGCTTTGTGACCTCAGCTGATAGCCCTTGACTGGAGGTCATACAGAGATTTGTCAAGGTATTTGTACTTGCCTCATTCTGTAAAACACCTCAGAAAATCTGCGGTGAAACCTCCTTGTTGAGCCAACCCTCGTGCTAATAAAAGTAATGTGCTTCACTTCCAGACGTCTCTAACCAATCTAAGGGGAACATGTTGTATATTATGGCTGTTAAACAGTCTACAGCTCAGCATTCTCATTGTAAATATGTTTAACTCAACAATTTATTCTATCGTACAGCTGAGACATCTTACTGTGGGTGTATTGAAGGTGAAAATTCAGATCTCTAACAGTATATGATACATAATCAGCCGCCTTGCTGTTGATTTAAGTTGTCAGAATTACTTCACCCTGGTTTAATACCAACTATGGTTATATGTAATAACACCTAATTTCACAAGCCTCTTGGCAAACTTGGGTTGTTATGTAATTTAAAGTTGGTGTGATGCCTTGAAAATGTGACAATAAGATTTTCCTTTTCTTGTTCCATCCCACTATCATTGCAAATAGCCTCCTACATTTATGCTAAATTGACAATCCAAACAGAAAACTAGACCTGAAAATCACTAGACACTGGGGAGTCTTAAGTCAAGGATCAATATTTTAAAGGGACCTTAATTGGTTTACCCAGCAAAACAAATGTGCATATGGATTACTGTCTGTGAATTAACATATTCCTTGGCAAACATTGCCATTGATTCACAGACCCTCAAAGTAACATGACTAAATAAAACTGCTCTGATTCATTGTTGAGTAGCTGTTTTGACTTAAACATTATTGCAGATCTAACTAGCTCCTTCATGGTGTTAGAGTACATACAGCACTTCTCTAAAGATTTAAGTGATCTCCTTGACCTGGGATGAGTTCTAAATGTTATCTCTGTTTAGTCAGTCTTGGTGATTACACAGCTCGTAGTCTCCACCCACCTATTTTCTGCTACTGTAGCTCCTGCTTCATGGGTATGCTGGAGAAGATCCAAACAGTCACTCTGTGAAAGGCAGCGACTGAAATTGAACCCTTTTTTTTTTTTTTTTTTGATAAAGGTTGCAGCTAAAAAAATTTTTAGTCACACTTAGAAAATTGATTCGTAAAAGACTTGCATAAGAAAATTGTCCTTAAGTCTAGTTTGTTTGGCCACACTCATCACTCTCTTTTATCATTTATTCAATGGATTACTGTGGTAAGAATAATGAATGCAGATTTATTTATTTTTTTAATTATGACTGTTGCAAAAAAATAATTAAAACGCCCCTGCAAATGTAAATTATTGTTTTATTCACTCTGTCCTGTTTTTAAGCTGTACTTCTGTAAGATTTTTTCTTTACCTCAGTCTCTTCTACCATCTGTCTGGTGCTCTTGATGTTTCCATTTGCCCTTTAATGTACTGTAGTAAAATATTGGCATGTTTTTGTGGATTCTTTTTATTGACCATACACCCTGCTATTCGATACTGGGCCAGAGCAGTTGAGGCCTAATTTTTATTACAGCTTTTAAAGATATTGGTGCATGTCACAGTTAGCATGCAAAGTATGATTGCCCAGTTTTTATAGATTCTGAAGAAGCCATTTATTTAATAAGAGGATGCTTGTGGTGAAGTGGCAATGCAATTCAACGATCAGCTATCTTGTTAGATGTTAACTAGTGTGAACTTATGTTTGCGTGCATGACAAAATGCTGGTTTAGGCCCTGTGTGTTTTTGTATGTTTCAGTCAATTGTTTAGTAAAGCAGTCGGAGGTGGACAAAGTTGGATGTGGTTGTTTTCATTGGTGCATGGTTATATGATTTTTTTTTTCTTTTTAAAACAAATTACTGACTGTTGGCCCATTAAGGATTTGGTTCATTGTTAATTAAATACGATTACATTTTTAATCATTATTTGAAGATTGACCTGAGAGAAGGAGGCCTACAAATCATCTAATTTTGCCACTATACTGCTTTCCTTTTAATAAACTTTGGATTTAATTTAGAGTTTGAAAATAGAAAGAAAAACCTATCCAGATATGGTTTGGTTTCATTTTGACAACCCACAGTTTTAACATGTTCTTACAGAAAAAGTGAGATGTTGCAGTCTTTGTCTTACTGATATGCTTTTTGTTTGTTGTAGGTGTCAGCGTGGGGAGGTTATGTGTTTATTATCAACCTGATTCCTCTGCATGTATTTGCATTGCTGCTCATGCAGCGCTACAGCAGGAGAGTCTACATAGGTAAGACAGTTTCACACAGAGACTGGAAGCTTCCATATTGATGATGTTGGAAGTACAATGTATAGACAGACCACAATGTTTTCTTGTCCTTATGCGATGTTGATGCACAAGTATTTAACAGTCCGACTGGAGCCCACAGCAGCCAACAGACACCTACACACCAGTTAACAGTAAAAGCAGCAGGTGCTGCAGATCCCATTTATTTTCCACATCACCAATGTGGTGTACTTTCCCAGAGTACTGGGAAAAGGAATTACACTTTTTATAGAACATAGCATCCCAGCTGCATGTAGCACAGGAACCTTTTGTGCAAAGAATTTAGACACTACCCCAATCTCTTCCATCATCGAACTGTGAGCTCTCCAGCTCTTCATTTGGGGTGAAGAAAATTTGCACCCATGTCAAGTGTCATTCTACTCATTCTAATGATCCTCTCCTCACACATTTGACCCATGTCTCTCTTGTCCCTCAATAGTTCTTTACTGAGGAAATTGTGCTTCAGAGCACTGCTAAATGAAGAGGAAAATTTCCCTCAATCAATGTCGCTTCCCGTGAAGTCAGAATGTCTCTGTAACCTCATGCACTTTTGGGTAGCAAATGAGAAATGGCGAAATAAATTTGCAGACTCATTCTACTGACAGAATCGACACAGAGTTTTGAATCTACTAAGTCCTTGTCACATTTGCTCCTGTGTGTCATCCAGCTCACTTTGAGAATCAGGTGTTTTTTCCCTTTGCAGTATGAAGAAAATCCACTTTAATGAAAGGCCTTACAGTCTGTTTCCTCACCATTCATCTCTCTCTGTCTTGAATCAATAGCAAATGTGTGAGAAAGAGATCGCTCAGGGCACTCACAACTATTTCCAAAATGAGGCACACTCTTCAGGAAGAGTATGAAATCTTAATTAAGCCTGGTGCATTTGCAAATCAGTTCCTCTGTGTCACTCCAGGCTGACAGTGTGCCCCATTTTCTCACTAAATGACGAAAGATTAGGTATTTTTGACTTTGGTTTTTTTTCTTAACATTGAAGATCAATACTTTATCCTGGCTGTTTGGTTTAAGAACTGGTGAAGGATTTGTAAAAGGGTAACTAAACCCCTTGGTTCTGACTAACATGTTTCTAGAGTGGAAGATCAAAAAGCAACTACTTTGATTATGGACAGAGAGCACTTAAGACACACAGGACCACTCCCCCCCACCACAAAATGCATGAAAACACACTAAAGGGCAACAGAACATGCAATGACACTATATGCAAGCAAACAAGCTGGCCATGAGTGATTTTGACCCTGATAATACACCGATTGCATTTGCATAACGAAACAACTGAGTTACATCTCCGCTCCACCCCTTCCCGAAACACACCCGTTTCATTTTGAGGCTGGTTAGGTGTGGTTCCAATTTTTTATAGGAAGGGTGTAATAGTGGTGGTTCGTGACAAAAGCTGCCTCCAAAATGTAATCGCCTTCATCTCAGTTCATAGCAAAATTCAAATGAAATAAACAGGTTTGAACCCACAGAGGACAGTCACTCTTACATTTTTACAACAAAATACACCAAATATTTTGTTGGAAATATCAAGAGTTGGACCAAAATCAATCAACAAGACTTTATACCCATGTGCATTTGTTTGCAGCAGAAGAAAGTGGTTTTGGGGTTTAGTTACTCTGATTATCTCATCATAGTCTGCTCCATAATTGTCTTGCTTTCCTCACAATGGTTTTTCTCTTCTTCCTCCAGCTTACAGCACTTTCTACATCGTGGGACTTGTACTGTCGATGCAAATTCCATTTGTAGGCTTTCAACCAATCAGGACCAGTGAGCACATGGCTGCTGCTGGTAAGTCCACCCATCCATAATGTCTAAACTTCCACTTTCCCTTGGAATGTGGGTTCCATTCTTTTGATATCTTGGAGCATCGGTATGATGTCAGTATGTCCAGCTGCTATGGTAGTAGGACATCTGGACTCTTTCATTTCCTCAAACTAATGCGTGAGGAATATTCCAGCTAAAAGTTGGAGTCCGTTTTTCCATTTCTGTTTGTAAACCCGTATGTGATGATTAAGCTGAATTTCATTTATATAAGTTAAGATTTTAGTTTTGAGCAAAAACCTCCAGACTCTTTAAAGTAGTCACAGAGACCTGGTTTGTCATTTTACTGTAATATTAGCTTCCAGAATTGCCACTTGCAAAACAAGCATATTAGTGTCCCTCACGGCAGATAATTAATACAATGCAGTAGATTTAAAAACAATTTTTTTTTTCATTTTACTAGATAGGGCGTTACAATTAACTTCAAAATAATTTGTGTCACATTAGACTAAGTGCAGTTATCAAACCACCAGAAGCTGAAATTACTCCCTACACATAAAATATGTGACAGTGCAATCATGAACCACTGGAATTTTTCCATTGGCTAAAAATCTGGTAAATGTCACATCACCATTGTTTGATAGTATTTTATGTTCAGTCCCTTGTGCTGCTGACAGGCCTGGTCATAATCTGTCACTCTATTCAACAGTGGACTGTGGTAACTTAAATGTGGTACTCTGAATAACTGGAGTACCTAGTCCTTATTTTTTTTTTTGGGAAACTTGTTAAACCTTGTTGAGGTTCCCTCTGCGGAGTAGGTCCATCTGTTGGCTGACAGCATAAATCAGTGTTTGTGTTTGGGCACGTGAATTGTTCTTGCATTCATTTACGACCAGCTAAGGAGCCACTGTTGGCTTCACGAAAAACAAGCAGAACTGTATTCACAGCAGGCGCACATTCAACACTTCTTTCCCTCACTGTCTGCAAGAAGACAGGAATACACATATACCAGTAGATTTGGAGAGTGCACAATCCCCCCCCAAAAAATCAGTTTTTCACTTCCCCCCCCTTTTTGTCAGTCTGAGAATGTTTCACATTTCCACCATAACAGCTGCACAGAACATCTGGTGGCAGCGTTCAGGGAGATAGGAGTGTGACAGAGCCGTGGTCATACCCCTGAGATGCCGGCCCCTCAGGCAGTCAGGCAAAGGCGCACGGAGTGACAAGCATGTTAGCACCGTGGCAGCTCTTCAGGAGCCAGGCAGGGGCTTAACCTTGGAAACGGGTGAGACTTTTGGCAAATGGAAAGTGAGCCGAAAGAGTGGAGTGATATTTCACAAGGTGTGTCAAAGTCGTGTCAGGTGTTAAAAGGGAAACTATTTGGTTTTGAAATCCACCAAACAAACAAAGTGACAGCTCAAAATAATGGAAGGAGAAGCGTGAGCAAAGAAGAAGTCTTTCTTTGCTGTCTGCAAAGAAAGACGAGGCGTGGGAAATGATCGTTTGATTTCTTGTGCACTATTTGTCTTTCACGTCTGTAAGGACAGCCAGTGAAGCCATGGTGAAGTGCCTCGTCAAGAATTCTACCACGCTGAAGATGCTGCTTCCTAACCACAAATCCACTTTGTTCCCTGCAGCTGTCTACATAAATCAGGGCCTTCTCAAGTGTTCACTTTCCTTTGATTTGTTTCCTCACACCTTGTTTTCCATCTCAGGTGTGTTTGCACTTTTGCAAGCCTACGCCTTCCTGCAATACCTGAAAGACAGGCTGACCAGACAAGAGTTCCAGACACTCTTCTTCCTCGGGGTCTCTCTTGCTGCAGGCATGGTCTTCCTCACTGTGATTTATCTCACATATACAGGTACAGTATACCTGGATTTCTACTGCTGTTATCTTAACAATTTATTATTTTATTTTACTATGTGTTCAATTTTAACACCGTGTAGCCATTTTATTTAAGTCCTGCGCTATGGTGCTATGTTTCCTAACAAATATCTTTTTCATATATATATAAAAAGATGCGTATCATGTAAACCTTTTTACATAAAATGTGATGTGGGTAGAGAAAGCATCACAGTAATGATGTGATATGTACAGAGTGAGAGTCCACTGGTGTAAAACTAGACTGAAGCATGTCTCCAGGTAACGTAACTATAATCCAGGAGGGATAGAAAACAGTTCCAGTCACCTGTTATCTCCAAAACAAAGATCGTATCATGCTATTGCAACTGTGCAAAGATAAGATTCAAATACACTTGAAAATTACCATTTAAGAATGTGAATATTGCAGCTTGTCCAGTTTCTTGAACATTAGCAGTGGATGTTCCCCCTGACGGCATTTTCCTGATCTCCTGTTGTCTTTAGCAGTTGACGCCTGCTGTGCACAGCCTTAGTTACAGCTGGTTAAACTTTAGCTGTTCTGTTTTTTTCCTCATTTCTTCCTGTGTTTGTGGTCTCAGTGGACCCCGCAGGTTTCTGTCTTTTGCCTCCTTGAAATCCATTGATTATTTTTTTAATTTTTTTTTTAACTGAACTGATTTAAGAGGACCAAATAGTATCCTGAAGTCTTCACATAACAAAGATCAACAATCATTTTTCTTATTTAAAGGTGCTCTTTTTTTTTTTGACTCCTCACATCTGAGCTCACTTGGTAGTGTTCATCCCTCACTGTTTTCATGTATGTGCCTGACCTTTGTAACAGCTAAAATGACTTTCTTGGACTGACAGCACTAATTTGTTTCTTGTCCGTGTCGAAGTCCAGTTTAGTGAAGATCCAAACTTCAGCTGGTAAATATTAGAGTGTTTTGAACAGAAACGTGGGATGGACTGTTAAGGGTAGGAACGCACCAGTTTGGTGCTGAATGTCAGCATGTGCTATTCTCAGCTCTAATCCATGCTTATATCTCAGAAATCTCTGCAACAGAGTCATCAGGTGTTTTTCTCCAATATCCTACCAAATATTGATTGGTTAAAACACTTATCTGTTGAATCAGTTTCAAAATATCACCTTCCCCTACCTGTATCATTTTTCTTCCCTGCATTGGATTAGGACTTTTTACCAGTACGCTTTATTTGGTTTTCTTGATGCTTATCCTTTTCGTATACACATACCAGGTCTGCTGGTGCTCTTTAAAAAGGTGTTACTAAGTGTTGTGGCGCTAATGGTTTGTCGGATTTCAGTCATTCCATTTATGACTTGCTGCAAAAGCCTCCAGGCTTTTGTATGTGTGCATAAATTACTGAATGTGTTCTAATTTAAACAGTAAATGGTTTAATTGCTTTTTGTAAACAGTCAATTCCAGTTAAACAATACCATCAATACAATATTGAAAACATTAAATTATTTCAGTATTGTACATACATTTTCTTGGGAGGTTTTGAACAACATTTATTCTTACACCTTGTACTTTTCTTCCACTTCTACAGAAGGTTCAGTATTATTCCAAGCACATTGCTCCTGTGTCCTGAACATTAGTCCTGAGTTTGAATCCACTTGGGGCCAGGGGGCTTTGTGTGTGAAGTTTGCATACTTTGGCTTCCTCCACCGGTCCAAAGACATGCATTTGGATGATAGGCAAACCTTCAACTCTGAATTGACTTTAGGTGTGAATGTGAATGGTTGTTTGTCTTATATATTGGCCCTGTGATGAGCTGGTGACTTGCCCAGGGTAACCTCCCTTCTCTAAAGGGAGCTGGGATAAGCTCCAGCACCCATTGCAAACCTGTTTCGGTATAAAGTGGTAGAAGATGGATGGATGGATTTTGAGAACATTACTGCTGATGTTGATTCTGAACTATATATATGTCTGTGTGTCTGTGTGTGTGTGTGTATACACATATAGTAAGGCCAGTTTGAGCTCATCTTTCACAGTAAATAATTTTAAATGAACAAAGACTGCTTGAAGTCTTTTTGCATGATTAACACAACTTCTATTCAACAGTCTTCCTCCTACATTCTGCCTCTCAAAGGCCTAAATGGAGAGCATTAAGAGACAATTGTTAGATCTTTCTTTATTGATCGTCTTTCTTGCCTCCAGGATACATTGCTCCGTGGAGTGGTCGCTTCTACTCTCTCTGGGACACCGGGTAAGTGCCATTGACCTTCACACTCTCGCTGTTGATGAAACACAGCATAGTGCATGTTTGCATGATTTCCTTAGATTCTCACAGCACCCAGAAGGAGCTAAACAAAAAAGTGTCTGACCTCTAAGAAGCACCAAGCACCTTGTGTTCTGCTAATGCACTGCAACATGCTGGATAATTCAACACTCACGATCAATCGTTCTCTCCATTTGCTTACAGGGGCAAATTGTCTTACTCTGCAGGCTGATACTAATTCCTTAATGTGCTCTGAGTTTTTTTCCCCAACCGTAATTACAAAATACAATATTCTCCAAATATAATCCAAAGCTTTTAGAAGTAGCTGTATAAAAGCCATTAATGGATGCAGAGGGAGCATCAGAAAAACTCTGGAGAACATTACTCAACACAAGTGCTAAATGTGTTCATACTTAAGGATTAGAATGCTAGATAGTGAAATGATCATCTTCCATCATATTTCAGGAGTTAATCAGGAAGATCTTTTGTATAATTTGTTTCAACATTCCCAGGACACCATATGTAATATGAATAACATCTCACTGTTTCTCTCTATCCCTTTTTCTTTGCAGCTATGCTAAAATCCACATCCCCATTATAGCATCAGTGTCGGAGCACCAGCCCACAACATGGGTTTCCTTTTTTTTTGACCTTCATATCCTGGTGTGCACATTCCCTGCAGGCCTATGGTTCTGTATCAAGAATATCAATGATGAACGTGTGTTTGGTAGGAAGATTTTGTTATTCTCTTTTAAAACTTGTTCACTTTAATGTTGTTGGAGGTTTTGTTTGATTTTGTCCTGCGGAGTTTCAATTTAAAACTTCATCTGCAATAAAGGGTTTTTCTTACATTCGCTTAAAAATCCTGATGCTTTCTACGAATAACTATTCAAATGAGATTCATTCGGTTGATTGTGGTCAGTCATAAATGATACCCTGACGGTTTACAACATATTGCAAAGTTGCAGCCCATATTATTGTTTCACAGTCAATCATCTCTGTTGTACATTGGACATTAACAAGTTAATGTACAATATAAACAAAATGCACCAATCACGCATTCAGCACCATGCTGAAAGGTACACTTTTCATTAGCATTGATTGCTCACCAGCAGTGATTTAAATATGGGTTATTTAAAAAGCAAACACCCGCCGATGCCTTATAGATCCAGAGTTCATCAGTGAGGTTGAAAGATGCAGTAAACACTCCGTTTTTTACTGCTCGTCTCTTTCCTCACTCTTTGGTGACATCAAGCCCACTCCCAAATTCATCTGTAGCCCCACCTGGTCTGAAGCTGTTTGTGACAGATGGTGTCACAAACGGCTCGTGCCTGGAGACACGTGAAAGGAGCCTTTCTGCCTGCACATGTTTCTGAAGACAAAGGAGGGCTCTGTGTTTAGAGGGCAGGGCAGCCATGATCAAGGGCAGAGAATGTTTAAGGACTCCTTCATCAGCCTGTTTCTTTCACAGTTAATCATCTTATTACAGCTATTGATTAACTGTGCACCTGTTGAACCAGGTTAGCACTTTCCAAGGACAATAAGCAGCCAGGGCTCTTAGAGTGTTTAGGAAAGCACAGCCGATTAGAAAAGGTTAACTAATGTTATCTTTTTATTTCTTCATTGCACTGTCTGTACCTTCTCATGTCTCCTCTTCATATATGCATGCTCACACTCGTTTGACCTTCTCATCTCCTCTTTGTTTCTCCTCCTTCTCGGCCTCCCTCCCACCCTCCAGTGGCCTTGTATGCCATCAGCGCGGTGTATTTTGCTGGTGTGATGGTGCGCCTGATGCTGACCCTGACTCCCGTGGTCTGCATGCTGTCTGCCGTGGCATTCTCCAGTGTGTTTGAGCATTACATGGGAGATGACACAAAGAGAGAAAAACCCCCCGCCGAAGACAGCAGCGATGAGGACGACAAGAGGAATTCTGGGAATCTTTATGACAAGGTTGACGCGTGATATGAATTTCTATCAACATAAAAGAATCTTGACTGTATTTGCTTAGATGCATAAATTAATACTCCACAGTATGTTTTTTGTCATTTCAATTTTCAGTCTGATTCTGCTGTAATTCAGGTTTAACTGCTTATCATTATTTTAGCTCATCTCCCATTTGTGATTTTTACATTTTTTCAGATTGATTTTGCATTCGATTCCATATATGATCTGTTGGTGTGTTTTTGTATATACCTGCTTTCTAATGTATTCACAGATTTGTAAAAGACAGATTTGTAATACTTGCTGAATTCTGCTACAGCTATTGTGGATCATCTCCCTGTTGCTGGCATAAAAACGGAATCTTTGCGTCTTACGAGATGAGCTCAAAGTTAATAACATTGTTGCTGAGATTTTGGTAAAAATGGAAAAGTTGTCAAAAGTTGTATTTAAGCTAAGGGTCTAAAGGTCTAAATTGAATAATTACTTGCTTGAGGTTTTTCAGAATGCAGTAACCTTCTACCATGTCTTTTCTGCTGTGTTTTTGCACCCTTCAGGTCATATCATCATCATAATCTATCTCTACTTATCTGCAACTGGACAGCTTTGAAAATGTTGGCAAAGTCTTGACGTCCTGTTTTTACACCCTTAAAAGAATATTCCTGCAGTTTGTCTAAATAATATTAACTAGTGACGTAGTATGGCAAACTGAGGATGCTCACTGATACTTAGCTCGTTTAGTTCTTTCAATAATTAATTCCACTCAATAATTCATCTGTGGAACCACAGCAGTCATTGTTCACAAGTCACCAAAGTGTTTGTCTCCCCCTGCAGGCTGGAAAGGTGCGCAAGCACGTGTCGGAGAAGGAGAAGGCCGAGGAGGGTTTAGGCCCCAACATCAAATCCATTGTCACCATGCTCATGTTGATGCTGCTGATGATGTTTGCTGTGCACTGCACGTGGGTCACCAGCAACGCTTACTCCAGTCCCAGCGTGGTGCTCGCCTCATACAATCACGACGGGTAACGGCTTCCAGTCACGGTCACGCTTTAGTGCAAGTGTCTTCATGGATGTTAAATAACAGCATGGGCTGAGGTGAAACCTACCTTATTAGAAGAACAACTTGCTCCATTCTTCTTGCGTGCACATGAGCATGCGAGTATGCAGGACAGAGAGGGAGAACATTCTCATTTCAAGAGTTTAGCAGAAATATTGACATGTTCATATATAACTGATGCCTCAACTTGGAGTTTGTAGGTCACCAAAATATCAGTGGATCATCAGTGAATGCAGTCAGAGCTGCAATAATAATTTAAGAGGCTTTATAGGCCTGATGATTCAGAGTATTAGAGAGGAAATATGAAAAGCTGGGACTAAATGCTCCTCTCATACATGTATTATTGAGTCAGCACTTCTCCAACAATGCCTTAGTCATGCTACAGGGAGCAGGGCAGCTGTCCCTCTGTCTCACACGCAAACACACACAACGTGACTGTCCCACCTTCAGTTAATTGGTTCCTGGCTTTATGTCTCCTTCCATTTCACAAGGTAAATTTGAGAAATGGTTGTTCAAAGCAGGAGTTGTTTTTGCAGTTGTTTTTAAAAGCCAGAGTTTCTTATGCACGGCTGCTCTATTTTCAGCTGCTGTAGCTCTTCTGATAGAAATTCCTAACTGAAATATTGATATGTTAACCTCCATGTCTTTCAACCCTGTTACATGTCAACATTATTCTCCTTTCTCAGGACGCGCAACATCCTCGATGATTTCAGGGAGGCCTACTACTGGTTGAGACAGAATACAGATGAGCATGCACGCGTCATGTCATGGTGGGATTATGGATATCAAATAGCAGGAATGGCCAACAGGACCACACTGGTGGATAACAATACATGGAACAACAGTCATATAGCATTGGTGAGCTCCATGACTGGTGTTGTTCAACTGCACTTTTTATTTCATTTTGGGTTTATACACGCTGAGAAACAAATGTTTTTGCACACCAAGTGATTATCAAGAGTTGCAGGGAATTAATAACATGAGCTCCTCTCTTCCATGACCTCTGTCCTGATTCTAGGTGGGGAAAGCCATGTCTTCCAACGAGACTGCAGCCTACAACATAATGAGGTCACTGGACGTGGACTACGTCCTGATCATCTTTGGGGGTGTGATTGGCTATTCTGGAGATGATATTAACAAGTTTCTGTGGATGGTGAGGATAGCAGAAGGAGAACACCCCAAAGATATCAGGGTGAGTCATATTCTCACTCCTCACCTGCTCTGCACTCAACAATGTAACAAGCCTTCATTTGATTCTGCTGCACTCTTTGAAAGTGAAGCACCGGTTTCCACCTTCATCCTCATTTCTTGCTTGTTTACATCCTTTTGCTCTTTTTCACTCAGCAGATGGAGGTTTCAGATTTTTTCTTTTTTAATCTTTTTAACACTTTTATTGCACTAACATCACTTCAGATGTGCCCACAATACAGAAAGTGACAACCTGATACACATAAACCACTTAAATGACAAATAAACAATCCACAGTACATCTTTTCTTTCCATCTATATCTAACAAGATTTTTAAACTGAATAAATGTCACAACCGAATCTTCTGAATAATATTAATGGAAGTCTGCACCTGTAAATCCACTGTGACATTTTCATGCATTCATAAAATAGAGTGAGTCGAAGAAAGCCAAAACCTGTCTGTGAGAAGGGAAGGGAGAAGCGCTCAGACTAATCAATATACAGTTTCATCAATGCTTTTGTTCATTTCTCATCTACAACATCCATCTGTATTTGGGTCAGGGCCACTACAGTACGGTGGAGTCTGTACCTGTCTTTGAATTGTTCTGTGAATACAGTAATACTATTTCTGAATTCACTCTATCTGCTCTATTGAACTGAGAAAATGTAGAAATGGCAATCAGAAATCTCAGTCAAGCATCAGTATAATACATTCAGAAATATGGACAGGACATAGGTCTATTTAATTGAAGTATTCTAGTAATCGTTTTAATGTTTTTGTTCTTAAAAGGAAGTTTCAGTGAGACAACAGCTCTATGCTTTTAACAGCATAAATAAAACCGAAATAATTTATGACGTTAGTAATTCTACATAATGTCATACTGTGTTTCTAGATTGCGTTAATAAACAAGCCTTAGAAAATACATCATTACTTTAGCTGTAAATGTCCAAACATTTCATGTTAATTGCATCAGATAACAGAAGTAGTGAGTGCAGTACTTCCAGCCGTGCTGAGCTACTTTCTTGTGTTTTCAGGAGAGTGACTACTTCACCCCTCAGGGAGAGTTCAGAGTGGACAAGGCCGGCTCACCCACTCTGCTCAACTGTCTCATGTACAAGATGTCCTATTATAGATTTGGCGAAATGCAGGTGAGGAGCTGAAACGCCTACCAGGTTACCTTCACCACAATTTTTACACCATCATTTATGTTCTGAAGGTGTGAGGTCAGTGCTGAAAGAGGGCCCTTTTCTAAGAGGCTTTGCTTTAGAAATACACAAGTTCCAGCTCTGTGGCAGATTGGATCAGAAAGGAACAAGTCCTTTTACCAGGGGTGTAAAAGAAGAACTGGCAGATGAAGGTTTGGAGAACTTTGGATGAGCTGGTGTTTGTAGAGGGGAGAAAGGAGAGGAAACGCGCTCCAGCTCATGATCTCTGGGAGGAGAGGATGTGTCTGTCTAGATTCATCGTTGATGTAGATTCAGCTCAGCTAACGCAGGAGAGTCGAGGCATCAGTAGAGAGGAGCAGTGTGTGAGGTGAGAGCAAGAAAACATGCCCCCGAGTTACAGGGAGAAGGAGGAGGCAGACATATAAGGTGGTCTGTAGTGAATGCTCACAGGAGGAACACTGGAAGAGAACAGGACAATGGATAGAGATAATATCCTCTACCTCAGAAGCCTGGTCATTCCCTGCCTTTGAGAGATCATTTTAATATTTTTAATTTGTTCTAATAGTCATTAAATCCACATTTTGAAAAAATTGGATCTGTACAGGTTCTCTCAGAAATATGCAGTAAAAAAGGATTTAAAAGTGGGACAAACTAAGTTATCAACAGACAGATGCTGTAGAGTTTTAGATAACTGCACATCAGCACTGTCCTCATTAAATATAATATCTCAGACATGCAAAGATGAACTCTGAGCTGTGGTATTAAAGATCTCAAGCTTGGCAGTTTAACTACAAAATACAGCTGCTTGGTTTGTGACCCAACAAGAACCTTATTTGCATCCACAGTTGGATTTCAGAACACCTCCGGGCTTTGACCGGACGCGCAATGCAGAGATCGGCAACAAAGACATCAAGTTCAAGCATCTGGAGGAGGCGTTCACTTCAGAGCATTGGCTGGTCCGCATCTACAAGGTCAAGAAGCTGGAAAACAGAGAACCGCTGGACCACAAACCTCGGAACATCGGGAACAAACAGAAGTACACTTCCAAAAAGGTAGAACAATCACAAGTAGGAGTTTAGAACACCATTCAAATAAAAACCCGAGGTCAACCTGACACTTCAACCCTCATTAAAAAGTCACTGTTCTCCTGAAGTCAGATAAAATCAGGATCTATACTGCCCCCCTTTTGTTCCTCATGAGGCGCAACACACGATCATCATCTCAACAAGCTTGTGTAGCATCTGTTCAGGGTCAGAATCTGGAAGCTGGAGATATGCAACTTTTCCTTTCAGCTTCAGAAACAGCTTCAGACTTCCTCTGCTGTGCCTTTCTCCTGTGTTTCTCCTGACTTCTGATCCTGCAGCGGAAACATGAACACATGCTGAACTTTTACTCGGCTTTTATGCCATCCTGTAATGAACTGAACCAGTTGGAGGAAATGCAGTCTCATTTTAGAGCTGAGCATCCTTGGTGCTGATTAATTTGGCTCATCAGTGGCGGCTGCCGGTTGTTCAAAGAGTAGAATCTCATTTTCGGCCTCCACATAAAACCTGTGATAAGGAGCTGATTCTAAAAGAGCTCCTTCTCCTCCTTTACTCAGGCAGCCATCAGCAAGAGGGTCCTTCAAAATTAGCCTGGTCCTGCTCAAGGTTTCTTCCTGTTAAAAAGGAGGTTTTTTTCTCGCCATTGTTGCTTGATGGGGATTAGGTTTCTGTAAAGCACATCACTGTAGCATGCTGTATAAATAAAGTTGAACTGAACTACCATATTTTCTGGACTATACAGGACACCTGAATATAAGCTGCACCCACTAACTTTTATTTTTACATATATAAGTGGGACTGGATTGTAAGAAAGGAATTGTAGTAATAGTTGTAACGTGAAATATTTATACAAAAAAATTGTAAATATTTAATATTTGTATACCTTAACTGATCTTGATGTTTCCATACTGCCTGTAACATGGCAGCAAAGCGGCTGGTGAAACGCAACAGAAAAGTCATCCAACTTGGGTGCAGCAGCTCTATTTCCTTGAATAGCCAGATCGATTGCTTTCAACTTAATAGCTCCATCACATGCATATATATACGTCATGTGCTTTCCATGGTGAGGGGGTGTGTGTGTGTGCGACACACAAAATGATTGTTGTAAGCTTAAAACTAGTGTCTTCTATTTTGTACCACCTCTTCCCTCTGTCTCACACTAAGACGCCCCCTTTAGCCCAGAAAAATCCACAGATTAGCTGCGTCGGTGTGTAAGCCGCAGGATTCAAAGCGTGGGAAAAAAATAGCGGGTTATAGTCTGAAAAATGCAGTAACTGATTCACCAAGAGTTGAGCAGGTTTTAGCACATTTGTGTGTATTATCTACTATATGTGATCATTAATTTTTTTTTTACATTATAGAGGAAGCTGAGCTTCCCTTGCAGCCTCAGAGTAGTTACCTTTGTTGCTTATTTTATCTTTAGGACTAAAACAGTAAACTAGAAAGTGCCACAATGTGTAGAGATGCACCGCTGGTTAATCCATGAGGGGACCAGTACATTTAACTCAAGCAGCAAAGTGTCTAAAACTGAAATAGAAGTCTCCGTGTCATCAGAGCAGATGGTGGAACCTCCCCAAACATAAGCTGACAGGTAAAGCTCTTGTCCGTTTTTCTGTCCACAGACTGCCAAGAGGAAGCGAGGACACATCAAGAACAAACTTGTCACGAAGAAAGGCAGGAAACTCCAAAAGAAATAACGCTGACGAAGACGAACTCTACGAGGAACACAAGTGCAAAGAAACTACACACAGCTAATGAAGAAGGCAGGAATTTATCAGGCGCCTGGTTTCCAGCAGGTACCCGGAGAGATTGAAAGATGGCATCTGGCACAATCCAGAACGCTTGTTTGTTTCATCCTGAGGACTTTTTTTTTTTTTTTTTTTTTTTTTTAAACTCTGTACTTGAATGTGTGGCGAGGTATAGGGCTGTTCCACTTGTCTGTGTGTCAGTTAATCTGTAGTACATTCATTGTTTATTAGTGCAGGTATTGTGGAAAGTGAAGGCACGGGCGAAACAGTAAGAAGACTCGGAACATTTGTACCAAAGAGCCATTGACCTTGCTCCGTGGCACATGTGAACTCTTTCCTGAGAGTGAGAGGAAGTGAGAGCTTGTTCCTGACACGTGTACAGAGGAATGTATGCGGTATGGAGGAACATCACCATCATCTGTAATATTAACTTTAATATTGTTGTCATCTCCTTGTCTGCCTGAACCAACTACCCCTTTTTCAGTTCTTTCGGAGGAAAGGAATATCAGCAGAATATGTAAATATGTTGTGTAAATCAAATGTGGAGAAGGATGATAATATATTGGATTACTGTGATGAGGCCTGTTGTGATTTACTTGGGGATTTTCTTTGAGCGTGTTTGAGTGCAAATAGGATGGCGGATGCAATAATTCTGTACAGAGGGCTTGATATTTGTGTTGAAAGAAGGAATGTGAATTTTTACAATGTCACCCTGCTGCAGCCCCTTCCTTTTCATAAATTCCATCGAGTGTAAATTAGTGCTAGAGTTTTCAAGGCAAAAGCAATTGTGTTTAAAAAAAAAAAAAAAAAAAAAAAAAAAGAAACATAGCATACGATGAGGCCTCCTTTCCTGCAGGGGGAGCTCTTTTGTTCCGTGTCCAAAGCCTAGTGCCTCACTGCTGGTCACCATCACCTCACCTTCACGCTCTGCTCTGTCAGTTCCTTCAGTGCTGATGGACGCGTTTAAAGGATGGACACGTGTTTTAAGGATGACGGAGCAGACCGAGCGCTGACGTTTGTGACTCGAACTGGAACAAGGGTTGTTTCAGCGTGCCAACAGTGGACTAATGAGTGTTTTAGCCTACTTCTGTTTAGGAGCTGTGTCCTAATTCCACACTGCACACAAGCCTTAAATCATATCGAGTGTGCGCTTGATTCACGCTGTAGACATCAGAAATGGCTACTGCTGCACCCAAATGTTAATAAAAGCAGTTTTTCTTTTTGGAGATCATTTTCATTCTTGTTTCCTTTTAAATCAGCAGTGTAGGTCTGCAATTGGTCATTAAGACAAATAAAGAAGAATTAAGCTTTAATTGGTAGTAAATTTAGTAGAGGTAATCTGGTCAGACACCAGTCCAGTTGTGTGGAGTGTGAAAATATTTCCTTACGATTATCCATCCTTTTCAAAATTTCCTCTTTTTTTTATTAAGAACAATTGTTAGGTCAAGGCGCATCAGCAAACACTATCTGTTTTTAATATTGCTTTAATAAACCATCAATGGAGCATTTTTTTTTACAGTTATCCTTTTTATAAGTGAATGTAACTAATGTACTTCAACCAGTAAATATTTCATCTGCTTATTGGAATAACTGGTAATATTTGAGCAGTAGAGTTGGGACACAGCTTTGAGGGGATGATTTTGTGTTCTTTTTTTGTCACTGCACTTCTTTAAGTTCTTTAAATGTTCTCTGCACGCTCCGCCTATGGTCGTTTTATCATATCTGAGTGGAATGATTATTAGCATTTTCTCATCGTCTTCTTTCAGCCTTTTGTAAACATGTTATTTGTCATCTGATTAGAGGGCTCAGAAGGAGCCTTTATGTTCTTTCTGTTTTGATTTTTTTTTTTTTTTTTATGATTATTGTTATGGAGCAAGAGATCAGTTTACTCGTTTGTTCTGAACTCTGTCCTCTGTTCCCAGATCTGTTTGATGAATCACTTCCTCACCTTTCAAAGTTTACGTTTACATAGTTCTGTTCAACCATCTTTGGAAAAAAAAAATACACTTTAATGAACACACTTGTCTATGTTGTTTTTATTGACTTGTCTCCCATACTTCTGGATGACCGCCAGATGGCAGCATTGGTCTGAGATGAGTTGCATTATAAATTTCACACAGTCGGTGAAACAGATTCTGCTGTCATATATACTAAAACATGTTTATTACAACCCATCATCAATTACTAATAAGACTTTCTATCGCATCCATAGAATAGTTGTACCATAGTTGTGCCGACTGTGCTGGAACTTTTATATTTATCCTAAAGTTTTCTCGCAGAAACTCTGCAGTTCTTATGAAAGAAGCATTCTTCAGATCAGGGAACATATATTTATTTTGAAAAACAAGAAAACAAAAAGGTCTTTATTAAGGAGCGATCTTTCATTCATCCACAGTCGGTACCTCCTCTGTAGTGTCTGGATCAGACTGGTTCTCAATGGTTTTACAATCTTTAGCTACAAGCTGCTGGTTTCAAATACAAACAACGAGCAGTAACAAGTGTAAAAGGTCACAGTGAAATAGAAACCCCACTGTCACGCTTGAAGGTAAAGAGGGTGAACATTTGCTTCTAAAAGAGGCTGCTCGGTCCAGTTGTCAGTGATGCTCTGATGGGTTTGTTCCTCTACAACGTCTGCAACCCCCCCCCAACCCAGATTCATCACCACAGGTGACCTGAGGAGAAGTAAGAACTTAAGGAGGTCCTAATCACACAGGTACCGCCTCAAGAACACAAGGGTGGTGATTGGCTGAAGTATCAGAAGAAGTGACAGAAAAAAAAAAAAAAGTGTTATATAAATGCTAAAACACACAAGGTCACATGGTTTCAGACGTACAATGACAATAGCACACGGTTAAAAATGTGCCTAAATACATTCAGAGTGCAGACGAGCAATCAGGACCATCTTTGTAGCAGTTGTGTTTGACATGTTTCCTGGTACATGAACCTAACCTACTGTAGTACAGCGGCGCCTCGGCGCTCCATCCACAGATGTCAAGCGGAACGTTTACTTCTAAAGTGCTTTTAATGAACGGCTGACAGCTACGCGTCGATGCTCTTCTAGGAAATCATCAATCATTCTACTGCTGCGCCACAAACGAAAAAGCACGGAGCACGTTCGTTATCTTAAAAAAGTGACAAACCTCATTACTGTGCGTGTGCAAAAAAGGCCTTGGCAAGGTGAAAAATAGAAATACTCTAGTTTTTTTTCTTTTTTTGTTTTATTAGTAATGCTATTAACTATATAACTGTATATAAAAACATGGTTTAGCCCCGAGAGCTCCAGTCGTGGTCCTGGTGGAGATCTCTTTGGCACCTTGCTCTCACACTGACAGTCTGGAGGACCCTGGAGGTCTGTTCACGTCCTCGACGTGCAGAGGTGGGACTTCCTCTACTGTCCACGAGGGGGGTGGAGGAGGGGGTGGAGGGGGCTCTGTCGTCAGGTCGACTTCCACAGAGGATGGATGTACATCCAACCGTCTCCCTGACGAAGAAAGCGTGACAGATTAGAAAAACGGACTTGTTTGAGCCTCACCACCAGCTTCGGCGTGACCCCTTCAGGGCCTCTGGGACATTTCGGAGCACCCGTCTTCTGTACCTCTTTCGTGAAGCATTTGGGCATCCAGGGTTTGTTATCGGCCGCTCTCTGCTTCTCCTCCCCCCGCTGTCGCTCCTCCAGGCGGTGTTTGTGCTCCGTTGCCTCGTCGATGTTCCCGTCCTTCAGGGATTTGGTGACGCGCTTCCACAGCCTCCTGGAAACACATCACGTAAAAAAAAAAAAAAAAAAAAACGCTGTCAAATCATCCGTCCACCTCTGTCCGGCAGATCGAGGGGGGTCCACCTTGATTCCGTCCTCCCCTGTCTCTCCACAGGCCGCAGCTTCTTCTTGGTGACGGGGAGTTTGTCGGTGTCGATGACTTTGGTCTCCCCGCTGCTGTAGGTGAACTCCAGCGTGCCGTTCCACTCGCCCTGAGCTTTGCAAACGATGGTGTTGGTGGAGTTGTGTTTGACCTCCGCTGTCACTCTGCAACGAGAGAACGTTACGAAACCGACAAGTCAGCTGAGTTTTCCCCTGAGGTGTCTCAGTCCTGTTTTCTGTATGCGTTTTACACCTGATTACGCCTATTGCTTATAAAACATCGCCACCTGGTGGTCAATAGTGATGTTGAAATACGCTGAAAGTCGAATGCTGGAAACATCAATCTTGAGCTGATATGGATATTTTTCCATGGCAGTGAATCTTCAGTGAGACATGCAACCACAATTTTCTACAGGATTTGAAGAGTTTATGTGTGAAATGAGCTTTTCAGCTGTGGTGCAGATAGAAAAGTGACAACAAGAGAGACTAAATGTGTACATATGTTACTTGTGATAATAAAATACTTTAAAGTGGAATAAAAGCTGCTTTAGCTGTTATATTTTGAGAGAACAGTGAAGTGACCTAAAAAAAAAATAACCAAATATATAATAATATAATAATATCTGAGTGTAACAGCAGGAACGGCCACCTGTGAACTTTGCCTCCGTAGAAAGGTTTGGTGTGGAAGGTGACGGTGGCGGAGTAACCGCTCTTGACACAGCTGATGGAGACTTTCCCCCCCAGCTCGACCCAGGGCACGGTGAGGATGGAGCGGGCGTAGGCGCTGGGCAACGTGAACACGTACTCCTCATCGTGCTCCAGCAGACAGAGGACTCCTGAGGGGAGGAGAAGCGAGGACAAGGGTGAGGGCGCGAGGAGCCCTGAGACAGCCCGATTGTCTCCAGCTGACATCGAACGCTGTTGGACTATTTATTATTCAACAGCAACTGACAAACAGGTCGTTTTTATATCTGTTATTTAGAATCACGTGTGCATTTTTGGAAGACAGAGATTCAATTTTATTAGACCCTATGACTTGAATTTGAATGTCAAAAGTAAAAAACATTTTGCCTGGTTGCTCAACGATGTTCAACGATTTTGTGGAAAATGTTAAATATTCACCAGGAAATAAGGATTTAATTCCAGATTGTTTTAGCACAACTGACTTTGACTTCACGTCTTTTTCTCTTTTTCAGCATCATCTAAAAGGAGCATTAGTGGAGCGACCCCCGGGCCACGATTTACGAGCAAACGTGTCTCATCAGCACATTCTCGGCCTCACATGTCCATGAATGGTTGCCTGTCTCGGCGCTATCACATGTCCACACGAGACTACGCTGCAAGGCCCGGTTGACGTTCGGAAGCAAAAAAAAAAACTAAAAATAGAAGGATTTACGGTGCATAGAAGAGTCTCCCACCAGCAAAATGGTTTCTTCCTCTGGATGAATGTTTAAATAATATTTAAATGTCTAAATATTTCAGGGTTTGTAATGAGTTTTTAATCATATCGTGATTATTAAATCAGCTCCAGGGGTGTATTTTACTGGTTTATTTGGCTTTTTCTAAGAGTAAGAATTGTAATGTGGAGCTAAAGCTATTAATCATCACGGAAAAAGAAATGTGAAGCTCATGCAACAGTTGTTCCCTTACAATCAAAAACCAGCCTTGATATTTTAGATGATGTGCTAGAAGTAATTGTTACTTGCTTTAAGAGCACATACCTCTAACTTAAAAAAACAACCTTTGATATGAAACATCTTGTTCAGGCTGTAAAATAATAGTTATTTACAGGTATAGTTAATTTTAAATATACCTGCATTATAAATATTAAATCAAATCCGTTTTAACTCTTTTTTGTGTGACATCGCTCGGGTTCCGCTCAGACTCTCGCTGAGTTCCTATTTATGTGAAAACGAAACCTCAAAGATTGTTCTTCAGCCTGGTCTCTTATTTAGCTTAACATCCACTGTGTTCTGGGAACAAACTGGATCGGCTTCTCGGGTTAAATGCCGTAGTTTTCCACCCCGCTGTACCCTGCCCTCTGATTGGCTCGAGGTGTGCCCACCCGTGTGGAGGCCAACGAACGAAGGTCACCCCTGATCTGTCGCTATGGAAGCGAGGTCTGGTGTTCCGGTGTTGTGGATGAGCTCACCCTCTCCCAGCATGGACACGCCTATCGACATTCCCATGAACTTGCTCTTGGTCCACACGTGCGCGTTGACGCACATCTTCCTCTCCCGACACTCGCAGTAAAAGCCAGACACCGGCGGGTGGTGGGAAACTTGTTCCGCTACGAACCGGACTCTGTAGCATCCCGCCGATGAATCGTCGGCCTGCTGGCTGTTGTTGGGACCCCTGCTCTGATCCCGGGATGAGCCCTGGTTGGACCTGACCTGAGGCTTGACTTTTTCCCGGGGAACCTCCCAGGAACATTGGAACGTCTCTCCCAGGATGGGGTTGTAGGGCTTTTTAGCCACGGCGCCTTTCCGCCCCTCGTGGAAGGCGGTCAGGTAGTACTCCACGAAACGGACTATCCGGTCCTCGGCGGTGGCGCCGGCCGTGATCGACAGGAACATGTCGGGATGGGCCATGAAGTTGGCGTACATCTCCAGCAGAGAGCGCTTCTCCAGGATGAAGGTCGGCAGCACCACCTGGAAACGAGAAGGGCGGGGCTTTAGAAGAGGCGCGGGGCGGACCGCCGGCGCCGTGGGGGGCGTACCCGCGTGAGGTCCATGCCCAGTTTGAGCTGGGACAGCAGGTGGAGGATGATGCTGCGTTGGTCGTCCAGGACGCCTAGGTCCTCTTCATCGTTGTCCTCCGTGTCCGTCAGCTCTTCCGAGGGGTTGACGTCCTCCGGGCCCGTTTGGTGCTGAAGCACAGGAGACAAAGGAAGAAAAAAAAAGGCCGAGGTGAAGCGGGACGCGTCAGGCTGGGTCCCAGCTGGAGCCGATCACATGACCGACACACTGGAAAAAAAAAAAAACCCAGCCATTCATGGTCGTTCATGCCTCCGAGCTATTCCATTTACTCTGACAAGCTTTGGGAAGAGGCGAGTCGCGCACGTGTGATGACACAGAATGTCGGTCTGAGCTTGTGTCCCGCTCACTAGGCTGGATTCTCGGTGACTGCTGGACTAGTTTCAGTGGATTAACACACATTAATGGACATTTAAAGGGACAGAACTGCCTCTAAGTGATCGAATGGATCGCGGGGGTCACGACATCACGGTCAGTAATAATAATTGCTCTCTTCACAGTCTTGACCTGGTACTGGCGCTGGTTTCCTGTTTCAGACTCTCCGAGATCGCTTTCATTAAGTTCACAATTGTTGTTGAATGTGCTTAAAATTGGAATTGTTTTACGCTTCGTCTCGTAACAGCGCTGAGGCCAAAAGAACCGGGGCGTCACTGCGCAGGTCCATCCCCTGGACGTGACCGCGACCCAAAAGGCAGACGGGTCCAGCGCTTAGCCTCGTTCTCCACAGCAACGAGGTCCCGTAATCCACCTATTCATCGTCTCTGAACCATCACTTATTCCCAGTAACGACTGGAGAAACCAGTGGAGTCTGTTCCAGCCGTCACTGGCAGGAACAGTCCAGACAGGTCCCCAGTCCCTTTGAGGACTAAATGTCCTCACGTCACAAAAATGTCCCTGCTTTGATAGTAGAAACCAGATTTTGGTTTCTACTTGATGCCTTTGATTGAGTATGTAGCCAGTACAGAAAACACACACACACACACACACACAGCTACAGGAGAGTCTATTCAACCTAATGCTCATGTTTGTGGACTATGATGGGAGGAACTAGGAGAAGTCCATACACAAAGAGCTGGAATCCAACCAGCAACCTTAAACTCATTGGTTTCCTGGATGTAACGTTTTCACCAAAAAGGGGTGCAGTCACACTAACAAGAAATGACGCCTTCACTCCATAACCAAACTATCCTCATATACAATAGGTGATAGAATTATCATCAGCGACAGGATCAATGCTCATTTCCTGTAAGTGCTCACTTCCACCCTGGAATGAAAACAGAAGTGGCTCTTTATCTGTTCCAAGTCACGGATATTTCCAGATGCGCTGACTGGCTGTTGGGGAGACCAGAACCATGAGCCGCACGTGGTCCCACCTCTGGAGGCGCTCCCATCCCCTCAGAGCGCTCTGCCCCCCCCCCCCTTCCCCCACGTGACGCTCGGCGTCCGCCGAAGCCGACACAAGTCCTTCATCTTTGTTCTAGCGTTCAACTGGAAATGCATGTAGTCAACTGGAAACAAGCGGAGGTTAAAGCCAAGCTTGATGCCTTTGATATCTGCTGTATCTTGGGGCAGGGACGGGAGGAGAAACGAGGCAGCGACTGATGTATAATGCAGAAAGCGCGCTCCAGCCTGTGGGCACCCTCTCTGCACCGCCTCTGCCATACTGCTCTTTATCCTCCTTGTCTTCCTCTGTGAAATAAGACTGAATCCATGCAGTCCTTGGCAGTCACAGTTTCCTCCACACGGGCTTAAACACGTCTCGTGTACACCTTGGAAAAATGACAGGTTTCCAAATGTGATGTTTAAAAAAAAAAAAAATCCCTCAACCTTTTGAAAGCATTACTCATGAGCAGGGGGGAAAAAACCCTCCAAAATTGAAATTAGATCATTGTTCCTGTGATGGAAAAGCACCAGATTTCAGTAAAGGCTCCTGGATCATAGTTAAGGTTGCATAAATGTAGGCAAGAAAGCTAGATTAAACTTTAGATGCTCTGGTTAAATACCTTTAGTTTTCCACCCCCCTGTATCCTGCTCTCTGATTGGCTAGATTCAAACTTTCTGTTAAAACTGAACAAAGCGAGTGGTCTGAAAATGTTAAAAGCAAAGGTGGAAATAATGTAAATGATCCCTTTTTCAGTCCAGCTGACAAAAAGGCCACTTTTAAAGTGAACATTAACAGCTAATCTGAGTAAAGACACGACCAGAATGAGCTGGAGGAGGGTGTATCCTTCACCGTTCCCCGAGTCTCTGAGAGTTCTCTGAGACTAATTGGTCTCGTTTTATTGGACAGTCAGCGCGAATTCTGATGGAAGCGGAGCTGAAGCTCCTGGCAGCTGGATATTGTGCACGCCCCTGCGAAAAATAGGGCAGAACGACATCAAAAGCAAGGTTTCCAGGACCGGAGCGCTCTCTACTCTCACCTGAATACTGCATGCCAAAAGCTCCACATATCCATTCACACATAACATCTGCACACCACAGAGAGAGAGAGAGAGAGAGAGTGAGTGTGTGTGAGGGCCTCTCACACACGTGAGTGATGCATGCATGAACACACTAAGTACAGGAGTCCCTGGAGCTGGTTTGTTCTCAGAGCAGAGTGATATATATAGACATGAAATGGAAAAGAGAGGAGGTATGGTTGGGTGGGGGGGGGTCTGTTATGATTCCAGTGGTTCTAACTAATTAAAGAGCTGCTTGACGGGAACAGGAAATTACTGCTGAGGAGGTCGGCCCATCCTTTGTGGATATATTGAACACTGTTTGTCACTAGCAGAGACTTCTAATTGCGCTTTTGTTCCTCCAGGTGGAGCTATTCATCTGTCTGCCGTTATAAATGACCATGGACAGTGTTCAAATATATAATTTAGCAGTCTAATAGGACTAATGTAATGTCTAAAGTAGACATTACATTAGTCTACGGGTACTGAATGGTTAACTACATTAGCTGGGTGTGGAATCTAGGCTACTCCAACAACAACAGAAAGTCACATGTGTGTTCTTAGAGCTTGGTTCTATTCCTGGATGACAGCACCAGTCGTCTTCCTTGCATTTTCACATTTCTCGCGCATTCAAGTTTGGCTCAGGGACCAAAACGATTCATTCCCCATCACCTTCTTGACTATGTACACAGACGTGCCCTCTGCCCTGCCCCCAGGGTCAGGCGTAACGTTACAGTAAGGTAAATGGACGTTATGTCCGTAGGTGCAAGCAACCAGATCAGCTACTATGTATCTGTCTTTTAATGGGACTTTAAATGAAAGAAGTGACCTTAAAGGGAGGGAGAAACACAGATTATTAAGACTTAATATGTTGAAAATAAATATTTGCAAAGGAGACTCATAAAGTTTCATAATCTAAAAGCCATTTAAGTACCTGTGATACTTGAACTTAACTCAAAACTATTAGGAGAGTCTTTTTAGTCCAACGTTGTAAAGCGGAAAGATGATGCAGAAACTCTCATTTAAAACCTTGAATCGGTCTGAACTGACATACTCAACCAAATAATCTTTTAGTTTGAGTTTGTTATGTTTAATGGACAAACATCATTTGCCCTGAAAATAGGGTGAAAATGTAAAAAAAAAAAAAAAAAAGAGTAGATTGTTGTAGCTGAGTGAGAGGAGACGATAAAGAGGACCGTGAGTCCAGTTCAACTGCTCTCGGCCCTGAACGATGTCTGCTGGGGACTTTGTTCCATAATTCACAACGTCAACAAAGATTCTCAGCGTTGGACAGAAACTCTGCTTCACGTCTCCAACAACGTTTCTCGGTGAAACACGCGTGTGGACCCTCTTCCCCTGCCGTTCCCGCGCACGCACACACGCAAACTGAAAAGCACAGGAGGAAGGACACGCAAGCGGGCTGTAAACACTCACGCTGCACTGCTGTGAGGCTGCGTTCTTGACCTGCACACAACTGGATCTCATCTCCGACGCGAGGGGAACGGGAGGAAGAAAAGACACCGTGAGGATCCAGAGAGGCTGGAGCTGCGTGGGGCCGGATCTTCTGGAGCGCTCGCAACTCCCACTTTCTCTTCTCCGCTGAACTTGGAGACTGAGCGAGCAGCTCTGGAAGGGAGGGAAGGCGCTAAAGCTGCTGGGCTGTGCGTGACTCCTCTCTGCCCACCTCCTGCTCTGACAGCACAGGAGGAGGAGGAGGAGGAGGAGGAGGAGGAGGATGGGCAGAAGTGGGGGAGAGTCCCAGTGACGTTCTCCTCTGCTTCAGTCCTCTGGTGTATTTCCCTTTTCCGCTTTCCTCCAGTTTCTACCGTCCTCTTCTCAACAAACCCCGCCACGGCCATCCCGTTCTTTTAAACACATTTATCTCAGGACGTTTTTCCTCCAAACTTTCTCTATTCAAATTTTTCCCATGTTTCCCGAGGGTTTAACATGAACACGTCTATTACTGAGTTTTGCTGGAAACGGAATTTTAACTACATTAACTATTTCGATGCAATAATAAAGAATAAGTGAGAATACTCTATAACTCTCTCTACTAAACTATAGACGTGTATTTCCTGGAAGGTCAACATGGGACTATCTGATGAAGGCTTTTCCTCAATTTAAGCTGAGATGGGAGCTGTGTTTATCTCACTTCCCCACCCTTCCTGCTGACATATGTGTTGTGGTGCACACATGTCCGCTTCTTTAATTAGCCGGAGCATTTCCACGCTCCCCTCTTCGCGCTCTTCCTCCACTCTCTCTCCGTCTCTCCCACGGTCTCTCTCTCTCTAGGTTTTGTCATCCACCTTGACGCTCTCCACTTTAATTGACTTTACTCTCATGTTTGATTCATTCTTCCTCCCCGCTCCCCCGCCCTCCTCGCCGTTTCCTCCGTTCAGCGGCGCTCGCCTCAGCTCTTGTTCTGGCCATCAGCTATTCCGTTTCATCACGCGCCACCTCCCTCATCTATTCTCTCCTCTTTTGTGCGCTCCCAAGTTTCATTCCGCCTTCCCTCTACGGCTTCTGTCACAAAACTAAGATGCCCTCGAGAAAGCGGTGGAGTGGGCCCAACACGGGGGGGGGGGCTGTTATTATTTACTCCTCGTCAACAACAATAGAGGACACGCCGCCGCTTCCTCTCGCCGCACAATGGAGCTAAAATGTCTTCAGTCTGCAGATTAATCAAGATGCTGTGGCTGAATTTAGAACTGCCACTTCGAATGTCGAAGGGTGAGACATGTTAGCACATCAGCTTGTGATTTCATTAATAACTTTCATCAGTTCGCATTTAAAAGACCATGAAATGTCGTTTAGCGTAAAGTGTCAGGTTGACAGATGTCTGGTGATAATAATCCATAATAATCTGAACCGTGTGAACACACAGATCTCCTTTTAATCTGTGTCCTTGACCTTGTGACAGGGAGTGATAGATTAATAAGGGCCAGGCAAGAATAAAAAAAGGTGAATCATTTACATTTGTAGAAGCCGCATTCGTGTTTACGGTGGGTTTTTTTTTTTTTTTTAGCAATTCTGCCTGAGTCTGCATCTCTCATGGATGTTATCAGGAGAGCGCGTGGGCGTCTGCTTCCACTTCAAAAGACTCCTCAGATTGAGCAGCCGTGCGCTGCAGAAGCAGGATGACATACTGCGCTGAGCTTTGGGGAAGCACAGAGAAAATCCTAAAATTAAACTACAAAAGAATTCAGGAGGTTGGTTCCTGAACCCACTTAGTCTTATAAAGACAAAAAATGAAAGAACTGCGGAATCCGACTGTTGTTTTTTCCCTGACTCTGATAGTCTGGGTTATTCTGGGATTCTCAGGATAACTACTATAGGCTCCAGCCCCAGTTCTTTTAACCTAAATTAAAATTCCTTTCTTCATTTGGAAAAACAGCGTCTGGGAGCTGATGGGTGTTGACTGAACTTCTGAACCTTTTCTGGTGTGAAATCATCCCCCAACAGAAATGTCCTCCTTCTGTCTACTGCCTCTGATGTGTTTTGCTCAGCCAAAGCAGATTTTTTTTTTCCCCTCCTCCTACTGCTGCTGTAAGTCAAGAGAGGGAAAAGCAAAGATGAATAACGCGTAAAAGCGGCCGTCACCAGCAGCAGGAAAGGTGTGACCAGCTCAAACTGGGTTTAAAATGGTGCTCTTCTGGGTTGCTTCCTGTGGTTCTGAGAAGAAGCTAAAAAAAAAAAAGGGATTTCAGTATAAAATCAATACCTCTGTGAGTCTAATAACTCAGAATAATGATTTTTGTGGATCTTTTGTGCCCTGTATTATTATTAATACCAGGAGTACCAGCAGTAGTGGTGACGCATGTCTGTGTAGATAAAGAGAGAAAGGCTGTGTATTAAAACCATCGAGTCCCCGTGAACCCCGAGTAATAAGCACTCTTATAATTATTATGATGGCACCGATCAAATGATAATAGAAATCATCTGAGAGCTCCTCGTTGTTGTCGGCCATCGCCCTGCCGCCCGGCCGCTGGGGCGGTCCTCGTTTGCATGTATTCACCCTCAGTGGCGCGTTCTTCATCGCCGGTGAAGCCTCCGGAGCCCTCACGGCTCCAGACTGCTGCGCTGCTGGAGGCCCCTGATCAAAACCGTATCTGCACCGGCCGCGTCCTCTTCCATCACCGCCTGAAGAGCTTCTGGGTCCTCCATCTCCCTCCGAACAACGGCTGCTCTGGGTTCTCCGCTCATAGACCTCAGACGTGCATTCCTCCTCGCTTTGACTGCAGGCACTATCTCTCACATCCACCTCATGCAAATAGGTTTTTTTTATGTTGATTTTATGGTTTAAGCCACCTTTGTTTGCTTCTTCCCGCTGAGGTTATTTTAAACACCAGCATCAAACCGGTCCATTACCGCCTGAGGCTTTATAACAAACTGTGACTTTTTGTTGTCCCAATGTTTCATTCCGATAGAAATCTCCCTGGCAGAAATGCAGCAACACAAACTCATTTTCTCTGCAGACATACCGATTACCACAGAAGGGAAGTTTCCGCTTTTGCATTTTGGTGAAACAGTTCAGTGGAGTTTGGGAGAAAGCGATATTTCCAGAGAAAGGAGAAAGAGGTGAGAGCCGATTTACCAACCATGATGGCATTTCCTGAAGCAAACAGAGTGATGATCCAGTAATGAGACTGGAGTAGACAATGGAAGGAATCATGAGTCTGGAGTCAAAGAGGAAACACACTGCTCCTCTCATACTTAGTCCTGAATTTACTAAAGCTTTACCCAAGAATCTTTAGAACATGTCAAATGTCAAGGCTATTATATAGCCCCTTGCTAATATTACATTTAGTTTGACTACTGATGTTTATAACACTTTTTTTTTTCACTAATGTTGAAACATGAACCGTCAAAAGGAAAACGGACTTTGCCGCCCCCTGCTGGAGAAAAAAAGGAAGCCTACATTCACTGCTGAGTCCTGTCCTGTTCTAAGGAAGGTGGAGGGAGAAGACATTCTGGACCACAGGAGTCAAACCGGTTCCACAAAGGGCCGGTGTGGCTGCAGGTTTTTGCTCCAACCCATCAGCAGCACACCAGACTGGAATCATTTCATCAACTCATCTGAGTCTTCAGACAGATGAGTGGTCAAACTGGGTGTGCTTGACTGGCTGGAGCAAAAACCTGCAGCCACACGGCCCTTTGTGGAACCGGTTAGTATCCTTCACAACAGGAACTTAAAAAATCTGTGAAATTCGCAAAAGATGAAAAAATATTCACAGACGAGGGAAACCTCAGTGATGCGATTTCCTCCCTTCTGACTTAACACAGAGGGCTTTAATGGTGATCAACTCTGTTCTCCAGCAGCAGCAGCTCAGAATCGGTGCCAACGCGATGCGTTCAAGGGAAGCGCTGTTAATGTTGCACATGCATCAACCCAGCTGTTCTCTGCGAGCAGCGGAACCTTTTCCCTCCGTCTCCCCTCAGCCGCTCTCCCATCGGCTGCACATTGTCAGACCAAATATCAAACGCCACCACCGCGCTAAATAATTCAAGGAGCAAACCTTTATCATCCGGGGATAATGCGGTTCTTGTCCTCACACTCACGGCTGCATGGCGAGCGCGGGTTTAATGCTCGAAACCACAGATTCTTCAAATTAAAAGGTAACGATGGGGGCATATCCTGCAAATTTTGTCGTAATTTCCGAGCATAGCATCCCCGTACGACCGCTTTATCGGCTGCTCTTTCCTGCAAAGGTTTGAGATCTCTGATAATAACTTCACCTACCAGTTTAGAAATGTTCCATCAAGGATTAGAAAAGATCTCTTAGCAACCTGCTACCTCATGTTAGACTCATCTGGCCTTTTTTTCCCGCCTGCTGAACATGTTCCAGATCCCCCCCACCGGAAGCACCCAGCTGGGAGCGGCTCAGTTCCACTTTTATACACTTCTGTATGACCCACTTTGTCCGACAGCTGTTCTTGTAAGAGCGTCAGCAAAAGGAGTATGTCGCAAATCCTTAAACTACCAATATTCAGTTCAAGTCAATGATTTAAGACTTCGTGTTTGTCGTATTTATGACAACAGGTTGTGCAGAGGCAGTTGGGATTGTGGGGAAAACCTGTAAGGCTTCGCTGCCTGAGGTCAGTCGCGCGCTCCCCTGAAGTCCGGGCGACGCTCCTTACCTCTGGGCCGTGACACGTGCTACGTTTGCTGAGGGCGGGCGAAGGCTCGGCCGAGCGCAGGGGTGTCACGCCGCCGTTCTTCAGCAGCTCACCTGAGGGCGACTTTGGTACGGTCCACACGGGAACGCCATCTGAAACACAGCAGCCCGGCGTCAGGAGGGAGCCCCTGCGACGGAACGCAAATCGATGGTGATGGCGATTCCATCCAGCTCCTGACCATCACACGTCCTCTCCTCACTGAGATGCGAATGTGTCGCCCTCTACTGGCCGTCGCTGGTACTTCTGCTCTCACAGGCAGAATGGTTTGGGGGAAAATACAATCTTAGAAATCAACACATGCCAGTAGGTCCAAGACTTTGGCTTTCTAAGCTCAGTCTGATTTACAGGGCCATCTGCTTCTCTATTGTTTTTTTTTTCCATCTTTTTTTTTTGCTTTGTTTTTAACCATTGTTAATGTAGCACAGGCACATCCCGCCGTCAATCCCTGCAGTCAAACTTTGAAGTTTGAAGCCTGCGCTGCTGCTTGATCTCAATTAGAGGAAAGCAAGCTGAGCAGACGCCAGTCAACATGCTGCGGAGGCTGAGCCGAGGCCCGCTCAGCAGAAAGCGAATGAAACAGGCTCGAGGCCAAGCCTTCACTTGGGTCAACCGGCAGCTTGACTGACAGAGACGGGAGCGAACCTCTTCCCGCAACATGTTACTGGGGGGGGGGGGCTGCTCCTCCCACAGGTGAGAGAGACAGAGATGTGTGAGGTGTAAATAACGTGAGAATTTACTTTTTTGAAGCGGTTATTCTCCAGATATTCTGAGGTTAATGGACTGTTGTGGGGTCATTTAGGGAGAGAGCTGTGAGAAGAATGTTTCTGGAAATAGCCCATGTCTTCATGTAGAAAGAATGAGTTTGTATTTCTGGTTTAAAACACCATTTTCTTAACAAATGGAGTGAGTTGGAGCACTTTCCCCAAAGGCAGCCAGCCAGAGAAGCTAGACAAATAGTCCCAAGCACAGAGAGATTAATGCATTAGATATGTAATTTCTCAGCAGTCTCATATCTTGTCCCTTCTAACCTTTGACCTGTGTGTAACTAATTCACTTCTTGATGTGAAAGGTGAGTATTTTGAAAAGATTTTCATTTCCTTGAAGAAAAAGCTGCTGAAGATAAAGTGCTGCCCTTCTGGGGGTATCATTCATTAAGGCTGAGGTGGTCTCAAGTGTCCCACATTTGTAGAACTAAAGAAGGTTAAGTGAGAGAGGAGATGTCTTCGACAACCTAAGAAAACCTCCAGATATAATCTGTTGTCTGGTTTGTGAGCAGATGGACTTTAAAGGAGGTTAGTGGATACAGGAATAACAGCCCATGCATGGAAAACCAATCGTGTCAGCCAAGCAGCTGCTCAGATACATCGCATCAGGATGGTGTCCAAAAAGGTCAAAGGCATTCGTCCATTTCCTCGTGTAGCCCAGTTCAGGATAATGTGGGAGCTGGTTAAACACGGTAGCCTACGTTTGTGCTCAAAGCCTTCCCAAGACGTTCAAGGTGCGTCCAGGTTAGGTAAAGTTAGTGAGGACAGGAGCACGCCAAAGAACTGAGGTGAGACACACTGAGGCTTATTTACAAATGTTCAAGAGCCAAAAGGCAGTTCATAAAAAAAATAAATAAATAATTTATATATATATATATATATATATATATATATTTAAAAAAGGTACAAAATGTGTGTTTATTTATTTTTTCTAGACCACTTCTGTGTTGTGGGATCACAGGGAGGGGGCCTGTCCCCTATATGGGTGAAGGGAGGGTACATCTGTGCACAAGGGGCCAGTTCATCGCAGGACACTCGAGCACTGGGGGAGCCCCTCTCCTGCTACCAGCACGCCTTCCATCTTTTTCCCCGCCATGGAGAGTGCACCATGAACCCTCTGGCTTCCTAACCCAATCCCCTACGGACACATGTGTGCTTATTTAGAGCTCTGAAGTTAAAAAAAAAAAAAAAAAAAGCCAACAATGAAGAACAAACTTCAGGGCTAGGAAAAACAAAAGGACAGCTGATTGTTTAAGATGAGGCATTTTTGTCCTAATTAAGAAGCAGACAATTAAATCCAGGCTGTATCCACACTTCCCAACAGCTTTCAGCTCAACACTCCCAGCCAGTGTGTTATTTCTCCCCTCGGTCATCAGAAAATATTTATAGCACCGTTGTTATGACACCTGGACTATAAAAGGGGATTTGGACATTCTTATGGACAGGAACATGTGTTTAACCCACAGTGTTGACGCATTAGACATTATCTTCTTCTATTCTATTCTATTCTCGTCTGGTGTTCTGGATTTTACGTCCCCTGTATTCTCAAGCTTGGTGTCGGAGCCAATAGAACCAACTTCAGGCTGCAAGTGCTGTCAAAACTTTATTGGCACAGAGAGGTCAAACAGGGCACATGTCGGACATTGAAGGCACGGGAGTGGATTCCTTTGGTAAAGAGGGATTCAGGGATTTAAAAGTGCAAACTATTATTTACATATTTCGCCTGACTACTGCCCGACATGTACGTCCCTGAACCCCGACATTAGAGGCTGCAAACAAGCAAAAGGAATCCGTTTGCTTCTGAATGATCGGGAATTATTGGTGTTTCAAAGCACCAGAGGAGTTAAAGGGAAACAACAATGAATGGAAATAACAGAGCAACAAATGAAAACGTTCACAAATGGCAAAAAAAAAAAAGATTAAAAATGAAGACAGAAAGGTCACATTCAGCAAATATTGGTGTTCCCATCAGGCCGGACAGGAGCCACAGTCAGGCTGCTGATGCTGGACTGTGTCCCTGGTGCTGGGCTCGGGAGGAGGGGGCTGCACACACAAGGGAAACGGGACAGGCGGAGGAGTCGAGGGCTCCAGCAGCAGCACTGGAACGGGGCCCGAGGCCGACTCACCGGAGGGGGCTCTCTGGGCTGCGGGGTGGCGCTCCGAGGGCTGGGGCGGTGGCTGGCTGTGGCTCTGGGTCTGCTGGAGGATGTTCAGGCACTCTCCGAGACAGCTGAGGGTGGCTGCTGACGTGGCTTTGAGGAGCAGGAGGTCCTGGTCCAGACAGGACAGAGGGCCTCTGGTGGGAAGAGAGTCAATGGACTGGACCAGGTTCTTCTGCTGGCCCTCTGCTTGGGACATCACCTGGGGACAAGCAATCAAAAAGTTGACATCAACGCAGATTCAACTGAGCCTGATAGGTTCTAAGTTCTATTGTGACTCCACCGTGGACAGACTAAAGACACCAAACACTTCAACACCTGCTTCATCTCATCACATTAAACCTTTGAATCTGCACGTTAGTCTCAGTTTTAATATCTCCAATCCAATCTGGCAATCATGAGCAGAAAGCATAATAATACAGCAGCTCTAGGCATGACAGGTAAAAAAAAAAAAAAAAAAAAAACACATTCCATATATAACTTATTCCCCTCATCCTCCTTACTGAAGTGTAGGAAGTGTAGCAACTTTATTCGAAAGGTGTCATCTCGGGCCTGACAACAAGCAGAAGCTGATCTTCACAACCATCTGCTCCGAGGCAATGGAGCAAAAAAGAAAAAGAAAAAAAGGAAAAAGAAAAAGAAAGAACGAAAAAGAGGAAGAAACTGTTCAAACGAGAAAAGTTCTCTTCTGCTCGGCGCTGCACTGCACAGGCACGGCGCGGATTATTTCTGTGTGACTCACCAAGCGAGAGTCTAAATGTATCACAAAAGGAAGACGCGGGCTCTCGCTCGCAGGTAATGTGCCGCTTTTTCCGGGCTAATGAATCTGGGTCATTTATCAGTGTGGAAATGAATTCATTAATTTTATATGACTCCATATGCACTTCTTTTTTTTTTTTTTTGTCTCCAGCACTCAATATAAATAGACTGTGTCGTCTCTGTTCTCGTGTCACAAAGGTCTGGTTCCCAGTGAAAACCTCCAGAGGACATGGTTTCCTGCCATGTTTTAGTTTCCCTGCATGCGTTGCGCTGCTTTAATATTATTGTGGTGACCTATGACCGATTTCTTATAGTTGTGTAACATGCATGTGCATCTGCAGCTCTGAAAGGTTTGGGGGGGAGGTTTGTTTTTTTTTTTTTTTAAATGATGATGCAATGAGCCAGATGACAAGTGAATTACTGTTTTCCGGTGTTAATGGTCGCTTTTCATGTTTTTTTATAATGGAAACCCTGACCAAACAATAAACAACACCGTGATAAAGGCGCTTAACCAGCATAACACCCTTTTATGTCCCGCATCATGTAGCGTGACTCTCTCGGCACAAAAGTATTATGACAGCACCTCTGAAGTGATGTCAGGCGCTGGGGCTGCCTCGGGGCCGGCAACAGAGATGGAGACATCCTTCATAATAACGGCTGATATCCAGAGACTCCAAGTGTACTGCTTATCAGAGAGAACGGGGACTTTCTGGATCAGGCAGAGCCAGAACCAGAGCCTCCGTGCTGCTGCTGTACTGGAGTCAGCACGGCATTTTAATTTGACTCAATCAGAAGCAGTTATGCTTTGATTTGAGCCTTCACATGTACCCTTCTTCTGCTAGTTCCTGCTTCCTTTGCTACATTTGATCAGGGAGAAGCCGTAATTGCTGCACAGAGAGTCGGCCCGTAGCCTTTATGAACAAAAAAGGAACATAAAATTGTGGCTTCAAAGCTAAATCAGTGGCGGCTAATAGCAGCTCTCACCGTGCGCGCGCACACACACACACACACACACACACACACGTGCGTGTGCAATCTCTCCGGAGCTAAGAGGACCACTGGTGTTTCCAAAAATAGCCCAAGTCCCGTAATCCCGCTCTGCTGCAGTGCCGAATGCAAGTGTCCAGGGGTGCTGCTGCGCTGGGACTACAGGCGTTTGATGAGTTCACATCAGCCGTGACGAGCCGGCTGCAGAGGGACGCTGATTCGTTCCGACTCCCAGCGTCACTCAGTCAGAAGGCAGAAGTACGGACGGACGGATGGACACACGGATGGATGGAAAAAAACGAACACTAATTCACTTCAGCGCAGCCATTTCTGTTGGACTACTTGAAAAATATATGGAATATGAATGATTCAAAGGTGGTGAAAATCAAAGATGCTCAGCATATAATTTATCCATAATTAACACTAAGAATATCATTTATTTATTAATGTTTAAAGGGAAATAAAATCATGATGACACTCGTTTTTTAAGCCTTAAACAACCTTTTCTGCAGATTCTGTGCCATTGATACCAACTGAACTCAGTATATGACGTGAGGGTTTGTTCTAAATACCGCAAGATCGCGATGGGTGCACATTCGGAGGGAGATGAGTCCCAGCACCAGCGGGGGGCTGGGTCGGGCTCACGCGAACGGGTTGTCTCGCCTGGTGTGAAGCCGGTTCAGTGAATGCAGCAGGGATGAGAGGAGGAGGCAGATTCACCGAGGCAAAAAACACCTTCGTGGCTGAAACCGACGGCGCTTTCACAATCCGGTGGCGATGTTTAAACATCGATTGCAATGTCAATTTATGGGTTCGTCGCGAGCCACGGGAGGAGACGGGGAGGAGAGGGGAAGGTGGTGACAGACACAAATCATGCCAGAGAGAGCAAAAACCAGCGATGAAATATTCACAGCCCACTGAGGACCTCTATTTCTCCATCTGCAGAGAACGCGGGCAGTGAAGGAGTGTTTGTTTTGCTTAATGATCACACCATCTGCTCCGCACTCACTCAAACAGTCCCAGGTTCACTTGAGGAGGCAGACTCTGCTCCCGAGAGGTGAGAAATGACGCTCCGCTCGCACTGATCGCTAGCTGTTCTCTTTCTGTCAACGGAGCGTGTCACTCAGGCGAGATATTCTTAGACGGGGGAGAGAGACAGCGTGACACATCTGAATGGAGGATTCAGCAGCGTCAATTCGGCCCACTCTTCAATAAGCGAGAGGGAAGAAGAGAAAAGCTCGTTGAAATATTGATGCTTTCTCAGAAGGGGTGTTAGTGTGACTCGCATGGGGACCAGATAAATCTCGGACGTCAATCAGCTTTTCAATAAAACATTCACAAATAGGAAGCCAGTGTGTCTGAATTCACCCACACAGACCATAAACAAGTTCATAAATCGGTGCTTGATTCATGACTGAAAGCAGCAACATGAAACCACCACATGTGTTCGGCTACTTTGGGAATCTATAGAATTATTGCATATCAAACTGGGAAAAAAGACAAACTCTCCCTCACACACTCGCACACCAAAGTCTCTCAAAACCTGAAACCAAAGCGCTCCAGTTTCACATATAACTGTCACTCGAGTCCCCATTGTTGACTGACCTGCTGACCTCTGAACTCACGGAGCCTCTCAGCTCCAGCTTTGATCGCTCGCTGTAATTAATATACTGTATTTGCATGTTGATATGTGTATTTGATCTGTGTCTATTCTCTCCTCTTTCCCTCTTCTCCTTCTTTACCCAGTCAGCCATAACAAGGGAGCCTCATATGAGCCTGAGTCTGGTCGTGGGTTTCTCTAAAGCACCTACAGACAATTTTGACTGTATCAGTTGCTATATAAATAAAGATTAATTGAAATATTTATTTAACACAATCATAAAATGGCCCTGATGAGTCACCAGACATTAAGATATCGTATTTATTTCAAATATTTGACTGAGAGCAGTAGTCCAGTCAGAATATACTCATTTCTAAAGCCACAGCCCATGAGTAATGTTGACGTTTTCTTTTTGTGTTTTGGTCTGTTGCCCCCTCTACCTGTCTCCCAATCATGAAGTCAGCCGCATTTCAGCCTGGGTTGCCAGGTACCTCTGAGCTTCAGCTACAAATATCCCAGGTCACCAATGGCTGACGTCAAATATGTCGCCAAATATGTCGCAACAAAACAAGGATCAGTATAGGCGATGCCTTTGAAAGATGGAGATGACTGAAACGGGAGGAGAATTTGAAGACCAACGACGCACACGTAAAAGTTACGTTTGGTTGACTTAACTCTACTTACAGCATGGACATTTCAACTACTCTCTACAGTTGAATTATATCATGCATTTTCGTTCCTAGCACACCAGCACATTTGCAAGAAGGTCATCGAAAGGACGAGGTAATCAACCTAACTGGCAACCTCTACTCTGGCGGGGAGGAGGGGGGGCGTGATCTCAGTACCAGCATTGGCCACAGACTCACATAACGCTCCTTTCAGCTCTGTGGAACCTTATCCACAGTTCCAAACACTATTAACAACAAGTAGCATTTTCTTAGAATTAGAAAAGGTCCCGCTTCAGGGTAAGGTTTAGAGTGTTACGTTACAGCGATGATGATTGTGCTGTCAGGAGATAAGTCTGTAGGGACAGAAAGGTGGTCCAAAATAATTGGAACATGCTTCTCCAGTGGACCACCCCAGGTGGTAATATGTTCGTAAATGTTTTTGAAAGCATCACAGTAAAAATGACTACTGGCTTTATTTAAATCGTTTGGATAACTCCTCATTCCGAGTACGAGGTGTAAACCGTCAAAGGAGGCTTCTGTTGCTTCAGTCCACCCTCATTAATCACAAAAAGAAAGAACAACCTGCAGTTAACCCACAGCCAGACACACTGTCCTATCTCCGTTCTATCTTTCCAACTTGTCCTCGGACCTAATCACTCGACAGTGATTGCACAAGAAAATCAACAGCAGGTAGAACAAAAACGGGCCCCTTGCATCAGATAAACAGTGGCTTTTGCTGAGTGTGTGGCAACGTAGCAGACGAGGCTGAAGCAGTAATGAGAAGTGACACATCTGGCGGCTGAGTCGCAGAACGTTAATTAATCAAAACCAATGAGGAACTTCCAAGTGGAGGAATTAGTAATTAAGCCAGGATGTCATCACAGGTCTGCAAATTTAATTTCTTCTGTATATAGACGCAATAATTATTCAAATGCCGACATTTCAAAGACCGGGAGTGTCAGGCCATCCCACGTGGAGAGTTTATCCTCTCTGAACACGACCGGCCGTGCTGGGCGTTGAGTGCTGCACCAGCCCGTTTCAACAGGCACGCTCCCCCAGCTCCGTGTTCTTCCACCACGTTAATCGGTATTGACATTTTCCTTAGCGCGCAAACAAAGCTTCCGGGACGTTCCGAGCGTGCTGCGGTCTGCGCGAAATCTGTTAGACAACCGGAAATATCCGCCGGACTTACTGCCCTGCTGCGTCTGAGAGCGGCGCAGGAGCCGGCTCTCGAGCTCTCGCCGACTTAGTGAGCACCGTTACCGCAGGCGCGACCACGGCGTATCCAGGCTAATCGTTCACAGTCGATATGAGTTTCCCCGCTTGCAAACGCATGGGAGTTGTCACAGGAGGCCTTTTTTTTTCCTGTGCTTTCAGAGCCGGTCTCTGACTTTTGCTGTCCTGGATTTTCTTTTTATTTCCTCATTTCTCGTATAAATGAGCACGGACAAATATTCCTTAATAGGATTATTACCAGACTCGCTGGAGACTTTCCCTTACTGTGACTGAAGCACAGTAAACTAGAGTCATTCCAGGGAATGGGAGGGGGGGTAGATTAGCCACTGTGTTCAGCAAACCTGACTGAACTGGTTTTTGTCAGAGAAGGCCAGCAGCATGGAGCACATCAGGCTCCTGCTGCCCTGCTGCGCTCTGATCAGATAAATGCAGTCTTTTCTACTGGTTTCCCCTCAAACTATGAAAGCATACGTCCGGGTTCCCAGTTTGAAAATGCTGCCCTGTCTGCGGCACCCACCTCTTTGACCTCCAGCAGCCGTCCTGGATACTGACTCTTGGACCGCCGGGCTGCAGCCGGAGATTTGTGGTGGGTGATGGTGACGATGTTGCTGGGTGAGGCTGTGTGGCTCAGGTGCCTCTGAGGACCCGGAGATGAGGATGGATTGAGGTGGGGGAGGAGGGAGAAGCTACGGGTCCGGCCAGATGACGAGGAGCCCTGGGATTGGCAAGGGAGGGGGGGGGGGGGTAAGAGGAAAAGAAAGAGAGTTGCACGGAAAAGTTAAATGCAAGAGGATCGTGATGATGTAAAGGGAGGGTATGCACTTTCAGATTATCGCTTTTAAAAAGGCAAAGAATGTCATCCATGTAGACGTTCTTGGGGGGTCATCTAATCACTAGGTTAAGATACTAGTTATGCTGCTATAGGCCGAGGCTGCCGGGGTCAGATCACCTGACAGGCCTCTGTCACCACACTGGTCATGGTTTGGTTTCCTCTCCTCTCCTCTCCTCTCCTCTCCTCTCCTCTCCTCTCCTCTCCTCTCCTCTCCTCTCCTCTCCTCTCCTCTCCTCCGCTTCATCGGTAGACTAGTGATGCTATTTCCTGTGTAGTTTTTCTGCTTCCCCCCTTCTGGATTCATTTACAGGTATCGCCGCCTTCAGAGCTGCATAATGACCTCCGACCCCGCTGACCAACTCAACCGGCTGCTTATTTAATAAAATGTATTTCTATGTGTAGGCTATTTCTATGCTCTGTGCCTCTCCTCCCCCCTCCTCTCTCTTCTTCTCTCCCCTCCCCTCCTCTCTTCTCCTCTCACCTCCTCTCCTCTCCCCTCTTCTTCTCTCCTACCTATTCTATCCTCTACCTATTCTATCCTCTACCTGTTCTATCCTCTACCTATTCTATCCTCTACCTGTTCTATCCTCTACCTGTCCTCCCTCTCCTCCTCTCTTTACCCATCTGTCCATCAGCAGGAGGGTCCCCCTACATGAGCCTGGTCCTGCTCAAGGTTTCTTCCTGTTAAAGGGGAGTTTTTCCTTGCCACTGTTGCTTGTCTGGGGTTAGGCCCTGGGATTCTGTAAAGCGCCTTGAAACTATTTTTGATTGTAAAAGATGCTATATAAATAAAGATTGATTTGATTTGATTTGATTTGATCTCAGTTGCCCAAATCTAATCAAACACATTCCACATAGCCAGAAGTGCTGGAAGATCTAATACACTGTTGAGGCACTAAACTGGTTTTATAAGTTAGACATTTTTTGTCAAATCTTGAGATTTCTTGCAGGGTCAACAACTTGAATTTAAGATTGCAGCTGAAACACTTTGACAAGTTACAGCAATTCAAGTAAGGCACTTGGACTTAATGAGTATTATCTTATTGATAATTGCAAAAATATCTTCCTTAATCTCAAAGATCAAGGCAGAGGCCTGAAGTCTGCTCTCAGGATTCTCTCAATTAAAACAAAGGTTCATCTTAGATCTGCTAAATATATCCATCACACCACAAAATAATTGAGCAGAGTAAGAAAACATTTGTTATTGCGAGCTAGTAGCAGAAGTATAGCTGTGAGGCCAGTGGTGTCTAGGCAACACCACCCTCACCCACCCCATATTTTTACAAATTCAGTTATAAATGTTCTTTTTACTCCCTAGTGTGTGTCTGTCCCTACATGGAATATGAATGATAAATCACATGTCCACCAACAGACATTCATTCACCACATTTCTATTGTTTCTCTCCTGGTGGGGGGTGCCTTTGCCGGCAAATTAATACCTTTTTTGGCCAAACTGAACTTGAAAATATTGCTTTTACTGCAGAAAATGCTGTGAAAATCTTAAAAAATCTGGTTAAAAAACAAAAAAGCTTGTGTGGCATCAGTCAGTCAGTGGGATGGTGATGGTGCACAAATGCTTTTAATGTTTGGAAATAGGAATATATTAATATTATGAATATTATTCAAATAACAATTATTTCACACAACGCTGGTATCCAGTCGATTGCTTTCAATTGTTTTAGGTCATTAAAGCTAAGCTCATGCTGAATTTGAATACTTTTCACCAGCCACTATGTGATGCAGTAACAACCACTTTCAATACAGAAGAGTCTGCTGTGAGAAAAGGAAGCTAAGACAAATGGAAGCCACCCTAATTTAGTCTTTGATGTGAATGTAGAGAGTAAATTGTAAACATACATAATAAAATGCTGTTTTTCTTACTTCTTACTCAAGCATCACCTAATTACTGGCTATTCTGTCATTTTATATAAGTCTTTTCATCATTTGTTCTATGATCTCTGGCGGTCTCTTGTCACTTTTGTCTTTATTCCTCATTCATTTTCAGGAGCACAGAGACACCAGGCACGACAGGTGGAGAACACAGAGGTCTGGCCACAGCAGCCACGCGAATAAACCCGATCAAATCGGCACCATCTGAGCCTGAACACAGCAAAACAGCAGCCTTTACATAACGCGGCACCGGAACCTCCAGCAAACGCCGGACACCATGTTACATATGGGTTATTACAGCTCTAAAGCTGTAGTGACCAGAGGGAGGTACTGGTAGAAGATTTAAGCAGTAAATAATCTGATTAGAGGAGAAAACACTGTTACGTTGTGTGAGCCATGAGTGCCCAAATGGAACAGACCTAAACAGACATGCCGAGGTCCTGTGCTCCAAAATTCAGTATTTTATCAAGTTCTTTAATTAAGCAAGCGAAGAGAATGGTGTAATCTCACTTCTCACGAGTCTGAGAGGTCTGATCCTAAATCTGGCAGCCATAAACAAAAGCGACGTAATTCTTTGCAGGTGCTCTGCTGTAATTCGCCTGTGGGCGGGCTTGGCTCGCTGCGATGCAGCGTGGGTAGATGGGCCAGCGGTCAGCTGCTGATCTGTCATTTTCTACACCACTGGGAGGAATGATAATTATAGGCAATTAGCCATTTAGTAATAACCTTGATAATTGTGCATGATAAAGCGTTTTTAAATAGCAAATACAAAATCATTAACCCAGAACATGAAGGACATGTGTTCGGGTCTCTCGTTGCATTAGATGTTTTCCTGTTGTATTCACACGTCAGGCTGACCTGGAAATGGAGCCATCCAATTCAGAGAATTAATGATCACACATGCTGGGGCCACTGATAAAAGTCAGGCAAGTGCATGTTTAAAAAGCTTTAAAAAATGTATAGTAATGAATAAAAAGAAAATGTACCTAAAAAAAACTTTGCAGTAAGCACTAAAAGAAAAAAAATCACACAACCATATCTAACATCTGCACGTTCACAGGTTCACAGCTGATGTCCCTCGTCCACAGAGACTCACATTAGATGAGGCAAAATGAGTAAAACCCAAACTGGGAATTAAAAAAAAAAAAAAAAAAAAAAAAACACCCGCAGGTTTGTGGCCTGAACACAGAATGAGTCAGTGTTGACTGACCGAAACTGCGACTGCCACCAGTAAAGTTCAACCCCTTTAACGCTCGCGCTGAAAGGCAGCAGATAGTCACCTTCGCTGTTTGTTTGCTTCGGTTTTCCGCCTGCTGAGCGGGAAAATAAACAGAGCAAAGCCAAGTCATGTGTTGGGTTTAGGTTTTAAGCAGTTTTGTTGACTTTCCATCTTTGACGTCCTGCAGTTCACAGAAACAGGCTTTGACTCACAGCAACATTAACACTGCTAAAAAAAAATAATTTACGGATCTATATGGTTTATGGAAGTTTAAGGGTTTTTTTTTTTTTTCTTTTAAGTCAATGTTAGCCTGAATGATTTTTGAAATATTCTATTGTGATCATCATTCGTGCGTGAGAAGGAATAATGTTGACGAGTTGTGATTTGTTTTGGGAAACTTCGCTCCTCATCCACACTGCCGAAGATGATTCCTCAACAAATGAACATCCACATTCGCCTCCAAGCCGTTGTTGTTGCGGCGTCACAGCCACGTCATGATTCTGTTGCCCGATGTAAGCGTCCGCGGTCAACCTCAGAGCGACGTGCCCATCGGTAAGATAAACACTTTGTTTTTTTTCCCGCTGTGGGAGAAACTGAACCTCTCCTTTTGTCATTTTAAAAACCCTGCCGCAGCTCTGCCAAAGAAGCCCATTATAAAAGATGCAGGGCGAGCCGCCACAGCTGGCGGTCTCATCGCCGGAGTGGCTGCGATAACGATCTGAACGGCAGACGCTGCAGCTCAGCCGAGGATTAGCCCGTGGCAGCGGGTACAGTAATAATAACAGCTGCTGCCGTGGCGATGGCCCTGCAGTCATCCAACAGGAACAAAGGGCCTTCCAGCTTCACCCAGGTTCAAAAGGAAAAAAAAAAAAAGTCTACCGCTTTCCCTGCTTATCCAGTCATCGTCTTATGATTTCCTTTCCCTCTGCTTCGATCCAGCTGTGCGGCCATTTAAGGCTGCAATGTCGCATAATGAGGCTGACATATTTAATTAAGAGTCATGAAAGAGTGCTTTTCTTTGCGGAGTGTAGCTAACGCAGAGGGGAAACATCTGCTTAACGGCCAATGCGGAATCAAACCAGCAACCACAAAGCACACCCGCGCGTGAAGACGTGCACACACATTTACCTGGACGCTCAGAATTTCGCGGATTTGAAAGGTTACATTTGGATGAACAATGCTGGGTAATTGGGGGGGGGGGACTCACCAGCACATCCTGGCCCCCTGTGGATCTCTCCACACTCAAGTGTTCATCAGAGCCCTTCAGCTTCCTCACCTGAAACACACATTAAAGCGGCATGATTCGGTTTCAACTCAAAAACAGGATATTAAAAAAATATTATAAAACCATATTAAAATTTAATATGTACTGAATGCCTCCTTCAGATAGCTTCCTGGCACCTCTAGTGAATTTGAATACTCAGACAAGTATTTAAAGTCAAAGTTTAGTTTCTCTTTTCTGAACATTTTAAATGAAACCACTTCTTCTGTTTGTGAGTTAAAGCCTTTGTTGGATGTTTATGCAACAGTCTGGTTCCCCAAACGTGTCTTTGCTGACTTTGAACCCACAAACAAACTTTTACAGGTTTGTTTTGCATTTACAAATGAAAACCAGAATTATGAGTAAAGGTTTATCATTGTGAGTAGCTGTAAATTGGGTTGTCTTTGTCAATTTGGCAAGATGGTTTCTGGGTTTAATCATGCTGTAGGTAAACACTTGCGTGTGTGTGTGTGTGTGAGGACATTTTGTCTGGTCCTCACAACCTCAAAGGACTGGTTGAGGATCAAGACATGGTTTTATGGTTGGTGGTTAGAATTGGGTTTAGTTTAGGGTTAGGGTCAAGGAGGTTAGTTGGGATGGTTAAGGTAAGGGGCTGGGAATACATTATGTCTATGAAGGTCCTCACATACAAGAGTGTGTGTGTGTGTGTGTGCATGCATGTCTAATGCCATTTAAGATAATAAATCCAAGATTTATATGTAGCCAGGTGTAATTTTACATCATCAAGATGTTCCTATATAAACCTACAACTCCACCTGTTACCCAATAAAGCTCATGAGCTTGAAACATTTTATGAAGCCTATTAGAAGCATTCAAACACTGGCCCATTTATTCAGAGGTGCAGTGTTTACATGAAAAGAGTTATTGCAATATAAAATATAATAATAATTAATTTATTCTGATTCCAGACTACATGTGATTTAAACCTTTGATCTCAGTTATTCTGCATCGTTTGTAAAATCGTCAGATCGAGTCACAGCAGTTCAACACATCTTAGACACATCAATCCTCATCAATTAAAATTGCTCCTTTTTTTTTCTCCATATTGCAAGAAAACTGCCGCTGATGATGAACTGGGTTTTGCTACCATGGCGACAGTCTGTGCAGCCACCTCCTCGGTTCATTCTTTTTAATCATCTGTGGTTTCTTGTGACTGTGTGAGCGACACTCGCAAGAACCACAAGAAACCACTTAGGATGTACAAAACCGGTTTTGTAAGGTTTTTTTTGTAATACTGAGCTGATTGATTGAAGAGTGACTGTATAGTAACACAAATAATGTATTGTGATAAAATAATTTATAGTTTGTAAACTAACTATAAATGCAGAAATTATTTTGCTCTATGAATCAAGTTCATCTGAAAAATAGTTACACTTCATTAGTTCTACTGTTGTGTATTTATATGACTGAACATGTTTGTGTGTGTGTGTGTGTGTGTGTGTGTCTTTGTGTGTGTCTTTGTGTGTGTCTTCCTGTTGCAAAGTTCCAAATGTTGGAACAGTCATGAGATTTCTGTTCCATATATGGAACTTTACAAAAGGAAGATTTATATAGCAAAAAATGTAAATGTCAGGAGGAGGCTGAAAGTCAGAGACATCTACTAAAGTAGTCTTTACAAAACCCTGCAAGATTAAAAAAAAAACAGAGGCAAGACTTAATGAGACCCATGGGAGAATATCATTTTTAAAAGAGCTGAAAAACAAAAGGTGTCTGTCACCTTAAAAAAGGAACACTTGTAAACAACAAGCTCAATGCGGTTGAGTAAAATGGAAAGTGTGGGTGTGGGTGTGGGTGTGGGTGCGAGCGTGCACGCACGTCCATGTGTTACCTTTGCACTGCTGTCGGAGTGACGCCTGGCACATGTTTGGAGTTGACCAATCCAGAACTGTTCCTCTTTGGCGTCTGAGGCTAAACAGACACAAAAGTTAACAAAATTAACACGCTGCATCAAAGGTCATCATCGGGATGAATTTCTTTTATATAAAGAAAAGGAGCTAAGGTTGATGCACATGTCAAAAAGTGAGGAGCTGCAGAGTCTGTTGGGAGTCAGCTCAGATAATGCAGCAAAACATAAATTATTTTAGATTAATTTACTTTTTCCTGTTGCTTTAGATGGATGTAGAAAGAATGGATTAAGAGAAAAACACCTGCCAGTTTTATTGGTGACACATTATAAATGCCAACTGGACTTGAAAAAAGTTGCACATTTAAAAATATAGTGACACTGTGTGCCAATGGTTTTCATATAAGTTTAACATAGTTTAACATAAATCTCACAAAATCATCAGTTTCCAGATTGAGGACATACAAGCAACTATATTGCGAGTTTAATAAAAGCAGACATTTCATAAAACACCAAAATCTTTCCAGATGACAAAACACAACCTGTGACCGAACTGGAACTTTAAATGCTAACTAATAAATTACATGATCAATATTAATAATAATTTGATTATGAGAATTCAGAGAACTCTCCATACCCGATTGCAGAATATGTAAATCAAGACTGTGTTTCCACAAATTCCAGCAGATTAAAATGTTTTGGAAGAACACATTCAAACTCTTCACTCTTCAAAATCCAAAACTTCAGTTACTTTAAGAGATTCCAGTTCACTAGGTAAATGCACTGTGTTTCACAGTTCAAAAGCAAAAGAAAGAGAGTCTTAGGTTAAAAAAAATAGGAGGCAGCATCGCTCTAACTACTCAAGGTAACAGAAGAAAGGCTAACTATGAAAGGTGTAACTGAATCAATACAATGGAAAAGGTCAAAAACCTGCCTGAGGAGGAAGAGTGAGAGAAACTGTTCATTCAGAGGAAATCAGAGACAAGAGTCACACAGTTATGAATCCACCCATCTGACACTGGGTGGACACACTCACTTCAATTCAATTTTATTTATATAGTGCCAATAACAATACAAATAGTCTCACATGGCTTTATAAGACCCAGCCTGAAATCTCAAGAGCAAGGAAAAACTCCTGTTTAACAGGAAGAAACCTTGAGCAGAACCCAGCTCATATGGAGAGACCCATCTGATGACAGCCAGCCGAGTAGAATACAGAGAAGAAAGAGAAGAGAAGCAGGAAAGGCATGATAAACATCTAACATACATACATTGGCAACGAAGGTAAAAACTATATCGGATCTTATAAGATGATCTTATGTAAGAGATTGAGAATATGGTTGGAGCATTGTCCATCCAGAGTTCCTGAAGACTGGACAGGATGGTGAGACCAGGACAGCAGATGGAGTTAATGGAACTCCCCAGGTCAGATATATAGCACTCTAGGTCTCCAGACCAGAGATGCTCAGATGAGGATGGAGATGGAGTGGGGGCATCAGTGTGCTTAATTTAATAATCCTGAGTTTAAAAAGCAGGGTTTCTTCTGATGGTGTCTGATAGTCCAGTAACTTCCTGGCTGAAATATCGAATGTCTCAGCCTCAAATCTGCCCTGCAGCAAAACCGATTATCAACTATTAACTACAAGTCACCACAAGAGCTTAATTAAACCTGCAGCTTTGAGCCTGGAGCTCCACCGGCAGGTCCATCAACCCCAGACGTCTCCGAGCCTCGCACCAGGGACACCAACGACTGAGGTGGGAAAACCGAACGACGCTTCCAGCACCAGAAAGAGGTTAAACGTTAAAAGAGGCTCCAGCAACGGCTGGAAGACTGCTCCCTCCATCTGGAGACGACAGTCGAAACCATAAAATAAGCTTTTCCTCAGGCCTGCTCCCCCCGCAGCACGCTGACAGACTCCATGAAGTGAAATCAATTTGACTCTGGTTAAGTGGCATTTTAAAAGCATTTCTTCTTTCTTTTTTTTTTTTCTTTTTTTTCACTTTCATAACCTGGCTTCCATTCAGAAAACACTTTCAAAGCAGAAGCAAGTGCGGCGCGCGGGAGTAATTGCGAGCGGAGAGTTCATTTCGCACTCAGACCGCCGACATCTGCCACTTTTCGGGAGGGAGCGCCATCAGCGTCCGTGGAGTGCCCGCGCTCTGGATGCTCTCACGCTGGGGGTTCGCTGGGCCCATTCCCGGGAGCACTCGCATCCAAGCAGGAGAGGAGCGAGCCGACGTCTGAGCCGTATTTTCGAACAGGAGAAGCCGTGCGGGGATATGTTAATGTTCACCTGCTCGCACGTGGGCGCGAACAGATCCACCCTTCCAAGAGCAGCGCACGCGAGCCTCGTTCAGGGGTAATAATGTGATATTGATGAACATTTCAGAGCAGACTTTGTGTCACGGGAGCTGGGGACGTGCGGGCGACACACTGACAGCTCTATTTATTTGATGAATGTCGCAGGTTTGGCGCCAGTAGGCAAAAGGTGCTGATAGGAAATAAGAAGCTGTCCGTCCGCCCGTTCAGAGCGCGCAACCATCAGCTCGGCCTGTTTGAGCGTCAATACCTCTGCAGCGGATGTGTCCGAATGATAGATAAACACCAGCGAGTAACGGGAATGAACCTTCTTTCCAGTGGAAGAGAGCACTGCCATCGCGGTCTAATTACATCCATTTTAAATGCAGCGTTATGAACGAGGGTGTTGCCTGAGATAATGGAGAGTTTCGGGATTAATGCCCGAGCCAGCAGTTAGATGTGATTGCAATGCTGGGAGATATTATGAACGCGGCACTTTAGAAGAAAGTAGTCAGCGTGAAAGACTTTTGAGAGGTGAGGAGAAGAGCCTATCAATTAAAAGAAGCCACTCCTGGTTATTAAATCCTCACAGTGACCCAGGGTATTATCTGGACCCAATCAGTCATCCTGGGAAAACTAAACTTTTTGGGGGGGTTCCTTTTGGGGGGAGTGTGTGTCTGTGTGTGCGTGCGTGTTTGTTTGTGTGTTCTTGCTACATACCGAGTACAAAAATCTGCATTCTACAATCAAAATGAGGACATTTTTGGCATTCATAAAGATAGAATTACAAGGATGTGTGCGTGTGTCCGTGCGTGTGTGTGTGTGTGTGTGTGTGTGTGTGTGTGTGTGTGTGTGTGAAGTCAGAATTTGGTGTCTCTTTTCTGAACCTTAAAATGAAAACATTTCTTCTGTTGCTGAATCCGTGAAAAAACTTTTACCAGTTTGTTTTACATTTACAAAAGAAACCCACAATCATGAAAGTTTTATGATTGCTCAATGTAGCAAGGTGGTTTCTGGGTTTAATCATGATATACTTCAAAGGACTGTGTGTTTGCGCGAGTGAGTGTGTGTTTTTGTGTGTGTTCTTGTACTTGCTACATCCTGAGCACCAAAGTCTGCTATTTACTAGAAAAGTGAGGACATTTTGGCTGGTCCTCAGAACTTCGGTTGGGGTTTGTCGGTCAAGACCTGGTGTTAAGCTTAAGGTTACATTGGTTGTAGGTGAGTGTAGGGTCAGGGGGTTAGTAGGAATGGTTAATGGTGGAAGGTGGAAGGAATGGTGGAAGGTCCTCGCAAAAGGGACAAAGTACAAGGATGTGCACAGAAATTACCTGAAGGCAAAATTTTAAAAAACTAAATTTGCCTTTCATTGCAATGAGAGCCAGGGTCCCAGAATCTGCACCACAACATGTAAAAACACTTTTGTTGCCTCGCCATCTGATCACAAAATGAAAGATGTCTTAATTCGACTTCGGCCTGTTCATACTTAATGAAATTCCCATCGCTATTAGCCACTACTCGGCAGAAGACCACAGAATGCTGCGATCTTGATTTGTCCAAATCGATACTATCACACATCGTAGCTGAGAGCTGTGATCGCCTGTTGCAAAGAACAAAACCCCGAACCTATTTCTATAATCATCTCAATACAATATTTATTTATTTTCCGAGTGAATACACTTTCTATAATTAAGTAATGCAATAATTCCACTGAGTTGTAACTCTCAACATTTCACTTCCCCTCCAACAGTGGAGGAATCTAATTTAGTGGTCTTTGAACCTCAGTGGAAAATGCCTCCGCCGCCCCTACAGATTCGGTGCGTCTGATATCTGCTAACAGCAGTCAGAGATGAGGAAAATCCAATTTTATGAGGAATAAAGGTGGCATTTAAAACTGTAAACGGAGACGCCCATTGAATGGTATGCAGTTCAAAAATGACTCCTGGGTGAACTTTCTCCCAGTTTACTTTCAGAGATTTCCATAGTAACTAATACCACATCTAAAAGTGCAGCAGGTAATCCCGATTACTGCAGCTAAGAATAAGAAGTTGCTTTTGTTCCTCACATCACTGTCTAATTGTGTCTAAACACTGACTTTAATAACTTCCTCTTGCTAAGTGAGTAAATCATATTTTCCCTTTTTCTCTGTGGAATTATTGTTTCCTTTCAGCTACATAAACAGATATCACCGAGTTACTTGGTGGAATATAGGCCAAGTTATTCTGATATCCCGCCCATCAAGAGCGCGTGGGGACATTCCAGCAGCTCAAATGGAGCAACAGTGAAAAAAGAGCTTGTCTCACTTCAGTGGATGCAGGTCACCGAGAGAGAAGGTGGCTGCAGGCCCAACATCTTAAAGCGTCATTTCCCCCAGTCATGTGGCCTCACATGGATGCATTAGTCTTTGTTAGTGGCTTTACATACAGTGAACGTACATATTTTTATTTAAATCAAAGCTTACATTAACTGAACTTTACAATGTGCTTAAAGGATCGGTATGCTTTTTAAACTCCTTTCGTAAATGAAATATGCTACATAATGAGATGCTTTTAAAGTGCATAGCCTTAGCTCTCTAATTGCTCTTTCTGTTTTATGTAGATTAAGGTAGGTCCTTTCCCTGGGTGCACCAAGTTCCTTCACCATGACAATCCACCCACCAGCAGCCCTGAATGGCAGCTCCAGTAAAAAAAATAAATAAATAATTTTTAAAAAAAAACACACATTTCAGAGCTGAAGCACATTTCAGAGCTGATTTCTGAATATATGAACTTGAAGTGGAAATGCTTGTGAATACCATCCCTTGAAAATTCCTTTTGTTCCCCAGCAGACATCATAGATTCGTTGAGACATTTGGGATGAGGCCAAGGTCGGGTCTTCAACATTTAAGGTATTTTGGTTAATCAATTGAGGCCGAAAACATTAATCCCAAAATCATAAATACATTTTAAAATGCCATTATAGGAATTGCCTGATTCAAAGTCAGCAAAGTTGGCAAAATCTGCAAATCTCACTATAAATCTTTACTCTGGAAAGTTAAGTCTTGAATCCAATGGCTACCTTTGATTCCTCTGTGTAATTACTGCATTTACATGTATGATGAATATCTATTCTCTCCTGTATCTGCTCCCAGACAGTCATCTGCAGGAGGGTCCCGCTATGTCAACCTGGTTCTGCTCAAGGTTTCTTCCTGTTAAAGAGGAGTGTTTTCTTCCTACTGTTTGTTGGGGGGTCTGGCCCCGGATTTCTGTAAAGCCTAGAGACACTTCTGATTGTAACAGATGCTCTATGAATAAAGATCCTTCAACTTGAATTGAATGGCTTCATTTATCAAATGAAAATTCTTGCCAAGTGAACTTTAATAAATACATCAGTATCTTCTAAATTTTAATGTTCTGCAACTAGATTGTGCCCTATAAGCAACATTCCAGCTCATCCACAAGTACTGGAGGAGAAAACGAGTTCATCCATAACACTTCCAGGGTGCGAGCTACAGGTCAACCCTCAGTGCCTGCGCTGTGGAATTGGCACCAGGTCTTACCTCTGAGTTTGTACAGCTCTCCAGTGACAGAGTGCACAATGAACATGTGTGGAGCCTCGTCACTCTGAGTTACCGAGGCACCGAACAGGGGCAGGCAACCGCGGGGCTTCTGACTCTTCCCCTGCTCATTGACAAAGTAGAGCAGTTGTCCCAAATCTGGTTCCAAAACAAAGTACCTGCGGAGGAGAACACAGACGGAGGAAAGTCAGATTGAGAGATGAAAAACATACACACAAAAACCCTTTTGAATCTCGCATTATTTACAATATAGCAGTGCTGTGATGCCCCGGGCAAATTGATCCAATGCAATGTCGTGCTTGTTATTAGTTGTCTTACATTAATTCAAAATTCCTGGTAGTGATGAACACGGTAAAAAAAAAAGAGCACTAGGGAAAGTTAGTGGTCAGGGTTAGTTCTAATCCCAGGATTCTTTCACCTTTTTCACCATGTGGAAGCATCTATGTTACACCTTGTTTACAGGCAGAACATTCACATAGAGGATCATGGAAGAATTGATATGAATGAAGAATCTCCCTACTCTGCTACACTGGTTTAAGCCTCCGTGCAGATTAAAGATTCTCCTTCGCGGAGCCATCAGCGGTCGGCATCAATTAGTGTGGTCACCTTCAGCAGAGGATGCATCTGCAGACGGGTGGAAATACAGAAAGCACCTGCTCCTCTCTGTGATTAATACGTGTCCAGCCCCGGCCTAATTGAATCTCGGCACCCGGTCGTCGCCAGCCCGAAGACAAAAACTTACACGGCGGGAAGAAACAGCATCTCGCTTCCTGCGGCCAGAAAAGAAAAGCAGCGCAGCTGCGCTGTCCGTTGCACTTAGCGCTTTGTTCTGCAGATCAACGACAGATTTGGCCAGAGCGGCACTGGGAAGCGCTGGCTGACCTTTTCATATTCATGTCCAGAAGCCTGAGGTAGCAGCAGCAGCCCGCCTTGTTCAGACTTGTCCTATTTTACCCAAGATTCTCTCTGTTCACAATCAATGCTGCTCTTGTCAGTATTGATCATGTCTTTCCAGAGGAAAATAAAGATCGCTTCTCGTTTACCAACCAGAAGGGAACACCTGTTGTTTTGGGGTTTTTTTTCTATACAGACATATCATAGATCCAAACTAAATCAATGATATTGCTTTTGACATCCAGCAACTGCCTGTTTATTCTTTAAAACAGTCAAGGTCAAGCTTTCAAATGGATTGTGTTGAGCAGTCTAATGTGAGAATTAGATTCATTCATCCAGATCATAGTAAAATATTGAGATCTAGCAGAGAGTCAACTGGATTGTTCTTCAGTTTCTCTCAACATGTGAGGAACTTCTCCAGTTCTTGGGCTTCTAGGGCATTATGTTATAGGATTTCTGCAACGACCATACATTCATGTTAAATATTATAGTTGTTAAAGTCCGTTATGTCTTTGTGAATCATCCATATTTGTTCTGTGGAATGACTATCGTCCTTGAATATGGGCTCCAATTTATTAATTTTCAAGGGCTCCATTCCTCAAATATGCAAAGTAGAAAAGAACAAAGATCTGTACTACTAAAGCCTTCACATGAGGCGTTGCTGTGAAGCCTCCAGAGCTCCCAGGAGAGGAGGTTGTGAACACTGCTCTCTGAAAATTGATCTTCACTCACAGTATTGCCTCCTTCTATCAGGAAAGCCGGCCATTTATGTCAACCAGGGAACAATCTGCCTGCATCAGTTTCTGTTCTGCAATCTCGTTTCCTCACAAACACACACACACACACACACACAGAGTCACAAATATTGACCCCCCGCGGGCAACCCTGCCGCCGACGTTCAGCAGCAATGCAGGATTCGGAGATGATTGACGGGATGGAAATAAAAGTTCTGCGTGGGGAAAATGAAACCTGCAGGGTTTTGTTTTTTTCTTTATTCAATCACAGCTAAAGAAAACAAGACCATGAGGAGATAAAGGAATAGCAACACTGTAAGATGTAATTTTGCTTATTGATCTGTGATTCTGGGAACATCAGACTACTACAGCAAAGAGGTTCAGAAATCAAATGTAAAAAAATAAAATGAACTCCTAAAGATGAGTATTGATGAACAGCACCACTGCAGCTGTAGCCTGGTGTTCTGTGGGTGTGTTAAAGTGCATGCTCTATTTAGCTGACAACAGACTGTTACTGGTTTTCTATCTCCACTGGTGTAAGGTAGGAAGGATAGAATGCATGAGGGGCATTATAATCCATCCCCACTGGAACCATTAACATCTGAGATGTTTTATTCAGGACTAACCTTGAACGAATTAAAAGGAAGATAAATCAACTTGCACCAAAAGTACTACAGTGGTGCTTGGTTACTTTATACTTGAGCTAAATCCCAGATTAACCTGTGTCATGGGATGGAAACAAAAACCCTGCTTTGTACATGAAATACTGTGCACTTTGGAGATAAAGAGCATTAGCTTAAATAATAAACAATAACTACAAATCTTTTGCTGATTCTGCTTTACAACAATTATTATTGTTGTTGATAGCAATAGTAAAGGAGCTTAGCCTGGCATTATCCACATCAGCACTGCCATTTCCTGATAACTTTGACATCGGTGGTGCAGGAAAGAGCTTGCCGACAGGAAGAGCAACCATTAACTTTTGGCAGTTAATTCGCAAGAAGAAAGGCCGTAAATCACTCCGACTATTGGCAGGAAATTGAATTTTCTGGTATGATGGAGTGAGGAAATATGTTGCGTTGTGTGTGCTTAACACTGCATTTAAGTAATATTAAGTTTCCTGGCACGTCAAAAATGAGTCCTTTGGTGACGGGATGTAACTTTACCTAGCTTCTGCCATTTGGTGAGCAGATATTTGCTCAACCTAGTAAGGGAAAATCTTGAAAGTGCCACAGATTCCAATAAAAGTTGCTTCCTTGAAAACCAGCATTTATCAGCTGGGCAGGTCTACATTGTCTTTTATATGGCTTTCATACAGCCTCTACACTGGTTGCTTCTGCCAGTTATGTGGCTAAATTGCAGTTTATCAATGAGATATCTTCAAGCGGAAATGCATAAATTACTCCTGTGGCTGCTCTACTGCTCTCAGGTGCAACTGGACTGAACAGATCTAATTTATTTGGAGCCATTTTGATGCTGTTATGATGCTTAAATCAATTACCATCTACTTTGTAGCAACTTCTATCACAGGCAAAGCTTATTAGAGGGGCTCTTTCTGTTTAGTTGCACAGTACAGATTCAGCCTGGCAGCTGTGTTTGGAGACCGGCTGCTTTCAGTCAGTATTCACAGACTCCTGTACCTTCTACCGGATGATAGTAAAAGAACACAGTTAGATGGAACTCCCTGTAAGATCTGCACATTATTTCTAAAGTTATTTCTACTAAAATACTAATTGCTCAGTTCAGAAATGTACAGAGAAGACAGCACAACCTCCTCTGAAAACCTCCCAGGACACTCCAGAATGAATTGACCTTCCATTCTGTAGCTGCCTGGTGAAGCGCTGAAAGAAAATGTCATATGAAAATGTGAAGGGGGGTCAAAGGAGACATTTTCGAAAGGTCGCCCTTCGCTTGTTGAGGAACTTGTTGAGGAACCGCTGGTGCTTTAACTGACCGTTTATCGTATCATCGCCAGTCCCAAGTTGGAGGACCCAACATTTCATTCATATCCTTGTTATGCCCACCAGACTGCATGACGCAAGATTCACAGCTCGGCTCAAAGCGGAACGGCAGAGTCTTCCCCACCGAGCACCGCCGCAAAGAAAAAGGATTCATTCGGCATGTACACTCCGCCCTGACTGCTTTTGAAAAACATAACTTCAGAATCTTCACATGCAGCAATTCCTGCAGATCAAAGCTGAGGGAAGAATGAGCTGAAGGCTTTGTGCTCTACATGGAAACGCAGGAACCCCTACCTACGCTACAGCGATCACAACGGCTGCCAGACGAAAGCGGGCCTGATCTGATGTGACCCTCAGACACGCATCATCACCACAACAACGCTGATGTACAAGCCTGGTCAGACTGGTGGTCACGCTGCAGATCAGATTAGATGAAAATAAAATATGACTGTATCAACCTCCAAGAATAGTCCTTTGCTGTGTTTGCCCCCGTTGTATTTACCACTCGCCTCCTCGGTGGCTTCTGTTTCTCGTCAACGTCACAAACTACCATCGACGCTTACCAACCTCTGGGCCAGTTTATGCGTTTCCAGGGCGACGCCTGCCTTCGTTTACTTTGCACTTTTTCCTGATGAACACACGACTTGAGACAAGGCATATGGAAAACGCTGGAAATGTTACGCCACTGGCCTCCAGCAGTGAAAACCTGACACATCGTCTCATCTTATCTCTTATCTATTTGTCGTGTCTGACTCCTGATGGCCTTTAGCCCGAAGCCTCGCGGAGGCTGTAGAACAGGCGCATAAGAATATTCAACTTTTTTTTGTCTTTGACAAATACCTAGTAAAGAATGACAGAACATCTTAGAGGGTTTACAGACCGATAAAAAATATTTTTACTCACTGACAAACTGAAAAAACAAAGAGGGAGCCCAGGAACTATAGACCTCTTCTTATGCACACGTTGCACCTTAAATAAACTATTTTCTTCCCGTGATTGATTTTGTTTGTATGGCCAAATATACCATTTGCAGTCTATATTATACTTGCTGATAGTTACAGTAGCATATTTTCTACATATATTTTTCCAGTAGAAGTGCATTGATATGCCTTTTGAGCACTCTCACTACTTCAGCCTATTGGCTGTTATCCCCAAAGGCTCTAACAGATTATTTACTTGCTGCAAAGGAATGAAAAAGCCCAAACAACACATTTCTCTTTGACGAAACACCAGAAAATAGAGCCAGAATTTTGACTAAAGCAGGAGTTACAGAATGGAATATATCCTCTTTATATTATAATAAATGATAGTTGTGGATGTCTAAACAAATTAAAAATGAACAGCACGACTCTCAATCCTTCCAGGACAGAAGTAATGGTTTGCCAGCGGACGCCAGTCCTGAACTGCCTGAAAAGGTTTCAAGAAGGTAACAAAAGTGTGCACACACCCTGGGACCCACGGAACATAACAGCACTTCACACTAACACACGGCCGCCCACACACAATGGCAGAAATTAGCTCCACTCAGGTCTGTTTCTCACCACAGCACAGGCTGTCAATCACACCCAACGTGGCTTGTGTAATTACTCCAACATCATCCTCTACCAGCACATATCTTCATTTCCTTTTGTCTTGCTGTATATAACTGAGCAAGCACTGAAAGATATTGGGGGGGTTGTCCATGCTAAACACAATTGAAGACAGAGTAGCTAATCTACATTCTTTTCTTAAATTCTCTGCCAGAGTTTAATCTGAAAGAGCCACTTCCGACCTTTTGAAATGGGCTTTTATTCCACTTTTAAAAACCTTGGTAGAGGTTGATTTGAGTTGTAGGAATCCTGACTGGACTGGACTGGACTGGACTGATCACCGGGCCATCACAAGATACACACCGATCTTATACCCAGGAAGGGGGGGGAGAATCTAGAGTCACCAATCTACCTATGGTGTTTCTGGACTGTGGGAAGAAGCTGGAAAACCTGGAGAAAACCCACACAGGCACACAAAAAAAGTATACAAAGGCCAGATAGAAAGGCTTTGTGAGCAATTCTAACATCAATAACGATAAAAGAGCTAAAGTCAGCGTCACACTTTCAGCCTGACATTCGGCTAAAAAAGAGATTTGACGGGAAAATAGAAGTCAAAGTGAGTGATGTCCCCAGGACGTCCTGTGTTCACTGGGGTCTTGCCCTGTCTGCACTTCTTCGCGAGAAAAAAGCTCGCTGTCAATGTGTCAGCGTTAAATAAAGCCTGGCTTGTGCTTCAACAGTCAGCATTGACTAGGGTTGTCCTCTTCTGCTGATATAATACAATTCATCCATCTTCCAATCACCATCTGCACTCAGAGTGAGTGAGGGGAGCAGCAATGGTGGTGTCCCGTCTCAGCACCGTCCACCACCATCCCCTTTTCCTCATGGCTCCAGACCTGGGCCTCAGAGGCGGTCTCTTTAAACATTGATTTTAGGGCAAGATAAGAAAATGGCTTTCACTGGGTGAATGGACCAAGAGTGACTCCCTCCATGGATCACCACCTTCAGGCATTTTTTCACAAATAAACAGGTGCCAATGCCTCACACGACAAACCAGTAAGAGCCGAGGTGCAAAACTGGCATATTTCTGGTTAAAACACATGACAGGTTATAAGCCGTCATAGAAAATGTGTGTTCTCAAGTACCTGAGCCAAGTGATGGATTAAAAAAAAAACAGGAACATGAGACCTAATTTAAGCATCTTTTGATTAACGGCGCCTCACATTAACCTCTCTGGGGTGAGCCCGTGATTATTTCACTTGAAGCGAGACAAGTCATATGTGCTCGAATATCTGCGAACACGTATCAGATGTGATGCATCCGCTTGTTGTCCGTTTAAAGGGAGAACTGGGAGCAACCAACAGCCTTTTTTCATACACGGGCAGACGGCCCAGATCGCAACTCCAGTCCCAGTTTCTCTGCAACACCAGCACCGCAAAAAAAAAAAAAAAAACCTATAAAAGTCTGTTTATTTTGAGTGAGTATTGATAAATATTCAATTCCATGACCAAAGAAATCCAACGTAGTTAAGCTCATTTCACAAGTTGAAAAAGGGGGATCTGGAGGTGATGGAGTCAAACGCTTCCCAAAGTCCAGACAGCCAAAAATGCAACGCTGGGATCACAGCAGCTGTGACAAATTCTTCTTTGTGAGCAGACGCAGACGCTTTGGGGGCCAAGAGGAAAATCAGACTGCCGCAGGATAGTAAAACAATGTCTGATTTAATCCTTAAATATAGCAAACCAATAAAGCTGCATCGTTGGCAACAGTAACCAGAAACAAGCAGGCAAACACAAGCTAATGACACCTGAGAGAAAACAGAACAATTCACGACTTATCTCAGCTCTGGCAAACTGAAACTTGACCCATTTAAAGCTTTTATTGGGTTTTTATCGCCAAATGAAAACCAATGAGACAACATGATGATGAATAATTTACTACAGCAACAATAATTAATTTATTCTCCGTACCAAATTATTATTTGGATTTTTTTGTGTGATTAAATTACTTTTACGAAAAATATCTGGGAAAAAATGAAACCCAAATTTTGATTAAATAGAGCTGCTTGTGGCACACCACAGGTAATCTTTCAAAGACAGCTGTAGTTCACGCTATTAGCCCTGTTTCTTGATTTTATTTTACTTTAAATATCTGATCCAGTCAGTCCAAACCATCCATGTGAGAAACTCACATCAGTACCAAACGAGGGAGCCGGGTTTGAAATATACCTGAACAGTCTGACAGCGGTTTTTACTTGTCAGCTGAATTCATGGGGGTGAATCGGCCGAGCTCACATCTGTCATTCCTTTGACCAAGAGGACCACAGGACTCAGAGTAATGTTCAATTGCTACACCTCAGTGACCCCAGTAAACCCCAACCAAAAAAAAAAAAAAAAACACCCCTGTTCATGGAGTTGTTTTTTTCCCCCAACTGCACCCGAGAGAGCTGATTACGCTTTGGCCTCACTTTTGTGGCACTCACTTTATCCATCTTTACTGATCCTGAAACTCTGACCCCCCTACAACAACAAAATAAAACACAATACTGATTGACTCCATATGTGGATTCTGCTCTGAACAAAATCCAGTTATAAATTTTAAAAAAAGTGAAACTATGCTCAAACATTAGATGGAAAGGGACGTTTTTGAAGATCTGAATGTTAAATTGCCTGGTTAGTTGGTAGGGTTTAAACCCAATGCCCCCCCCCCTTCCTTCTCCTCCCACTCCCCCTTATGGTGACGTGGTGACAAAAGTGAAACGTGGACAGGGCAAATAACAACATTACGCCACATGACACAGGTCTTGTGCCCCCCCTCCCCGCTCCTGCAGGTCTCTGTCCGGGTGCTTACCTGTTCTGCCAGCCCTGGATCAGGTTGGTGTATTTGCTAAGCACCCCTTCCACTTTACGCGCCTGCTGCTGCTGCGGCTGCAGATTCACGCTGTTCCCCAACACGGATCCGCGACCGCCTCCTCCTCCGGCCGAGCCGCCCAGGGAACCGGAGCCCGGGCTGTGCGAACCGGCCCGTCCGATCTTCCTCGACGCAGAGTTTGATGAAGAAGAGTTGCTTTTGTTCGTCCCGGGATGTGGACTACTGAGGGTCTTGTCCATCTTGGCGACGGGACGGCGGAGAGCAGGAGAAGTGGAGGAGGCGGAGGAGTGAAGGGGGGAGGGGGGAGGGGGGGGGTGGACCAGAGGCAGCAACAGAGGGGATGGATTCAACAGCGCATAAGTGGTGAAGAGAACGATGACTGTTGAACTGAGCCGCAGACAGGCTGAGCGCGCTGGCTTCGCTGCTGGTTTGCGCGTCTCCCCGTGCGTAAAAGAGCGGACATGTTCCTCCGTGGCGTTCCCGACCCGCTCTCTCTCTCTCTCCCTCCCTCCCTCTCTCTCCTCCTCCGCAGTGCGCGTCCGTCCGTGTGTCACTGAGGATCTCCTCCAGCGTTTGTCTGCCGGGAAGAGAGAGAGAGAAACCAGCGCGTAAACACGCCCACTCGCCGTGGACGGCCCCCGGAAATCACAATATCGTTTATCACATCACCATTACGCCCCCCCCCATAAGAAAAAGTTCAAAGTCCTGCAGACATCAGCGGGAAAATTCTCTTATGACTCACACATGAGGCTTCCTACGTGGAGGGGAGGGGACCCACGTCCATGGCGAATATAGGCCAGGGATGTTACATAACAGAACTGGATTTTCTGTTGCACTCGACCTGTGCGAGGCGGTCTGCTATCAGACTGGAGTGGAACGAGTGAATGGAAACAGGGGATTTCCACGTAACCCCAATCTGAAATAAAGATGAATATATTTTTTAAAAATTGGGATTTTTTAGGGCTTTTATTCTGAAATCCCACACCAGAACCTGATGAAATTGATACAGCGACACCGTGGAGTGCTCTACTAACTAACCCTAACCCAGACTGAATTGAGATAAGTGAGGGAAAACCGCGGGTTTCTGCGAAATCCTAATCTAAATAAGGATGATTTTTTTTTTGTTTGTTTTGTTTTTAAGTGGGATTTATGGGGCTTTTATTCTGAATTCCACATCAGAACTTGATAAAATTGCTTAATGTTATTGCGTAAATGTGCAATATAACTACATTCTGTAAAAAAAAATAAATAAAAAAAAATAAACTCTCCCTGACTCGTTGATAATTAAAATGGAAATATATTATTTTCACATTTTGAATCATAACTATGAGCAGTGGTAACTCAAACCATAGGGGATTGGGTTGGGAAGCAGAGGGTTCCTGTTTCCCAACCCAGATCAAAGGTGTGCTGGTAGCAGGGGAAGTGCCAGTGTACCCTTGAGCAAGGTACTGAATTCCCCAATGCTCAAGGGGCCCTGCAATGAATTGGCGACTTATTTAGGGATGTACCCTTCCTTTGCCCCCTTTTGAAGCTGGGATAGGCTCCAGCACCCTCCCTGTGACCCAAATGGGAAACTACCAGACAAAAAAAAATAATGATAATTGGATGTCTCTTTAAATTCTGTAGAAACATTTCTGTTTTTATCCCTTCTGTGTATGTTTTAATAGCAAATTTAAATGATATTTTCAGTACTGCATCACAACATTTAACTCCCACTGTAAAAAGTCATAAATAAAATAAAATGTATTCATCCACTAATGGAACATTCCACTCATTTGAACTGATTTGATCTTTTGGAGTATAGAAACAAACTAATACACTTAATGCCAATGTTTAAATTACCGATTTCACCTGAAAAAGCCATTAAGATACTGTTAAAATATAGAGGTTAACATAACAAGAATATAACAACAAAAGTGTTTAATACAGGTAAAAGATTGTGTAGTCTATAGGAAAATCATTTTGGAAAATGAAACAAAATAGAAACAAATTATATACATTAACCAACAACTAATACAAGGGGATGTTTTTATAAAAGCCCCCCACATACTCTCTCTATCTCTCTCTCTCTCTCTCTCTCTCTCTCTCTCTCTCTCTCTCTCACACACACACACACACACACACTCCATGACCTTAATTACAGATAAATGATGCATAATGAAAATTCATGGGGTAATAATAATGCAATCCTTTACTGCATCATACATGCAGAACACATGTTTGATGGAAGAACTAATTATCCACATGAAATATTTGAAAGCATCAAGTCAGAGGAGAAAAATACTATAATTAAGCAGCAGAAAAAAACTATGTGATGGTAAAAGATGTTGGAGTCAGACAGAGTGTAAGCTGACCCCTGGGAATTGGACCATTCAGTTGGAAAAACAGGTAAAAGACAAACATGGATTCTTGAGGGTAATCCTGGAGAAGGTTGCAGAGGATGTGAAAGTCTGCCTTGGTGGAGCATTATGCAGGACATGAACTCACATGGATTCCTGCTGCACGTCCGCAACAAAGATCAATATACGATGGAAAAAAAACCAAAATACTCATTGGTTTGCTGTGACGGTCAAGCTCAGCTCAGCTAGGCATTCTGTTGTCAGAGGTTAACAGAACTCCACCGTCTGTAGTTTAGATGTTGAAAACTGGTACAGTGTGTTCCAATATAAGGGACGAATCAATTCCTTTATATATAAACCTAAAAGCTCCCGACACAATAAACTTTAATCTCTCTGCAACTCATCATCAACCCAGAGAATCTGTAACCTGCAAAGTGATGAAAAAAAAACAGTTAAGTAATACAACAACACTTGCACTCAAAATGTAGTAAAATTGAAGTTGTAGTAAAATTGAAGTTTAATATATCAGAAAGTGGATGCCGTCAAGGATGGTGCAGCCTGATGGATGGATGGATGGACGGATGGATGGATGCCCTTCCTTTCCCCGGCTCCACACTCCCATCTCACCAATCTACTCTAATCGAGTTCCGCGTCAGTCCAATCAGATTTATGGCAGCCGCGACTGGACGAGCTGGTTCCTCATCATCTTCTAGGGTCCATCCACTCTATCCAAAATGTCAGCTTTTTAGGAAAGAAGAGTTGCTGTGCTGTGTAGGAGGATAGAAAAGCTTTTTTTTTTATTGTTTTTGTAGTAGCGGTGTGTTAGCATCACTCTCTATAAACATCATATTTCACAGTGCTTGAACCTTTCCAGAAGCGTACAGAAAAGACTAAGGTGGTGGGGTGGAGGGCTGTGTTCGCTGGGGTCAAAATAACTGTCGCTGCTGAGTCACACAGCTTGAGATGCTATTGAAAATCCACTCAAGCATCTGGACTTGCTGTAGCGAATTTCAATAAGCACTGTTGTGTTCCATCAGCAATCGCATCACCGCGGCCTGCTGTGCCAGCATGTCTGTTCTGGGCCCTGGAAGAGATGCATCACCGTGTGGAAAGAAAATGAGGTTCAAGTTTAATTTTCGAATTGGGGATTGTAACGAGAAAAGAAGGATATCGGTTCAGAATCTCAGGTTGTGACGTGGCCTTATTTTTCACCTTCCTAAAAAATGATTGAAACCCCAAATAAATTCCCTTCAGACATTTTTATGGAGAATAGGTTGTAAAGATTTATATGCAGTCTGTCTCCTCTCTGTCCAACCTAAACATTGACACTAATGCAGGAGAAGCGGATGACCTTGGTTTGCTTCTGAGTTCTGCTGATGCTGACTTTACAGGCAGCTGGAGGAGATTAGCATTTCACCTGGTCTAATGGTTCCTCCTATCAACAGAAACCGAGATTATCCGGGCTCTGTTTGTTTTGGGAACATTTGATCTTCAGCCAACATGGCTCAGTTCAACGTCTCAGTTCTTTGGAAAATGAAATGATTTGTATTTCTGTCTATTTTCTTTTTAACCACATCATGGCCCCACCAAAATGGACCTTAATGGAGAGGAAGGCAGCAGCTCACTCTGTACTCTGACAAGGTTGATGGACTGTATGAGTAAATCTCCCAGCATACATATTCATTAGGAGAGAGCTGCCTGTGCATACATATATTTGAGCTGTGTGTGCCAAAAACGTTCAATCAGCCATGAGTTCCCTCTCCAAACGTTATCTCAACCTACAACAACAAACCCTCTATTTCAATGTTCTGACCTCATGAGCATTTACAGAAAATCAGACATTTTGTAATAATTTTATTTTAATATTTTAATTGGCCCGTGTTGTGCATTCATATCAAAAATACTGTTTGTAGCTCTATGTTTACCCTTGATTGTTCCTCACCTGGTGGGTTATATTCAGTATTACATATATAAAATCATTAAAAATGACAGAATGTGATTATATATTATTTCTTGTTTCCATGACAGACTATGTATTTCCTCATTCAAATCTGTATTTTCCTGAAGTGTCTGACAGCTGAGTTAAAGGTCATGGTTAAAGTTGTCACATTAATGAGCCCTACACAGACTAAAAAGCTTGGTTAAGGCAAAGGAAAGAAGTGAATGACATTCTCTAAAAGTGGCGCAGACAAGCCCTGGTGGACTCAATTATCGCTCAGCTGTACGGAGAGAAGAGAACCCCCAATTTGTGCTTTAACCTGACACTTTTTATGTTTGTCACAGCAGTGGGGAGTTATCAGCTAATGGCTTCACTTACTTCACACGTTTTGGTCCAATGATGCTGGTGTCAGAATGTGACAGTCCAGGAATAGCCCAGGACTAGTCAAGGAACAGTCCCTGAAGCATTTTATACTGGGATGAGAGGAGACACTGACAGAAACAACATTTCGTTTCAGTTCTGCACAGTCACTTTGCTTTAAAAGGATTTTCAGGAGAAACAACACAGACACTACTCGAAGTTTTTTACATTATCAGCCTTTCCTCCCTAATTTGTGATGATCCCTTTTTCATTAATAAACGTCAGTTCATTCTATGCTTATTCAGCAAACACTGGCGACATCTACTGGCCATAAATATATCTATTTTTTTCATCTATTTTTATAAAAAAATGTGAATGAAATTCTACCTAGAGTGCATGAAAGCTATGAACAAACTAATCCTGTTGACGAATTAAAGATTTTTTGTGTATGTTGCTATGTGTAAGATCTTGTATTAATAATACTATTTAACAAATAACATCAGTTAGTCTGGAATATTTATCTTTGTCTTAAAGGTAAAATTCACAACTTGACTAGTGGCCAGTAAATTAAATCAATCATTGAAATCACCACATATTTTGCTTTGAAGAGGGAAAATCCTGAATTGCCTTGATCTATCACCAACTGTACTAAACTGTTGTAAAAATAGATTAGATCAATTATGGCTAAATCAATGTGAGCCCTCCATCACAACCTTATCCACTGTTTATTTTCCCTTTATTCTGCTTATTCCATTACACATAAGTATTCACTGTAAGATCCATTACTTAAATTCTGAGCAGTATTGCCTGTAATTACATCACAATATCTGCTCTGCTTTGATTTTTGCAGGCCAAATTTGAATCTTAGTAGATGTCTGCTCTCAGTGGTCTTGTTTCATCAATCCATTGAAAAATATTTCCTTATTGATTTTAACACATAATTCTGTATCAATAAATGCTAGTCCTACTTTATTAACAGAATTTCTTTCAGATGCTTCACGTTAAATAGAATCCATGAACACCTACAACAATTAGAAAGAGCAATTTCTCCAGGATTATTAGAGAGAATTCTCATGCATTGACCTTCTGTAAACGTGTGTTAATTACAAAAAACGTCACTTCAAACATCTTCCCAGTTACATTCAATTTTGGGAGTTTTCGAGGACCTTAATTTTAAGACCTTCGTCTTAAAATGTGATTGATTTATAGGAATAATAAAAACAGAACAAAAACTACATTAAAAAATTTAATAAAGATTTGAAATCTAATAGGACCTTGCACCACTTGGTGCTCATGCCCTAATTATATGCGCATAGTGGCTAAAATCAAAATCAACATCTAAGCCAAAAATATTTTTATACCCAATATCTGTTAGGTTGTTCCTGTAAATATTTGCATACACAATTCCTCCTGGAATTGGTTGATTTTGAATCAATGCAATAATAAGAGTAGGTTTGTTTTCTACAGTTACCAGGGAAACATGATTAGAGTGCCATATTTTTTAGAACAGCTCTTTCATCATAATAATCACAAGATGTCTTTGATCAGAATTATTGAAAAACCTCTTTCATCTTAATAGGAAAAAAAAACCATTTTGATCTTAACTAAGCACACCTCTTTGGTCTAAAAAAGAAGGAAAAGGTTTTAAAACAAAATGAGTCATTACATACAAAAATTGAGAGACGAAGAAGAGACGAATAAATAGAAACAGCTGAAGCTGCTGGCACAAAAACAGGAAGACTGAAAGATAGAAAAAACAGCTGAGTAACAGGAGCCCAAGAAAAAAAATAAAGAAGAGCTGAAGAAACAAAAAGTGTTGGACCTGCAGAGAAAGTAGGAGGTGGAACTGCAGATGAAGAGAGATGGGGGGAAAAGCAGAAAGAAACAGTAAAGGAGGAATAAATTAAAAAAGGAGTTGTAGAAGAAGCACACCACAGAAATATATGTCTTTATCATGTTGTTAGTAATCATGATAGTGACACCATGAAATAAATAAACCACAGCTGTCAAAGTACTTTTGAGCAAGAGTATGACCTCCCAACAGGCCACGGTGAAACGTCTTCAAGAAACCAACCAATTTTAGTTGTTGACCAAGAACAAGCTTTGTATAACTGTCACCTGAATGAATGACAACGATACAGACATAAAATATAAGACCTGTAAATGGCTGAAAATGTGGCAAAACTGGACTGGAAATTGTTATGTTTCACTTCGTATTGGTTTAAAATATGGGTCCATGGAAATTATGTTTTGCAGGTTTTTGGCTGCTACAGATGTGTACAAAATTTCACATTTGTCAGTTAAACATTGTTTTTGGGGCCATTTCTTCCAACAACACACAAGTTAACCCCAAGATACTTTTTTGCAGATCACGGGATCTTACACATTTATACTGTTTCCCAAACATCGGCAACGCAGGGGCTGCTTTGTTGAACATATCAAGGTGGCACTATAACAGACAGCAAATATTGAAAAGTAGATGTGTTTGGGACAGATTACTGGTCAAATTTGTGAAGTCTGAGACAAATTGGAAGACGTATATGCAAGTTAGAACAACCTTTCCATTCATGGTGACATTCATATTTTCCACATTGTCACAGCTCTGATGAAATGTTATTTTCACAGGAAAGCATCATCAAGATCTTATCGATTTCCTCACAAAGTTTGAGGCGTAATGTTAAATTTTACCTCACCACCACGGTCACATGGTCTGGGGAAAACTTAAAAGCTTTACTTTTTTATCACTCATGTAATCCAGATTATACAGGTCAGAAAAATCTGATAAAAGAGGACTTTCTTAAAGTAAGACTTCCTGTTTGACTTAGACCATAGCCCCAACTTTTTTGTATATCTTGGTATGTTACACAACCTGACCATATTCTATGCATGTAGGTCAAAGCTCTCTTCATTTTTAATCCTGGTTTAATGTAAATTGACTTTTCTTTCAGTTCTCCATTAGAATAATTTGACCCTCATGGACCTGAAGCCCGAGAATGTCCCCTTCATTGAAACTACAATATGGAGTATAAACGAGGATTGGTACGTACCTCAAATATGTCATCAAAGTTCATGTTTGCAGGCAGTTTTCTAAAGACCTTTACGATTTGTTCTCAGACACAGCGAATAGAACTGTCAAATATCCAGCCATGAATGTTGCTGACTTGGGCAGTACCAGCTATGATCACAATGATCATCACATGTTTTTGTTATGCTCCTGAGGTCATTTAAGCTACTTGACTTTTGGTTGATTGATCATTTTGCATCCTGAAGCCATGGATATATTTTTATATCATCTATTTCTTTTAGATCCTGTCTGGGATTATTTTTATGATACCTGGAGTACTGGCTGTATTCTCATGTATAATCTGGGATCTAACTGCTTAGAGGTAGGTGAGTCATTATGACAAGGCACCACCTTCCCAGATCATTTCTACTGTTCTTCTCCTGCAAGGTAATACGCATAGAAAAGACCTACCTATGATGGAACTCATCCTGGGCTCTATCCCAACACATCAGAAAACTGTGAAATAAAAAACTATGAATGGAACCAATCAGATCAGTAAAGTTCTGTAGTTTGGACTGGACTGTGGGAGGAAGCTGGAGTACCCGGAGAAAACCCTCGCAGGCACAGGGAGAACATGCTTTCTTGCTGTGAGGCAACAGTGCTAACCACCGTGCCCCCCCTGCACACACAGCATAGTTATAAAAACGGCACGCTTTCAAAAGACCAAACAATTACCTTATAGGGCTGAATCAAGTGTGAGGAGAAAGCTTGAGTTTGGTAAAACAGTGATAAGTGGGGAGCAGAGATTTCCAGCATAGGCTGAAAGGCCCAAGAGTCTGATCCTACAGCCACGCTCACTCATGACCAGTGATTGCATACATGCACGCACGCACACACACACACACACACACACACACACACACACACACACACACACACACACACACACACAACACACACATGCACACATACACACACACGTAATACTTTTGTCAGAACAGTAGAGGAACTGTTTCTTTACATGAGCATGCAAACTTTTTCTTTACATGAGTATGACCATAAGTGGTCATGCGGAATAATAAAAATCCAAATTATGAATCAATCCACCAACAAAAAAAATAATTCACTTTGGTTTGACATTTCACATACCCACAGATACATCAGCAATTTTCTTTTTTTGTCCTACATCATCCTTTGTTTAAGTATATGGTGTAAAAATCAATTATTATTATTATTATAGCTGTAGAGTTAAATTCAACACAAGCAACATTGGAGGCATACGTTGATGGCAACAGCACACTCTTAAAACAGCAGAATACATATGTATGAAATAGGTGTTTCCATGTTTATATGTGCTTTATAAACCTCAGTAATAGTAATATAAAGTTAATATCCACCCGGATACAGGAGGACAACTTGTGGAGGGAATGGCCTTTGGCACGATCCCTTCTGTATCCTCAACGTGAGATGTGTTCTTTTTAATGTTTTGCCGTCATTCTGAGTAATGATATCCCGTCTAACTTTACACTAAAAACCTATGATAACATACAAAAACACCTCCAGTCATTTTTCCATCCTGGGATCTTAGTGCAGCTACGAATCATCTCCAGAACATGTTTCAGGCCTCCTCAGTGAATCAATATAATGATGTTCCAATGTGCTCCTGCTCTTGATGAAAATGTTATCTGCACGTACGCTTGTATTATTCCATCAATGAAGAGCCTAGATCAGTATTGATTAAGCCTCACATTATGATCTGTGTATGATTATTGTGTTAATTAGTCTCAGGGACATGCCTTTGTGACAGTATATAATCCTTTTAAGTACAAACTTGGTATGAAGTCAGTAGTTGAAGGTGGTGGGTGCCAATGAGGCAGGGGTGCACTAACTTTCAATCAACCAGAAAAAGAGAAAAACCTCACAGGAGAACGGTGCCAAGTTGGAGATCAGAAAAACAATAGGGAGGAAGGAGAGACACCATACAGGGCAGTGGAGTCATCAGGCAGTCATGTGTGCATGGCAAGAACAGCAAGACACGTGGCCAAGCAAACAATGGCTCTAAAGCACAGCAGCATCAGCATAACAACATACTAGAGTGTAATATCTGAGCATAACAGATCTGGATTAAATCATGTGATGGAAACAGTCGGAACTAGTGTCAGGAAATCAAGAGCCATTTTCAGAAAAGGAGAATGATATGATGCTATATAGCTACACATATACTGTGTAGCTATAGCTATGTAGCTAGCCGTGGTATTTTGACTGGGCCAAGGAGGTTGAAAAAGAGAATCCAAGGAGCAGAGTGAGAGTGGAGAGTCCACATAGAGCAGAGATCTCCAACCTCTTCCAAAAAGAGCCATGTGGCTGCAGGTTTTTGTTCCAACCCACATCAGATAACTTATTTAATCAACTCATCTGAGTCTTCAGACAGCTGTTTGGTCAAACTGTGTGTGCTGGTTGGAACAAAAACCTGCAGCCACATGGCTCTTTGTGGAAGAGGTTGGAGATCCCTGACATAGAGGTTCGATGGGAGTGAGGAAAAAGCACACAGGGATATCAGGGTGGCAAGTGGAGACACTGGGTTCAGCGGAAGGAGCGCTCAAGTCAACGTTGAAGTACCAGCCCCCTGCTCTCAGCCTGTTCTTGTACCCTGCTGGTTACAATGGTGATGGGGAGCAGCTGGCCTGATTGCCATTGCCAGCAGCTGTGTTAGGCTGATTGGATGCTGCGGAGCCAGAACAGCCCCCCCTCCCCAAAGGGGAGACACTGAACAACCACCTGGGGGTGCCTGGGTTGTCCCTGTAGGGGGCCAACGAGTTATGAGGAATTTGTTCTTCAGGGCCATAGCCTACCAAGTCCACTAAGTACTCGAATCCCCAGCAACAGATGGTGAGCAGCTTCCAAACCATCCACACAGGGTCACCATCCACTAGGACTCAAGGAGAAGCTGAACTAGTAGGAGACAAGATGACGGTGGCGACAGGCTTAAGCTGGGATACATGGAAAGCTGGGTGAACTTTGAGAGCAGGGGGAAGAATAAGACATACCACAGGGCTGATGGCAGTCTACAGAGTAGGGGCCCACATATCTGAGATTCAGTTTGCAGGTTTAGGTCTGGGAAGCCTGGAGGGGCAGGTAGCAAGCCAACAGCCTCGAGTGCCTGGGGAGCATTGTCACAGCTGTGGAGAGGACAGTCCTGCCCACAGTCTCTCCTTCTTACTCATGTATCGGTGGCCAATTAGGGCAATTACAGAGGCTCTATTTAGATCCTGGTCCTATGCCAGATTGTCCTCTGTAATATGCAAGACTTTCCAGTGTTTTCTACCTCCCTGTCTGTTTTTGACCCTGCCCATTCCTGAACTGTCTGCTTCATCTGTTCCCTGGTAAGTCTGTCTTTTCTTGGTTTCTGAGATCCTGCTACCTGGTCCCAACCCAGCCTGTCCACAACTTCCCAATCCTGCCTTCCATTTCTTACCACAACACCCTGCCTGAGCCCTGGTCCCGCTTCCCCACAGGTCTTGTGTTTGAACTGATGATTGTGACGCACTTGGGTTCTCCTCCGAGTCCTGACAAGCATGATCTGTTTGCCCATTTGTCTGTGGGTGGTGGCCTGAGGAGAGGCTAGCCAAGGCCACACGGGGCTCTGTATATCTCTTCCCTAAATCTTGACGCCACCCCAGGAATTCCACCTGGAGAATTATTATCAAGGCCACACAAGTATTTGCTAGTGAGGGGAAGAGACTGGTCCAATGTACAAAACTAATACTTTTATTTCGGGTTATCCTCCAACAATGATCACTAAAATACGCTCATGCACCCATTCGCACATACTCAACATGCAGATATTAAATTCAGATTTACAATAATTATCTTTATGATACCTGCGCCTCACAGAGTAGGATCTGCACTAATTAGAAAATAACAGAAAATGTATACAATAGTAGAACCCCAAATAAACATGCAAAAATAACCCACACAGCACACAAATAACAATTAATCAAATCCAACAACATGCAAAAATAACCCACACAAACAAAGACACACTTAGTCAAACTCAAATAGCATGCAAAAATAACTCACACAATAAACAATGAACATCACAAATCAACCCCAAATCCCTCCCCCTGCAAACAAAACATTAAACAAAATAAAGGTGATCCTTGGACCCCACACGATGATATCTCTCAGAGGTAAACAGGAGTGACGCAAGGTTGGGACCATGCGCGATGAACCCAATGCAGAGGGCAAAACAGCAGCCGGCGAACTGCAGTGGGAGGAAAGCGCATGAGAGCCGGCCCCTGTAACAATTTCTCCTGTTAAAAGAGAAAGCAATTTAGGTTCCCTATGATAATTGCCCATATGGTGGAGCTAAAAGCAGCCGCTACGTACCGTCAGGTAAAGGAAAAAAAATCTCTAAAGTGGAGACGCACACCGAGCCACTTCCGCATTCCCGCTAGCAGGGCTAAACAGCTGAAGAACCAAAGACACCCAAAGCTCCTCAGTTCTGATGACGGAGCAGACCCAGATGCATATGGGATAGCACGGCCCTACGGCACAGCAATCAGATGAGGAGGACCATGTGAGCCATGGCGTGGCCCCCGAAAGCTCGACAACAAGAGAGAGCAGCCCGCGCAGCACAGTCTCCTTTTAAGGGGAACGCCACAGCTGAAATTTATTGAAGTGCACAAGAGAAAAAACACAACCATGCCAACATTTTGGCACTGAAATGTGCGTAACAGTGTTCGTTGGATTTGTTCTTACCTACGCATAAATCCAGGATAAGAAGCAAATCATGAATGCCACAATCTTCGTACGATGTTCGTAAGTGAGACTTAAGAACAAATTTGTTCGTAAGAACGATTCGTGAATGAGGCCCAATGTTCTCTGGGGTCCTCTCCAGACCCTCGTCCTCCTTCCCTGCGAACTGTCTCCTTTTAAGGGGAACGCCACAGCTGAAACTGCGACAACAATTAAGGTGATGGGCAGGGCATGAACTCCATGCTGCCACACCTGCGAAAGGCCTGCCAAACTTTCGAGACAAACTAGGGGACAATGGTCAGACACAATGTCCAAGAGGCTTCAGTGCAAGCAAATATCATGGAGGATGAGGAGGTCCGCAGTCTCTGTAGCAGAAGAAAGCTTGAGGAGCGGAACAAAGTGGACTCCCGTAGGAGGTTAGCCCGAGCCTGGCCCCACGTCTGCCTGCAGACGTGAACAAAAGCTGCTGCAGAGGGGCAGGACAGTTCGGCCCCCAGTGCTGGAAACAGGGGGGGTTGGTAGCCGTATACCACCTGGAATGGTGACATTCCTGTCGCCAAGCAGACCAGCGAGTTATGGGCATATTCAACCCAGCCCAGAAAGGTTGTGCTTGTGGCCGGATCCCCGTGCCGCCATACACCGGAGGGCCATCTCCAGGTCTTGATTTATCCTCTCTGTCTGTCCATTGGTCTGTGGATTGAACCCTGACGACAAACTGGCAGTGGCTCCTAAAGACCCGCAGAACTCCCTTCAGAAGACCGAGGAGAACTGCGGGTCCCCCTCCGGCACCACGCTCTCTGGCAGGCCGTGGATTCGGAAGGCGTGCTGGACCGCCAGCTGGGCAGTCTCCTTTGCCGATGGCAGCTTGGGCAGGGGAATAAAGTGCACCATTTTGCAGAACCTATCAACGATGGTCAGGAAGACCGTGTTCCCAGCTGACTGGGGCAGCCTGGTGACAAAATCCAGGGAGATGTGGGACCAGGGTTGGCGCAGAACCGGCAGCAGTTGTGAGAATCCAGCAGGTGCCCAGCGTGGGTGCTCCTGCTGGTACTCCTTGACATCCTGCTCCATGGCTGGCCACCAGAACCTCTGCTTCAGCAGACCCACCGTCTGACGCGCTCCGGGGTGGCAGGAGCCCATTCCAGGACCTCTGCCCTGAGTGGGTCAGGCACAAAGAGCCAATTGCTGAGACATGCGCTTGGTCCCAGCTGACTGGCTGCTGCCCCCCAGACCCTCTCCTTGATTCCCCAGGAGATCGCCACCACGACGCACGGGGAAGGGAGAATGGGCCTCAATCACCAATATGTTCTTAAGAATCTTCTTATATTCTTTCTTAAGTTGTTCTTAAGAAGTTCCCTAAGAAAACCCTACGTCAGATTCATCAACATGTTCGTAAGCTTCAGAAATGTTCGCAGAGAGCGCGTGCCAGGTGAGTCTAATTAACATACAATTAGCATAAGCCACCGCCCATTAATGCCCATAAAAGGAACTGCTGCAGGGCCCTGTAGACAGACCAAAAAGCAGCACAATGCCCAAAGCAAAAAAGAAGTCGGATGGAGCGCAGCAGGTGAGGAGAAAAAAAAAACTTTGGTAGTTCAGAGGAGGAGGTACTGCTGCAGGAAATCACCCAGAGAAAATCAGTTATATTCAGAAATAAACGAGAATGTAAAACAAAAATAAGAATGTAAAAAAATAAACGTGTAAAAGCTGTGCTCTGAAACTGGTCTCTCTTTTTTTTTCTTTTTGAAGTGAATCAAGACTGTTAGACTGAAATTGTGACAATAATGCATGTTATTCCCAAACGGGCAATTAATTGTGCTCGAACGTGAACTGTGTGCCTGCAGTCTGGCCCCATCATTGTGTCAAGACGCACATCCTCACGGCTTGTGGCTGAGGGGGAAGAGGGACACCATGCTTCATAGCGATGTTGTGCAGGACACAGCAGGCCATGATTATCCTACAGACCATTAATGGTGAGGGAGAGTCATATGTTAGATGAATAAACGTAATCTAAGAAGATTTTATAATAAAAATAAATAATTACCTTCTCCAATTTGTACAGCAATTTGCCACCTGCTGTGTCCAAACACATCCAGCGCCCCTTTAAAATGCTGATGGCGTTCAATGGTGGAGCGACTGCGCACATGCATCTCATTGAATAAAATTTCCTGTGGAGTCTGAGGGTTGGTCAGTGGTGTCAACAGCCAGGGAGCCAGGGCATATCCTCGATCCCCTAAAGCCCTCACTATAACACGGTTCACTTCTCTCGGCTTCACAGATTTTTTTTTACAACGCATCAGTATTATGCAGCAGTGCACCTGCGGTCGCATCCAAAAGGCAGAGGAAGAAGTTTGAACTTTGAAAGTGTTTAACTGTGAGAAAATGTTAAAGCCTGTGAGAAAAGTGTATAAAAGTGTTTGGTTAGGGGTTTTACGGCTTTATTTAAAAAATAAATAAAGCTGTTTACTTCGCGGATTTCGTCTATCGTCTATATTATTTCCGGAATGTAACCCCCGTGATAAACAAGGATTTACTGTATTGAATTTTATTAAACTGCACAAGAGAAAAAACACAACCATGCCAACATCTCGGCACTGAAATGTGCGTAAGAGTGTCCGTAGGATTTGTTCTTACCTACGCATAAATCAGGATAAGAAGCAAATCATGAATGCCACAATCTTCGTAAAATGTTCGTAAGTGAGACTTAAGAACAAATTTGTTTGTAAGAACGGTTCGTGAATGAGGCCCAATGTTCTCTGGGGTCCTCTCCAGACCCTCGTCCTCCTTCCTTGCGAACTATCAAGAGTGGGCATCTGCTTTCGCGTTGCGCATCCCTGGGCGATGGGTGAGGCTGAAATTGAACCTGGTGAAAAACAGGGCCCACCTAGCCTGCCAGGAGTTCAGCCTCTTAGCCGTTCTGATGTACTCCAGATTGCAGTGGTCTTTCCACACGAGGAATGGCAGTTCAGCGCCCTCTAACCAGTGCCACCATTCCACTAGGGCCAGCTTGATGGCCAGCAACTCCCGGTTCCCCACATCATAGTTCCTCTCCACAGGTGTCAACCGGCGAGAGAAGAATGTGCAGGGGTGCAGCTTCTGGTCCCCCTGAGCCCTGTGCAACAGCACTCCCCCAACACCTACATTGGAAGCCACCTCGACCACAAACTGTCGACTGGGCTCTGGCAGCTGCAGGAAAAAGGCCGTGGAGAAACGTCTCTTTAGTTCCCTGAACGCCGTGTCCGGCCGGGGTGTTGAACACTCGTCCCCCTCCCGGATGCGGACCAGATGGTAAGTGTTCCTTAGATCCAGTTTGGTGAAGACCGTAGGTCCAGTGCAGTAGAACGGAAGTTGCCCGGGCCTTACTGAGCACCTCCGCGAGATCCCCAGTCAGATCCGGCGGCACAACGGCAAGGGTCATGGTTCCCTGCGGGGCTGGTGCTGGTCTCAGGCAGGACTGTCGACACACCACTCCCCATTCCAGCAAGCCCGGTAGCAAATGTGCCGAAGGTGGAGCAGGCCTCCGACTGGCGCTCCCCACTCGGCCGTTGCCCAGAGCCGCGCCCGTCCGGTGAGGTGCGTGATGGTGTTTGCTACCTCGGCGGCCTCGGTAGCGAATGTGCAGGGCTGCAGGGAGAACAGCACGGAGCAGTTCATCATGAAGGCATTGCAGGTCTCCGGATCGCCTCCGTAGAGTTCGGATTCGCCGACCCGAGGTTCGGGATCCTGTTGCACTGTCGGCGCGGGATGCACCGCCAGATTCAGCCGCACTGACAGCCGGCAGAGCTGGTCAGAGAGCGCCGCGTTAGCCTACATGTTGACCTCCGCGGCGCATTCTCGTCTCTGCTGCGGGCACCACCACGCACCAGAATCCCCTCAATCCGCTCCAGACGGTCCAGCAGAGACGGGTTGTGCGCTGGGTTCATTTTTGACCAGATTGTACTGTCCCGGACCAGACGAGAACTCAAGACCGACACCAGAGCTCGGTTTGACACCACTTTATTACCAGGTGTTGGACTCTGCCCCAGAGAACCCAACTTGGCTCATCTTGACTTGAACATTTTGTTGAGCTCTAAAGACACAATACCCAAATACTGCAAAGTGTACGCTCAACTCTCTGCAATTTTCATTGATAAATGCCACCTGCAGCCAAAGATTTGCGGACATGAACACACCTCATACTCCATCCCCCACAAGACCAAACACAACCATATACAGTCAATGCAAATTATCCTTGAATATAAATTAGCCATGGGCTCAGTAGAACATGTGGAGACAATGGAGGGAAACGAGGGGGAAAAAAAGGAACTTCTCAGAAAAAGATACACATGCTTGTTGGTGAGGTCCTTGATTGTGAGCAATCCTACAGAATTGCTCACAATTTTTATGTGCATCCTGTGATTAGTTTGGTTTCCTCTCCTCTCCTCTCCTCTCCTCTCCTCCGCTTCATCAGTAAACTAGTGATGCTATTTCTTGTGTAGTTTTTCTGCTTCCCCCCCTCTATATTAATTTACAGGTATCGCCACCTTCAGAGCTGCATAATGACCTCCGACCCCGCTGACCAACTCAACCGGCTGCTTATTCAATATAATGTATTTCTATGTGTATTTCTATGCTCCGTGCCTCTCCTCTCCCCCCCTCTTCTCCCCTCTTCTCCTCTCCTCTTCCCTCTTCTCTCCCCTCTGCTCCACTCCCTCCTCTCCTCTCCACTCCTCTCCCCTCCTCTCCTCTCCTACCTATTCTATCCTCTACCTATTCTATCCTCTACCTGTCCTCCCTCTCCTCCTCTCTCCCTACCCATCCGTCCATCAGCAGGAGGGTCCCCCTACATGAGCCTGGTCCTGTTCAAGGTTTCTTCCTGTTAAAGGGGAGTTTTTCCTTGCCACTGTTGCTTGTCTGGGGTTAGGCCTTGGGATTCTGGAAAGAGCCTTGAAACAATTTTTGATTGTAAAAGACGCTATATAAATAAAGATTGATTGATTGATTGATTGACTGACATGAAATGACATGTAATGCGCTCATCGGCCCCGCATCCATAATACAGAAAAGATTCCGACCGAACCACGTGCTTTAATTGGAGACACAAAACTGCTGTGAGTACGAATGGGAACTGCAATTCCCAGAATCCAACTGTGCTTTTAAAAGGCCAATCACGGAGCTGCTCTCGTTGGCCATGTGTTGTGGGACTGCCACAGGACGGCGGTGTGCAGAAAGTGCAGGATGAGGGCGGCGCACGCACACGCGCACGCACACACACACACACGCACGCAAGGCATGCAGACTAGAGGCAGCCTCAGACATGTAGGCATGGATTAGACATCGTCGTCATGTTCCCGGGTGTTTTCTATGCACTGCTGGCGGGTTTCCTGGGGGCAGTGGCGTCGTCGACGGCTAAGCTGTCCCTGGGAGCTGACTACCTGAAGGGGGTGTGTGAAACCGGGCTCCGGACATGGGGAGAGCAGCGGAAATTTCGACAAGCGGACGAAACTACCGCCTGTGACCGGGTGAGGCGTCGTTAAAGTTCACCGTGAACGCGGCGGGGAGGCTGCTGTGAATTCTACAACGCTTGTGTGTGAATCGGGGTGATTTATGTATTATTTTTTTTTTTTAATCGAAGTTGAGGACCCTTGGGTGTGATGGGGGTTGTGCCCGTCCTCTCCCGCCTCTGAGTCCTCAGCATCAGCAGCATCAGCAGCATCAGCATCATGCCGCAGCGCTCTCGCACCGGGCTTAATGACGATGCGGAGCGTCATTTTACCTGTTATCGCGATGTTTTGGATCCAGACTGGTCTCCCAATAACCATGAAGGTTTCTGAAACTGGGGAGAATAAAGGGGTCCTTGGGGGGAGGAGGGGGGCTGACCTTCACTCTGTCCTTTCACGTCACATCGTGATGTCACTACCAGCATGCAACTCTGTGTTAGTCACCTTTCATTTGAATGCAAGCCAGCTGGAAGTGCAGATTCAAGAAAATAGGGTTTGCATTTGCTAGATTTAATGGTGTAACTGTACTTTCACAGAAGGGAGTGTTTCCAATGTGGAACGTGTGCCATATATCACTGTTGATTCAATGTATTTATGGAATTAATCTAAATGCATCTTTTATCAGTTTCCATCAGTCACTGATGCAGAATATTCATACAAAAAAAAAAAAGTAACGATTTCAGTGCATTCCAGATTGACATGAAATAAATGTTTCCGTGGTCAGTATACCACAACATCGATGGTGCAGTAGGCTACTGAATTTTAAGTGGTTAACGTTTTTGGGAAAGATTCTTAATGCTAAGAACAACAACACGCATTCAAGGAGCAATACATTTATAAAGATTGTTTTATTCTGATAAGGACTGACTGTTCAAATTCTATATCTCCATGACAAGCACACCATAGCAATGAACAATTAAAGCTGCAGACCTGCATATTTAGTATTAGTTTGCATACTGTAGGTCATAACATTACTAATAAAATAATAATAAAATAATAAACCCATAAACTGGCATTAACAGATGAGCAAAATAATCTGGCTACTGAAGAACTCATCTGAAGATGAACTGAAGAAATTTAGAGCAGGGCTTAATGGGTATAATAACTGTTCTTTTTTCAGCTCCATATTCCTCTGAGGCTGCTGTGTGGAGGGCTGCTTTTCACCTGCAATGCTGTGATGTGGACCTTCCTGGCCAAAGCACTCAGGTACTCGTCTTCCTCCACCTGGACCACTGTGACCACCACCGCCTCTAACTTCATATCTTCTGTGAGTGACAACAACTCTCACGCCTTTTATTAGTTGTTTTTTTCCCCCAAGTGTAAAGCAGGCCAGACTCGATATCATCCCTTTTTATGCAGGCATTCCTCGGGCAGCTGATCTTTGGTGAAGCCCAGATAACGCTGTGGTGGGTTGGCATCTCGTTGACCTTCTCTGGGCTGCTGGTACTGCAGTGGGTTTCACCACAGGATGGACAACAAAACACAGTTGCCAAGGATGAATAAAGAGACTTGTCTCCACCTGCTGTCTTCAGCTTGACCCTTACGCAGTCTCCTCTGATTCAAACATCCAAAGAGAAATATTTTGGTAGCAACGCATTACTGAATAAAGATCTCACTCTCTTTTAGAATGAGTAGAATTTCCATGCAGGATGAGGAACTGTGCCAGCTCAGCTGTGGTGCAGCCCTCTACAGGCCTGTTCTAAAATCGGACTGCAGCACAGCTGGTGGAGACAAGCTCGTGGATGCCTGAAGTCATTTTTGTCCTTGCAGGCTTATGATGACGCAAAAACGAAGGTAGCTTCAGTCAACAAAGCGCATTTGCGACTGCTGAGCGAACAAAATGACAGATATGTGAAGGAAGAAAAAAAAAAAGCTGGTCACAATGAGAAATGCACTGAACTAAACTACTCCCGTCATTGGCTATGCACATGCCGTCAGCATTAATTAGCAAGTGCTGTGAATCATAGCAGTTGTTTGATGACTAAAGCTGTCTTTCACTTGCCGCAACACACATTTTATGCATGCTCTACAAGGTGATTCCAAGCGCAGCGCCTCCTGGAGGAGGCGTGCCGCCGTTTTCATACTGCTAATGTAGCACTGAAAGACTGCTCTCTGCTCTGACTTCATTCTCCACCTGTGTCTTGTACTTTCTTATTTGCTGTTCTTAACAGTTTCAAAGTGACGACACGAGCATGGCGCACACATCCGAAGGCAGCTCTTCTATTTGTGATACATGTGTGCACGTTTCTAGCTTGAACATCTCACACCAAAGCGTAGAGCAGCGTCGCTCACCCTCACAGTGAGCTGCTTCCCCAGGGTCTCGAGGTGAATGAGGCATGACCCGGCCTCTTGACTCTTAATCTTTTTTGCACGGGCCCCTTCTAACCTCCCATCTTTCATTGACAACTGACATGTAAAAGGTTCCCTTGATACCAGTGGAGCTTTCAATGCAATAACATTGTACTCGTGTTGAACTTCAAGACTGCAGGAAATGACATCATGTGTGTCTAGAAGGGCCTTCAGTATAAATCAGCAAAATATATTTACTGAAGTACGTTTCCACCGCCTGAACATAACATGAGTTTGTTGTGCGTTATTTAATACATATCCTGATATAACTGCATAATGGTAGCTGATAACCTTTTATATGATGTGATTTATGTGTATCCCTTAATGTGACGACAATAACTGTGTGACCGCCTCACAAGTAATCTGTTCACTACACAGGGCTTTGGGACTGCACAAATTGTCAGCAGAAGTAAGTTCATTAGATTGTGCACACACGTTATTTGGATATGTGAATGTGTTTTTGGATTCCAAGAAAACTTGGAAAGATAGACCTGTTAGATTTACTACAAAAAGTTCAATGATAAGACAAATACAACTTTTAAAAGGTGGACTCAGTAGAGAGTTTGAAAACAACTAAAGAAAAGGAAAAAAAAAAGTTTTATGTTAAAGACGTAGAGCCGGAAAATGTTATTTGCAACCAGTAGCAGAGCAGTGGAGAAGGATTTTATTCCAGTTTAGGTAGAACTAAATCAGTCAGCAATAGATAGGGGAGGCGGATTTATTCCTCATCATGATGAAAAGAGGTCAGTGGGTGGTTTTGTTAGTTTAACATAAAAAAAAAAGAAGTGGGTAGCTTTGGTATCAATTACACATGAAACTGGCGTTTAATCACCCAGTCACCTTTAATCCCACTGCAACTGTAATCTAACCAATCAGAGCTCTGCAATAGCCAACTGTACAGATCTGAGACTTGTGCCCGTGGATGCTGTGTGTGCAGAGAACTGCGTATGTGTTCTGAACCTTTCCAGATGAAGCCGTGTGTTCTGTCACCAGGATGGTCAGCACTGAGAAAGTTCTTTTATCAATGATGATAATCATGAACCAAAGTTGTCCCCCTGACAACAGAGCTTAAAACAGTTGTATGTGATTAGAGTCTGGTATAAAACTAGCATGTTGTCACCTTCATTTTAACTGCTGTCCAATTACGAAATTAAAACAAATGAAAAATCACTGAACCAGATTAACCTCTGCATCATTTAGAGCGGGTCTTTTTACAGGGGCTTTTGAGCAGCTGAAGCCGCATGAGCCGCCAGACATGGACAAGTGAAAACTTATTAAGTAGTCACATATATGTAGTTTTATTTCATTCGCCTTGAACAAAATACAACAATGAAACATGTGGTCCATATGTGGACAAGTCATTCCAGACCACAAAGGAAAGCTGGTGCAGTGTGTGTAAACTGGAAAGTGACTGGTGGCTCTAATGGATGAATTTTATAATCCAATACATCAACCTCAAAAATCACATTTCATGATTACAGTAAGGCCTTCAAACAGTTCCATAAAGGCATATTTTACAGTTAAATGCTCTGAAGAGGAAGGTTCCACTCTTTATTAAATTCTATATTTAAAAAAAAAAAAAAAAAGTGTAACATCTGTAACACTGACTGGCCTCATGTCATCACAGAGCATCTGTCCATGGATGCCCAGGCCTCCGTGAACCTCTTGCCTTTGGGGGTAAGGCCCACCCCCACCCATCGCCGACTCAATTTAGGCCAACGTTCGCAACCTATGACAAACTGGTTTAGCCACAGGCGAACTACAGCGAGTGTGTCAATGCATTCACTAATCTATATTGTATATTGCTTAATTCCCTGACTGTCAGTCTGAGCTGGTGATGGTTGATTCTGCGCAAGACGGCTGGCTAAAAGATGTGCACGATTTAAAAAAAAAAGATTTAATTAATGTTGGTGATTGAAAAATACCTCTGATTAATGTTTTACCCAAAACATATGACATACCTCTATTGTCCAGACAAAACATGCATCAAAAACTGAAAAAAAAAGAATACAACAAAAACGTGTGTTCAGAATAAAATTTCATTTACCATGATAGCAATTGATTAGGGAATGGAATTCATTAAATAGTTGAGAGCAAACCCATTTTGGTGCAGACCCACATAAATTCAAGGGACGACCGGGTGGGTGTAGAGGTATCTCATCCTAAATTAAATACATATACACGAATCTCTCTGACTTTTGCGTTAAGGCAAGACTACAGAAATGTCTTCAGAGGCACCAGAGGCTAGAAGCTGACTGGTGCATTGTCCAAAGACTTGTCTTTCTGAAATTCAGCAGAAGGAGATGGAACAAGATTACAGCGACATTTTCCGGAAGACACAAAGAGCCAGCATCCTGATAACGGCATTCTGTCAGTCGTCATGGAAATGGTCAGACACGCTGCAGGAAGATTCACGTGGAAGGAATCAGAATTCATCTGTTCACGCGAGCTGTTGTTTATGGGTGCAGCTCGTTCATTAGTCAGATCCTCAAAGTAACAATAAACAGAATGTTGGTTTAAAAAAACAAACAAAAAAAAAACAACTCTGACACCCTGACGTTGCTTGCGGATGTCAGCGTAGAAGTGTTTGGGAGCAGCTTGGCCTCCTTCTGTCACACGATGTACTGGTAGACGTCGGCCTTGCCGTGGTCAGGCGCTACGAAGGGGCTCAGCCAGCCAATGGAGAAGGGGTGGCCGAAGACCACCTTCATATTCATCCATTTTGACTTCTTGGCCCATCTTCTCTCCTCCTTCTTCAGCTGCTCAATGAACTGCGAGGACCAGATAAACAACGAGGCGGAGGTGTTAGACTCATACCTCGATTTACAGATGAATAGTCACTCATTTATGCTGACCCCCCCCCCACCAGCATGGGTCTTGAACAGTTGTGGGTGACTCTCTTTCTCACAATTGAAAAAGAAGGTGTTAGTAGAGAGTAATACAGTGAGTCATCATGGTAGGCGGGTTGGCCACAAGCACCAAAGAGCAACAATCTGGAGGTGTTAAGTTAAATCATTTGTTGCTATTTATGTTTCAGTCATTCCTCCAACTCACTGTTCTTCATCAATTCACTAACATCATGAGCGCTCCTCAAGAGTGGATTCCTGGAGGGAGCAGCGGGCTCTGTGTCTGCCTTTACTCACCGTCTCATCACTGCAAATAGAATGGACCTGGGTCCCGAACATGACCGCCGTGAAGATCAGAAAGAGGAGACCCTCGAAGCAGAGGAGGATGAGGAGGATGACGGTTGCTGGTGGTGAGAAATAACTGCACTCTGGAGGGAGGAGGAGATCAACAAAGCTGCTGTCATTTTCCAGTTACAAATAATAAAACGGCTTCATTTCAATGACGAAACAAATCTGTCCCCTCCAGTATGGAGCTCCACAGCTCAACGTGTTAACGGTTCACATCTCCACACCAGAACTTTACTCACTTGTCCAGTCTTGGTCAAAGCAGAAAACAAAATGGAAGGCCGCCATGATTAGTGCATGGAAGGATATTAGTGCAATATACATCTGGCAAGGGAAGTAAGACAAAAGACAAGTATTACAGTTAATTGATTAACTTTGATACGTTCTAAAACCTGAAACATTTTATTATAGACACAGTGGCATGTAAAGGTTCGCCCACGCCTGGTCCCATCTGAGCAGCTGGGGCACACAGTTGCCCTGTTAACCTAATCTTTTAATAGTTTTTCTATTTTTGTCTTTTACATTTTCAAACTAAGACAAAAGGAAGAGGGCCTGCAATGACTAACAGGTTACTAAGGGTCTGTTGGCTTAGTCAAAGTCTCTGACAGTCCAAATCTGCCTGGGGCTTCCCATTCTTACGCAGTCCACTTTGGAGTTCTGCTTCTACTTGTTTAACTGTTCACATGAACGCTTGCTTGTGGTTCCCAGAATCTCTAAAAGTAAAGTGAGGAGGCCGAGCCTTTAGCCATCTGGCCCCCCTGCTGTGCACCCAGCTCCCTGTCCAGGTAACAGAAGCTGACACCATCTCTAATTTTAACTTATTAGACTTAAAACCTTCCTCTTGGAGAAAGCTTGTAGTCAGTAATTCTGTCATTATTCGAGTGTTCTCCTCTCCTCTCCATCAGTGATTTGTGTCATTAACACATTTTCTGCTACTCATGTTGGTTGAGGGTTGGCTCTTGGTTTCTGTAAAGCACCTACTTGGATTCTGACATTATTTAAAGATGAATTAAATTGAACAAAAGTGTTGACCAGGGGTGCCCATAGTGTTGCTGCTGTATGAATGCTGTATTATTATGAACACAATTATAACGAATGTGCGGAAAACATCTACATGGATGCAGATATTATTTTCTGCAGTGCAGCAGTGAGGTTTAAAAGGTGTTAAAAAAATTTATATAAATGTGTATATATATATATATATATATATATATATATATATATATATATATACACACACACACACACACACACATATACATATATACATATACATATATATACATACATATACATATACATATATATATAACAAAAGGAGCATATCTGAGTGACGTTGACACTTAATGAATCTTCTGCCGGGGTCATCGTGTTCTGTTGTCTAATGAATGCCTAATGAGACCAACGGCTCGTAGATATGCCGACGACATGTCACTTTGCATGGCTGACTGTGTGTCTCACCGTGAAAAGAACAAAGTATTTCTGGTTGTTTTCTCCAACACAGTTGTTCACCCAGGGACAGTGGTGGTCCATCTTTTTGATGCAGCGTTTGCACACACTGGACACACACACACACACACAAAACAGAGATAATGTCAGCTGCTTGTAGTAAAAACCTACAATCTCTCCTTTCACCTTATTGGTGCACCCAAGTGCTTTAAGAACATCCTGGTTTAAAGGTGCTTTATAGCCAAATGCTAGAGGGAATGGAATAATCAAACACTCTGGAAGTGTTGACGGCAGCGTATTATCTGAGGTACCCACCAGAATGACTCATAATATTCAGCAGAATTAAAGTCATACTGACGCCCGTTCAGCCTGTGATACCGAGTGAGTCACAGGCTTTGCAGCTGAATTATTCTGGAGGGTTTTTGTGCTTTTGGTGACACAAGGTCCCAGTGAAACGCCTCAACCTCCGAGGGGACACCCGATCATGAAGAGAAGGCGTGTTAAACCTGCCAGGAGGACTGTCCCCGCCATCCCCACTGGGAGCTCCTGGTACCTGCAGTGATGGGCTCTGTCCGGCTTGATGCTGCAGCACTTGGGGCACTTGTACACCACCTGGCCTGGCTTCAGCTGCAGGCTTTCGATGAATTCCTTTGTAGCGTTTCCTTTGGGCACAGCTCCCTGAGCGAGAGTTTAAAGACAAAAACACGAGCCGGAATTTATTTTTCTGTTTTGAAGGCTTTTCCCACAGAGGATGCAACATGTAATCACAAGCCATTGGGTTTTTATGCTATTTCAGCTCCACCACAGGGACTTTATTTCTGCTCGTGGTCCAATATTTTCACTGGAGTTTAGAATTTTTACACTACTACTGTAGTGATAAATAATTTTTACAAACACTGTACTGCAGGAAATTATATTCAGAGGAAGTAAAATTTAGACTGGTATTACGATTTCAATTTCATATTGTATGTTTCAACAGAAATTATATATGAAATACTTATATATAACCCAGCAATAATACAAATAATTTCACTTTCGCAATTTCACTACTGCGATAATGATTCAGTGTTACGCCACCCTAAAAAGTCACTGTTCAGTTTATTATATTTTATTTGGTGTAAGTAGAAGGAAAAAGAAAAAGAAAATTAAGTATTATATTAAGTAATTATATTAATTAACAGGATACTGTTTTACTTCCTCGAAATGTTCTTCTTGCACTATGATAAACCATTAACTTTATTTGGGTTTCAGTGTCAGTTGGGTTTCAGTGTCAATATGTATTTTGGAAAATTGTATATTTTTTAAATTAATAATAAAACTAAAAAGGGTGCATATATAAAAATGTGCTTAAGTGCATAATAATTTAGATGAGTACATTAATTGAAGTATTAAAATTAATAATCTTATCTGGAGACAAGATAAGAAAAAGTTACTTAAGGACACAGAATAGCAGTGTAGACCTGACTAACCGGATCTGTGCACATCGTCTTGGCGTGCGAGGCGAGGGCGAGGAACGTGAGTCCATTGAAGATCACCCCGTTGAAGAGGCTGTAAGCCACGTTCGTGGCGGGCAGCAGCATGACGAACACCACCACAAACTCCGCGTAGAAAACCAGAAACCAGGTGATGATGCTGCACACGATGCCGCATCCATCGCGGATGAACCACATGGTGCCGGAGCCACTGTGGGGCGGGGGAGGGGCACAGTGCTCGGGCCTCAGGTAGCCAGCTTGACGCTCGATGTCCCTGGTGCGGTGTGCTGGACTCTTCATCTTAGAGTTCCCGTTACTCTAACCACATACTGTAAAAACTGAGGAGGAGGAGGAGGAGGAGGAGGAGGAGGAGGAGGAGGAAGAGGAGGGAGAGAGAAATGAGGGGAAAAAAATGTAAAACTGGAGTTAGTACACAAGGTGGAGGATCTCACAGGTCAGAATTCGAAGACTCTAGCATGGCCTTACCCTGACCTCTAATTAGGTTTAGATGAAATAAAGCCAGGAATATTTGTGCAATCTAATGTCATCAACAAGAACAATCCCATCATCCCATCGGGCTGATCTGCTCCAACTCAACGGACGCAAGGACTCTCTTCTCTGTATTTAACAGTATCATCCAGCCACCGGACTCCCTCCCTGCCCACCTCTACTCCCCGGACTCCTGTAACTCTCTCCTCCAGTTTTTCACCCTTAAGGTCTCAAATATCCATCAGCAACTCGGTTCCTCAGCTGCCCCCCTTCCCTTTTCTGATCTCCCCTCCCCTGACCTGCAATCCTCCACCTTTGTTTTCCCCCGGCCCTCAGCCATCCTCGAGCTAACCACCAAGTCCAAACCCTCCACCTGCCCTTTTGATCCCCTCCCCACTCCCCTGGTCAAATCCTGTCTCCCCGCCCTGCTCCCCCTTATTTCAGCCATTATCCACTCATCACTCTCATCTGGAACTGTTCCCACTTCCTTCAAATCTGCAGCCATCAGCCCTATCCTGAATAAGCCTGGCCTTGACCTTAACAACTTCAATAACCTCCGACCCATCTTGCATCTCCAAAATCCTGGAAAAAACTGTTGCATCACAGATCCATACTCATCTCTCCCAAAACAGTCTGTATGAACCTTTCCAGTCCGGTTTTCGGCCCTGCCATAGCACTGAGACAGCCCTACTAAAAATTACAGACGACCTCCTCATGGCATCTGACTCTGGTTCGCTCACTATTCTCATCCTCCTTGACTGGTTCGCTCACTATTCTCATCCTCCTTGACCTGACCGCAGCCTTTGACACTGTTTCTCACCCCATCCTCCTCAACCGTCTTTCCTCTATTGGCATCTCTCACACACCCCTTCACTGGTTTCACTCATATCTCACCGGCCGTACTCACTTCATTCAGCTCAAGTCCTTCCCCTCGGATCCTTCTCCTGTCACTTCTGGTGTGCCACAGGGCTCGGTCCTTGGGCCCCTCCTCTTCATTATCTATATCCTCCCCCTTGGCAATATCTTACGTAAATTTGGTATTCATTTCCACTGCTTTGCGGATGACACCCAGCTCTACTTCTCCTGTAAGCCCAACTCCCCCCTCCCACCCTCTTCCATCTCCAGCTGCCTCTCTGAAGTCAAATCCTGGTTCACTATCAACTTCCTCAAATTAAACACCGACAAAACCGAACTTCTGGTTGTTGGCACCAAATCCTCCCTTTCCAAAGCTGACAGTTTCTCCCTCACCATTGACGGCTCCACAGTGCCCCCCTCCCCTCAGGTCAAGAGTCTGGGTGTCATCCTGGACAGCTCACTCTCCTTCCAATCCCACATCAACAACATTACCCGGTCTGCATATTTTCACTTACGCAATATCAATCATCTCCGCTCCTCTCTCTCCCCCCACGCCACTGCCATCTTAGTTCACAGCCTCGTCACCTCCCGTATTGACTATTGCAATGCACTCCTTTTCGGTGTCCCCCGGAAACTCCAATTGGTCCAAAACTCTGCTGCCCGCATTATCACCAGAACCCCCTCCACTCATCACATTACCCCTGTTCTCCAGCAACTTCACTGGCTCCCGGTTCATCTCCGTCTTACCTTTAAGATTCTTCTATATACTTTCAAAGCCATCCTCAACCTTGCCCCCTCCTATCTGACTGACCTTCTCCTCGTCTCCACCCCCTCTCGGTACCTCAGGTCTTCCTCCTCCCTTCACCTCTCCGTGCCATCTTCATGTCTCAGCACCATGGGGGCAGGGCTTTCAGCCGCTCTGCCCCTAAACTTTGGAACTCTCTCCCACCAGACATACGCAACATCGACTCTCCACCCCAGTTCAAATCCAGTCTCAAAACCCACCTGTTCAAATCTGCATTCTCCTTTTGATCTTATTGTTGTCATTTAATTGTCTGCTGTGCAAATCTGCCTTCTCCCTTTGATTTTATTGTTGCGTTTTAATTTTCTGCTGTTTTTATTTATTTTTAGTGTGTTATTTATTCTTTGTTGTAAAGTGACCTTGGGTGTTCTGAAAGGCGCTGTTAAATAAAATGTATTATTATTATTATTATTATTATTATTATTATTATTATTATTATTATCAGCTCTCACAGTCTTTTTCCATCCTGAACATGAGGTGATGTCTGCTTTGGCTTTCCATTTTGAGAGAAACGGGATTCACCTTACTGCCCATCAGCCTGTAATGTTTAAGCCGTTGTCGCTTACTGTGTTTAAGAGTAGCTACTTTCAGTTCATACAGACCTTTCACACGACATTCAGAGCCCAATGAGAACTTTATATTTACCAGAATTAGACAGGAAGTAGACAGGAATCAGATGCAGTGAATCAGGACAACGAGTCTGAACTGATGCATAAGAAAAAAATACACCCAGAAGTTAATGTTGTTTGCGCACAAAGGGGGTGAAATATAGGGGAACTGTTCCCAAAACTCCTCAAAAACTGCTTCCCCAATGAACTAAAGCTTCCTTTATGGCTGTAATAATTGGGGATCAGTCAGTGATATTTATGGGCAAATAACCCCCCCCGAGACAGAAAATAAATGTAATCAAAATACTGCACATTTGGCCTGAAAATAATCCCCATCACCTGGATGGATTTAATTAAAATCCACTGGTCTATTTCACCTCAGGTGCAGGTCACTCACCAGGCCTATTTACCTCTTTTATCAGCGCTCACAGTTATTACTCTGGTGGCTCATTACTGGGATCCAAACTAATATAACAAAGTCTCAAGCACATCAGCGTGTACACTCGTGATTCCCAGAGGATGAACCCTGCACACATTTCTTGCAATGATATTAGCTTAATATGGATTTAATGATGGTGGGAGAAAATGGAAAACTACTAAAGTGATTTTAAATAAAATGCCTTTGCAGTAAGGCTTGTCACAGAGTCACTGTTCAAAAACACAGCTGCAGACATCAGCAAGGATCGCCCGGGTATTTGTGAGGGTAAAGGGTCTTTGTTTCAGGACGGAGCGCTGCCAGCGTTTGGAAAGAGCCCTCTTCGAAAAGCTGAACATGTCTCAAAAATCCAGACTAAATAAGACATAAAAATAATGATGTTTTGGGTGTGCAGTCTTGATTAAAAAAAAAAAAAACACTTTCCTTGTTGGAGAGACTTTTGAAACTGAGTTTTTTAAATTAAATTATGGCTGTTTTGTAACATATTGGCCCTCTTCAGCACAAGTACCACACTGCGCAATATAGAAATAATAATTTTGGAAAAATGCTTATTGTGTATGGTAGAAAATTGCTTAGTATATTGAACTACTGATTAATATTAACAGCAAAGTAAATACAAATGACTGCAGATAGTGACAGAACATCTACATTTCGTTAACATACTGGCATTTGTTAAAGTTAAACAAAGCTCAAATTACCCTGGTAGTCACAAGTGTGTAAATGACTCTCTCCTGAAGGACAGGTTGTACCCTTCCTGTCGTCCCTGCCACCAGAGAAAGCAGATACACACACCCTTATCAGGCGACTACACACTACCTGACCTGTATTCGTAATGGAGAGATCCGCTTTGTCAAGATGAGCCTGGCCTCATACTGATGATTAATCTCACGCACATGTATGGACGTGTGCCTGCGTATGACACATGGCAGTCGTGCCGATTGGCTTCGACGAGGAGCGAGAGTTTGACACTGCGACTCAGTTTCAGGCGATGGAGACAGACAGTCAAAAATATAGAAAGGCCAGCAATGCTCGGGTGTCCAGACACAATTCAGAATTTAATTCTGTTAGTTATCTCACTAGCAGGTACAAGATCAAGAACACAGACGCGTCCTGACTTAAATCTTCATAAGTGTCCTTACTGTGTTGTTGATCGTGGACTTGACAGTGAGACAAATAACAGAGTTCATTTCTGAAGGACATCTGAGTGTTGCTGGCCTTTCTGTATTTTTGGACAGTTTTTCCTCGGCTTTGTCTCTCTTCTCGTCTCGTCTTCTCCCGCTTTATCCGGGTCCGGGCTGCGGGGGCAGCAGCTTCAGGAGGGATGCCCAGACGGCCCTCTCCCCGGCTCTCCTCCGGGGGGACCCCCAGCCGTTCCCAAGCCAGGTGAGAGATGTAGTCTCTCCATCTAGTCCTGGGCTGGCCACGGGGCCTCCTCCCGGTGGGACATGCCTGGAACACCTCTAAAGGGAGGCGACTGGAAGGCATCCTGGCTAGATGCCCGAGCCAGCCCAACTGACTCCTCTCGATGTGGAGAAGCAGCGGTTCTACTCTGAGCCTGGTGGCCGGGCCTATGCCCATGGGACCCGGCCGGGCCCAGCCAAAACCGGCTATGTGGGGACCCCCTCCCCCAGTGGACTCACCACCCGCAAGAGGAGCAAGAAGGGTCCAGTACAGTGTGGATTGGGCGGCGGACCAAGGCGGGGGCCTTGGTGGTCCGATCTTCGGTTATGGAAATTGGCTTTTGGAATATGGAACTTCACTTCTTTGGTGGCGAAAGAGCTGGGTCAGCGTCAACCCAAGTCCTTGGGCTTACAAGGACTGGGGCGGGCCTTTTGCTCGCCCCTAGACTCTCCAGTTTGACGTTGGGGTTCTCTCGGTCGAGCAAAAGGGTTGCTTCCCTGCGCCTTCGGGTCGGGGAACGGGTACGCGATGATAAGTTGATGGTTCACGGAGGAGCCTTAGTTTTTTTTTTTTTTTCCCGTACCCTTTTCAGAGTGATCATTGTCCCTGCTATCTTCAATGGAGATAGACACAAAAAACCAAGATCCCAGACCTGAAAGACAACCGTCGCCAGGACAGAAGGACAAAGGACCACAGATGGAGCCCACGAGTTGCCCCCCGATCCCAAACCCCGCGGCTGCAGGGCATCCCTGGAGCGCGAGGAAACAAGCATCCTACTACTGTTTTCCACAAGAGAAATAAGAATTGACAACCGTCCCGTGACGTTACTTCACATTTCCTATTGGCAGTGCAAAGAAAAAAATTTGGAAAAAAGACATGAATGAATGAATGATGTGATGAGTGATAACTCTAGTGCTGCAGTGTGGACTCGCCCAAAGTATGAAGACTGTTCCTTCCTCTTCCTCAATCACACGAGGGAGCTTGATAACAGGAGGGTATCACCAAAAATACCAGAAACATCACGTACCAAAAAGGTATTTGCGCTGGTATCAGGAATTGCAAAGTCAGCTGTCCCGTCTATGGATCAGGAGTTTGGCAGATTATATAATCTGTTCGGACCCCCTGGGAAATAATTATAATTATATTGACACTAGGAAAAGCAAAGTCTAATAAAGGCATTCAGGTTTGAGGGAAATTTACTGTTCTAAATAATACTGTTTATTTTGGGCTGGCTGTAGAGATGTGAGCTTGTGCTGATAAACTTCCCGACGTAACAAAACAGGAACTCAATTTGGCAATTGAATGGGAAAACTGGATCTCCGAGTCTGAACCACACTCAACCGAACACTCACGTTTCTCCGATTAAAACGTACCTCGTGGTATTTGATCGGTAGACAAACTTTCTCTCGAGTCTCCGCGCGTTGGTTTTGATTAAAAATGAAATAAAATCGAGGACCAAGCAGTCGCCTGGACACCGTCGCTTGGCTCCAACGCCGGCTTCAAGCCCCTACGATCTGGAGCCGCTCCGAGGCTCCACAGGCTCCCGCCACGGTTTTAACGAGGCGGAGGCGAGTCAGTTTGTTAAATCTAAGGCGGAATTGGGTCTTTTTTTATCCCTCTTTTCTGGATATGTTTGATCTCTGCAGTCAGTGCACAGCGAACAGGGAAGTCCCAGAGGGCGCCTTTTCCCTGACTGTTGACTGACAGGAGCGCTGCTCCCCGCTGCTCGGCCGATTTAAAGAAATCTGCAGAAATGTTGGACGGTCGAACTGGAAACGTCTCCCGAATTCCTTCGCTGATGACCTGATTGATCTGGGAGACAAGCTTTATCCAAACATAATCATTATTATGATGGCACGCAGCTCGATTAAGAGAAGGAAAAACAAAAATAAAAAATTCAAAGAAGTTGACGAAAGTATCCTCTAGCTTAAAAATTGTGTCTAAATATTTAAATGTCAGTGTGTTGTTTGTGAGAAATACACTGTATTTATTCCCTAATTGAAAAAAACTGTTAAGTTTCCAGATTTTCTTTACAAATTTTGTCATTTCATTTTTTTAAATTTTGTATTTATTTTTTACCATTCTTCCCTAGTCATGCTTGTTTGATTTAAATGAAATTTAGGCGGTAAAATGTATAAATTAAATAAAATGAATTTTTTAAAAATCCGGAAACGTCCAGATGTCCGTCGTCGCCTTTTGATGACGTAGTACCTGCGCGTGCCACCCACCGGAGTGTTCCATTATGGCAACAGTGGAAGTGAGCGAGGCCGAAAAAGTCTACATTTTACACGGTATTCGGGTCAGTTCCCTCAGCGCCGGAGTTGAACCTTCCGCCTGGTGCACCTGGACGGCAGTGCTTATGTGGTTGTGCTGCTTTTTAACTGTCGCCAGGATGATTTGCGGGTGGACGGAAGAGGCTGCGAGGACTACAGACACATGGAGATCGAGACAGACGTGGTGTCCAACACTGACGGCTCGGCCAAAGTCACGCTGGTGCGTATCAATCGGTGGTCCCCAACCCCCGAGCCGCGGACCAGTACCGGTGGATCAATTGATACCGGCCGTCCAAAAATAATCCATTATTTCCGTTATATTTATTATCTGAGTCTGATCTTTTATTTTGAAAAATGACCGGATTCTCTCGGTTACATCTCGGTCACTTGAGCACCAAAAGCTATCAAAATGAGTAAAAAACAGACATGGAAAGATTTCTTTTCGAAGGGGAAAAAGCCCAGATTTAGATTTGCAATATAAACAATCTATGTGTACCGCCCCCCCCCGGTCCGCGGTAAAATTGTCAAGCATTGACCGGTCGGCGATGATAAAAATGCTGGGGACCACTGGTATAAATGACACGATTAAAAACTCTAAAAGAGTTAATAATATAATAACTCTGCCCCCTAGCTTATACTATGACTATGATTTGCCATTCGGTTCATTCAGTAGCACACAGCAGGCTGCATATGTGTGATATCCTATTTAAATGCGACGTCCCCAAGTTCACGTTGGAAAACTGGTAATGAAGAAAGAAACGCTGTTTCTGTTCTAGCTTGACTGACGTGGTTGTGGTCACGTGATGTTCGCTCGCCCCGCCCCCTAGTTCCTGGCCCTCGCGATGCTTTCTCTGCCCACAGCCATTAGGGAGATATCAGATTATATGATTAAAAAAAGGTATTATATGACTTAAAGAAAGGCCTTTCAAAACTGTCAGACGGTCAGTATTGGTTCAAGGGCCACACATACTGTTGAAACAGACACACCATAATATCACTTTACTCACAATCATCACTTCCCAAATGCGTAACCTGCTTCTGTCTAATATTATATCCATCCTTGTTCCAAACATTTTACAGGATCATTTTTATAATCTTTTGCCGTCCTTTCTAGGGGTATACTGTCGTTCTAGTAGGGATTAAGACTGAAATAGGGAAACCAAGGCCCATGGAACCAAATGAAGGCTACTTGGAGTTCTTTGTTGATTGGTAGGTATGTTGATTAGGCCGTTTTAACTTTTGGAATTCAGTTGTTTTTGATTGTTTAACTGCCACTAGGTGGCAGTGTTGTGTCTAAAGTATTTTTCCTGCAATTAACCAGTATATTTTAAATCATCTCGATCTAAAATCTTTTTTTTGTCACGCCACCTGCTTACTCTCCTTTCAATTTTCCATCTCGTATTGTCAGCTCGGCAAATGCGACCCCAGAGTTTGAGGGCCGAGGAGGTGAAGAGCTGGGGACGGCGCTCAGTAACACTCTGTACAGAGTCTTTAATAACAAACAGAGCGTCGACCTGCAGAGGCTCTGCATCAGTCCAGGAGAGCACTGCTGGGTGCTGTATGTTGATGTCCTGGTGAGTACTCTGCAAGGGACTCAGTCTGAACCCTGTAATAAGTATTTTGAATGTAAAAAAAACTACACTGGTGCGTTCCTTTGGGAGAGGTGAAAAGGCTTCAAATATGGGAATAGGCCTCTGCCTGACTGTAGTAGGGAGCAGTCGGGCTGGACAAACGTGCCAGATCCTATCTTGAAGTCTCACGTAAACGTGTTTCCCCAGCTCCTGCAGTGTGACGGAAACCTTTACGATGCCATCTCAATAGCTATCAAGGCAGCGCTTTTCAACACAAAGTAGGTGATGGGCCATCCAAACCGTTTGGCTCTAAATGGATTCAGCGACTCAAGGCAGAGCTGACAGATGTGTGCGATGGTTTTTCGGACAGAATTCCCAAAGTTTCCATCTCGTCCGACGACGAAGGAGGGAAGGAAATCGAGCTGTCGGATGACCCCTATGATTGCATGAGGCTCAACGTCGAGAACGTCCCTTGCATAGTCACGCTGTGCAAAGTAGGCTCCGTTTTCTTTGTTCTTTTCTTTTCTTTTTCTGCCCCCATCCTAACGTGGAGGATACAGACAAGGCATCCCGCTCTCCCGCGCAGGTGGGCCACCGGCACATAGTTGACGCGACTCTGCAGGAGAAGGCGTGCTCCGTGGCGAGCCTCGTCATGTCTGTCACACACAAGGGCATGGTCACCTGCACACGGAAGGTGGGAGGGGGCAGCCTCGACCCAGAGAGCATCTTCGAGATGACAGAGGTGAGTCCATCCGTCATGCCTCCCTTTTAAACAACAGCGATTAAGAGTAAAAAAAAAAACCAGGTAGAAGGCTATAATAATCTTTTTTTTTTTTGCATCATCTTTGAAGCAGTTATTTTCTGTTAATAGTTAGAGTCATCAGCCTCTGAATTCTTTTAAGTTCACAAATGTCTCGGACATCAAACGATGAAAAGCCAAACAGGAAGCCAACCAGCTGGGCTAGATCAAATTTATTGGAGGAAAAAATGTGGCCACTATCAGCTCCTCCTGGCTTTCTAATGTTGTGACAGGCGCTGTAGATGTCCAGCGCTTGGGCAATAACCCTTCAGGTCCCCATGCTCCTCACATTTCCCGCCTTTGACCCATCGGTTTCGCGCGACGATGCGGCGCATCACACCAGGGTGCCTTCCTTGTTTCCAGGCTGGTAAGCGGGTGGGGAAGGCTCTCCACGCTCCTCTCATGCAGCTGCTGGAGCAGGAGGAGAGTTTGGGAAAGAAGCGGCAGAAGGTTGGCTTCTTCAGCTGAGATCGTCGTATATGTACATGGAACTTTTCTAATAAAATGGCAAAACTGGAGTCTTTGTGGCACACTGTCATTAGTGGGTTTTATAAGCAAACCATTACAGCATGTTTGTTACATAATCCAGTTGAATACTTGTTTTTTTTTACTTGAATATAGTTCACCTCAATCTTGTTGCGCGCACGCATTGTTGGACCAGATCTCCTCCCGCTATCGTTGCTGCAAAGAAACGTGTTGTAGCACAGGCGGTTGTGATTTCATGTTAAGCAGCACAATCGTTACCAGTTGTTTGTGACAATCCGCAATGATCGCTGCGGAGATGAATTCAATTTCAGTGGAAAATTTACTAGAGGGGTGAACTGGAGGGTAAACCACCAAAAATGAGACTACTTTAGTTTTTATGCTAGTCCAAAGACACACACACACACCTGTCATTTCCTTCCCATATTTAAACCTGAATCATAATTCACATTTTACCTTTTAACCAGTTTGACGTTACCGATTGGTAAAAATATGCAACAACAATAAACACGCCCTCGTGGGTATATAAAAAAAAAAGGGCTGGTACAGGTCAGGTGTTAGCCATGATTTCCAAACCTTATTTGTCATTGTCATACTTGGTTTACTTGATACAAATCTTGATAATATCTTAAACAACACTGAAAGTATTTAGCTCAGCGTCATCGGACATTTGTTTTCCTTCCAGCCCTTAAATCTTTTCAAATAAAGTCAGGAATTCAGACTTTTATTGTTTTCTATGTATTCTATATTCTTTATTATTTTGACCTGTCTCCCAGCTGAAATGAATCACGAATCAATTGTAATACTTCTTTTCTCATACATTAAGTAATATAACATTTTGGAGAAGCTGACATCGATGCTGAGTTATTCCGTGTTAGAATAGAATAGAATGCCCGTTATTGTCATTGAACATCGAGTGTAAAACGAAATTGGAGCATCTCCTCGTTACAGTGCACATTCGAATGTACGTACAAGAAAGAAATACAATATAATAAATACAAGACACAGTAGTATATAAAGAATATGTAAAAAAAAAAAAGGAAATAAGTATGAAAAAATAAATTCGAGGTGTTTTCGAAATAAATAAAGGTGCGGTGGAATTGCTTTATACATATATATATAGGGTCATTTGTATTGCACATGTTAGAGAGAGGATTGCACATAATATTGCACGTAATTATTGCACAGGGTGTGGGTTCACAGTGTTCAGGGTGGTTGCACAGTGCTGTCTATCAAAAAATAGTGTGGGTTGAGTTCAGGGTGGAGATGGCTCTGGAGAAAAAGTCTATCAGTTCTTTCTGAGTCTATCAGTTCTTGTTTTTAAGGTTACCTTTAATCAAGACTCTTTTTTTTTTGTCATGGAACGGTTGCCTGTGCAACCAAATTAGCCAGAAGGTCCACAGAGGCGCAAGTTAAAAACAGTAAGCTTAAAAATACAAAAGCAGAGGTGGGTGTTGCACAGTTTAAAACAGTTGAAACAGTTTCAGTGGGTTGGTGCATTTAGAATTCTGAGGTCCAAAATTACATCTTCTTCCACTTTTGTCTGTAATAAGTGACAATTACGCTTCTTAAAGAATAAAAGGCACAATCTGCTTATTGTATTCAACTAATATTAAAGTTTTTCTAAGACTGTGTACAGAAAGAGCTTTAAAAAGTTCTTTCTGTGAAGTTTGATTTTTATTATTCTGCGGTAAGTGAGCGCTTCGCTGTGGGAACACACGACGTCCTTGTGCTTCTGCCACGTGTCAGTAACGGTGGAAGCCGTACAGAAAAGTCCAGATGTGCTTCTGGATCTTCTCCACTCGCCTCAAACCGTTCCTGTGTTAGGGTTAGGGTGTGCGTGCGTCTGTGTGTGTGGGTGTGTGGGTGTGGGTGTGCGTCCACGTGTTCTTTTGCTTCCTACACACGAAGAGCTGAAATCCGTATTTTACTGACAAAGCGAGGACACTTTGGAGGGTCCTTGTAACATCAAAGGGCAGTTTCAGGATCAAGGCCTGGTTTTGACATTGAAGTTAGAATTGGGTTGAGGTTTAGGGTTAGGTTTAGGGTTTAGGGTCAGGGGGTTAGTTTGGATTAGTATTATTATTCATTGGTTAGGGGCTGGGTAATACATTATGTAATATATTAGTCCATTAAAGTCCTCACACAGAAGTACAAGGATGTGTGCGTGTGTGTGTGTGTGTGTGTGTGTGTGTGTGTGATGTGTGTGTGTGCACACGCTGACTGGAAGGAGAGACGTCCAAAACAAACTCCTATTCATGTCCGGAGCTCTGGCTCCTGCCTTTTGGAATACAAACCTGAATGAAAAGCAGAATCCTCAGAAAGCCATTGAGGAGACTGAACGCACACCCAGTCCGACCGGTCACCCGAACAGGCGAAACGGGACCGAGGTCGACCCCACGGGGCGGCTGGAACCCACCACCGGCCTCACCGCGGGGACCCCACTGTGGGAATGACGTCAGAATAAAAACGAATGAAGCCCGCCGGTGACAAGCGGAGGCGTGAACAGAGCGTTTAAGGCCTTTACGTTGGCGAGGGGTCACCTGACCTGGCTCTCGTTCCCACTCTGCGGAGTTGGAGTCCGATCAAACCCTCTGAGGCTGGATTGTTATTCCTGCAAATGGTTTCAGACTTACATATTATCCTGTTTGGAAGACGGACTGTGTGCGTGTGCGTGTGCGCGCGCGCGTGCGGTGAGCGGGGAGAATAAATTGGGAGCGTCCACCCCGGAGCAGCCTCACTCGCAGGGTCAAGCCATGGAGTTGAGAGGAGCGTGTGTGCTGTTGGGAGCGCTGCTGCTGCTGCTGGTGGACTCTTCCCTTCAGCAGAGCCCACCGAGGAGGAAACCGGCGAAAAAAGGTAGCGCATCCACACGCGAGGCGCCTATAGGGATCGCTTGTGGGACGTTACTGAAGTCTTAACTATGTACCTGACCTTTGATTTTAAATTATAAATAGTTTGTCTGTTGCATAGGCGGGCTGTAAAGTGTCCTTGGGTGTCTTGAAAGGCGCTTTGAAATAAAATGTATTATTATTTTTACTTATTATTATTATTACTTCTCTTTGACCACGTTTACACAGGTTCTTCAGTATGTTCGTCTCACGGTGACGGGCTCATTGTTTTCCAGTCCGAGTCATTGGGTGTGATTTAAACATCTCTGATTTGTGTTTTAGAAATAGAGAAGCCAAAGGAGCCGGCCATCCAGCAGCTGCAGAAACAGATCAACGACATCGTCCAAGAGCTCAACCTGCTGAAGGAGCAACAAGCCCTGCAGACCGGTACGAGCTCTCCTTTCGTGAAGCAAGCATTCAAACACTTCAAAGTCTGTGGTTTACGGTGGGTTACGCAGAGGGGTCAGGCTCAGGTAAGGGGAAAGCATTCAAAGGGGTTAGGGGATCGGGGGTCGGGGGTCGCGGCTCATGCGGCTCTTTAGCGCCGCCCTAGTGGCTCCCTGAAGCTTTTTCAAAAATGTTTGAAAATGGAAGAAGATGAAGAGAGAAATATATTTTTTTGCTTTAATATGGTTTCTGTAGGAGGAAAAAAATCTGATTTCTTTATTGCATTTCTTTAATTTCATCAAAGCAATGAAACATAATTCATTAATATTGTAATGAAGTTAAACTTGCACAACAGAGTAGTCATGAGGTGCGTCATTCTCCACAGGATGCACTGCAGGAAAAATAAACATTTAATCATGAAGGTCCATTATGTATTTGTAGTTAACTCAGTCATTTTGGTAGTAGGCTACTATAGCCACTATAGATACATACCGCATGTGTTGCCTTCATTATAAGGCTTATATAAGGCTTTTAATTCTTTACGGCTCCAGACATATTTGTTTTTTGGGTTTTTTTTTGGTCCAACGTGCCTCTTTCAACATTTTGGGTTGCCGACCCCTGGGTTAGGGGGTTGGGGTCAGTGTCCCGTCGCGGATGTGTGCGTCTGTAATCTGGTGTGTTTCGCTGTACGCTCCCTCCGCTCAGTGACCGCTCAGTAAGCAGGGTGTCCGAATGTCGGCCTCTCTGTTGTCATCATGATATCACATATCGATTTTAATTTAGGTTTTCAAAAGTCTTTAAGAGTCCAGTCTAAAGCGCAGTTCTTGTCTGTTTTTAACGCCACACCAGACAGGTTCCTCTCAGGCCTGAATCTGTTAGGGGGGTCAGGTGAAGCGAGGGGAGGGGATCGGATGACGACCAGCGAGGCGAGCTAAAGTGAGGTGGAAAGAGATGGCGGGGGGAGGTGTGTGTGTGTGTGTGTGTGTGTGTGTGGCGCGCGCACACACCCACCCACTGTAACGACAACCACGCACCCACGCACGCGCGAACGCCAAGTAAATAAACATATGACTAAATGCGCTGCCCAGCTCTAAACACACTCGGCAGATCTGACCCGTAGATTGGCCGGGTTTTATCCAGCTTTTGACAAAATATATGACTTTGTTTTTTAGAAACCGCAGTTTTCGTCTTGTTTTTTTTTTAAGGTGGCTGAGCACCGTCTTGCCTTCATGCTTTTAAAACTCCTCATCTGACTTCTTTTTACCTTTACCTTATGTTTTTGCTGTCTGTCTGTCTGTCTGTCTGTCTGTGGCATAACTCAAAAAGTTATGGACCGATTTTGATGAAATTTTCAGGATTTGTTGGAAATGGGAAAAGGAAGAACTGAACTGTCTGTCTGTCTGTCTGTCTGTCTGTCTGCCTGTCTGTCTGTGACATAACTCAAAAAGTTATGGACCGATTTTGATGAAATTTTCAGGATTTGTTGGAAATGTGAAAAGGAAGAACTGAACTGTCTGTCTGTCTGTCTGTCTGTCTGTCTGCCTGTCTGTCTGCCTGTCTGTCTGTCTGTCTGTGACATAACTCAAAAAGTTATGGACCGATTTTGATGACGTTTTCAGGATTTGCTGGAAATGTGAAAAGGAAGAACTGATTTCATTTCGGGGGTGATCCGGAAGAAATCCTGGATTCCGGATCACTTTGAAATACAAACTTGGCGGAGGCCTGCGCTCTCCGAGTGCTTCTTGTTGAGACCTAGCTCATGAAGAAAAACACATGACATGCAAAAGGTCCAAAACACCGCTCAGATGGCCGGAGCCCGTAACCATCTGTCTATCTTTTTTCAGTCTGTTTGAAAGGCATAAAGATCCACAGGAAGTGCTACCTGATCGACCCTGCCAGGAAACGCTACCACGCCGCCGCTGAGGACTGCAACAACCTCGGCGGCGTCCTCGGGACGCCCACGTCCAGCCACGAGAACGACCAGCTCCGAGACTACATCGGCCAGAGCCCCGACGCCGGGGAGCAGGTCTGGCTCGGCGCCAACGACATGGCGAAGGAGGGGGTCTGGGTCGACCAGACGGGCGCCAACCTCACGTACAAAAACTGGGACGCGTCCAACAGCCGCTCCCCTCAGCCCGACGGGGGGCAGGCCCAGAACTGCGCCGTCCTGTCCGGGGCGCCGCACGGGAAGTGGTCCGACGAGAGCTGCAAAGAGGAGAGGGCCTCTGTCTGCCAGTTCAACATCGTCTGACCCCCCCCACCCCCCCGCAAACACACCTCCCCCAGCCCCAATTATTTAATCACCAACTTGCAGATGCACGCTCGCCGCATTTCGCGTTTCTTAAACGGAGCTTTAAGCCAGCGGTTGTTATCCCAACCTTTAGACAGAGGTCAAAGTCGGTCAGAACGCAGCAATTTCCTCAGACTTGCCACAGCAATCGAAGTATTTTAAAGACAAGAGCTGCATGGAGACACAATTCTGAGTGACCTTTATGTGTCGCAGGGAAAGATTACTGGGACGTGAAACTTTAAGAGGTCTCTGAAGAGGTCACAGACTCATTTTGTTAGTCTCTGATAATGTCATGCTTGCTACATTTTTGATAATTTCTATCAATAAAAAGCAAAAATCCAAAAGTGTTGCTTCTGGGCCTTTTTTTGTTTCTACTCCTGCAAAGGGGTGCAAACCTGGCTTTACACTCATTTTAGATAAACGCTATTTCCATGGTAAACACTGAATTCTCCCATAAACTAATTCTGGCAGGAAATTGTCTTTTGGTTGGACAGAGTTTCAGTGCTTGAAAGCATTTCAGCATCCAAACATTAGCCAATGTCAATTTAATAGAACTAACAAAAATGACAGTTCATACAATTCATTGCAAAAACAGCTTAAGAAATATTCACAAAAAAAAAAAACTTACCATTAAAGGACATTAAAAACATTAAACAAGTGTTGAACATTCCTACATTTCCAGCCATACAGACAGAGACAGAGATTTGATAATTCTAAAAAAAAGATAATAAAAACAATTCTAAAAATGGCAAAACTAAGAACTGAACACACTAAAAGGAAAATGTGGATTTCTGCAACTTTTATGGAAGGCTCATCCGGGAGGCCGAGTTTAGAAAAAAGGCTGGAAAATGAGTGGAAAAGGTAACAAAAACCCCACTTCTGCTGGCTGAGCACACTCACATGCATGCGTGTCTGTGACGAGAGAAATGGATACTTCCTAGGTGTCGGTTTGGAAGTTCGATTTCCAGGCTCTCTTGACGCGAAGCCGAGAACGGAGCTGACTGCAGCTGTCGGGGGGGGGGACAGATGTGAGAGCAGAATCAATGGTCGGAACAAACATGTAAACAGAAACTCCCGAAACAGCCGCACATTTAACCGGGAACATCACAGCGTTTCCTCCTAAAGCTTTAGGCGAGGACAGAGTTCTGATCGATCGCGCCCGGGCGCACAGCGCGACCTCCAGATGTTCTCTCTCAGGAGAAGGCGTAACGATACCGTTACAGTCCCGTCGGGCTACAGGTACTCGTCGGAGATGTCCCCCTGGGGTTCCATGTCCACGCCAGACAGACGAATGGTGTTCATGTCCCCCGTGCTCTTGAACGTGTACAGCTCATTGTCCACCATCCTGCTGTCCTGGAAGCCCAGGCTGTCCTGCCGATCGATGGGGGTGTGCGGCCGCGGTGGCATGAAGCTCTGGGACGGGTCCAGGAAGGTATTGAACTGGTCCGCCTCGGGATCGCGGTCGGGCTCTTTGATGACGGGCAGCTTTCCGTCAGTGGGGCCGCTAAACGTGTGGTAAGAGTCCACCTGCATCCCGTTGTAGCTGTCCTGTAGGCTGTCGGCGTAGCTGGAATCAGGCAGCAGGTGACCATACACCATCGTGTCATCGATGGAGTCGTAGATGTGCGAGTTGTTGTCCGATCGACTTTTTAAGCGGATTTCGCTAGGTTGGAAGATCCCCCCTTTGCTAATGTAGATGGATGCGTTTGTGTTCTTCTCGCTCTTCTTTTTCCTGTTAAATCATAACAAAAAGATTTTCTTTCAGATGAGTTTAAATGCTCAAACCACCTCTTCCTGCTATGTATATATTTAAATTCCATTTACGGATGCCAACGTTAGGCTATCAGCTACACATGTACTCACTTTTTCAGGATGCAGACGACAGCCAGTATTGTCAGCAACAGCAGAAGACCCCCCGCAACCCCCAAAATGATGGGCAAAAAGCCTGCAGGGACAACAGGGCCGGGCTTTTAGACCTTGAAATGACCTTGAATGGAACTTTATCCCAAAAACGGGTCGCAGGATGGAAAAGATTTCCCCCAAGGCACAGCATAACGTGCAGATGTAGTGCTCATGCTGAAAACGCTTTGTTTTGCATTTACACAACAGCGTATTCCACTTCGGACCCCGTATTCATATCAGTCCCGTCTCGTTACGTTTTCATGTAAACGAATGACCACAATGGAACAAATCGCTTGCGCTATCACCCCGAAATTGTGTAAATGTGTTCTTAGGCCCCATTTATGCCACAGCATTTTCCGAACCTGCAACATATTCCCTGTTCCTAACGTATCAAACATAATCTGTGCAGAGATGCCAAACACACGTTCACATTTCGACCGGTAGGTGGCAGCAACGACTCAGCCATGCATAGACATTAGTGTGTTTTTGTCCTCTTTAAGGAAGTACACACTCACAATAGTAGCAGAACAGTGCTGCAATGGCAAACAACAAAGTTTTATAATGGGCTGACGACGAGGTGGTACTTATTCATACCGTTCCCGTCTCATTCCATTTTCATCGTGTAAATGAGTAGCGGAAATGGAAGCAATTTCTTTTGGTTTCACCCGAAAATGCTGCTCAATGGGGCCTGATATGCTGTGTTGGTTGTCTGATGTGCAAACAGATAATGAACAGGTGCTTACTTGTCTTCTTCTGCAGAACTATTGACACAACCGCTTTGAACTGTCCCTTCTCTGGGATGCAGTTGGACATGTTCAGATAGAAACTTTGGGGAACCACCAGGTCATCAGTGGACTCGTCCTCCCTGCGGCTCATGAGCTCCTCTTCCTGCCCCAGCAGCTTCACTTTGATGGCAGTGTGCTTGTCATTGCACTTTGGCTGGCTCACGTTAAACTTCAGCTCGGCCTGGTACTGGTTTGGCAACGTGACAATCCAGGACACGGTGGAGGACGACTTCATTCCCTGGGGCCAGTTAGGCGTCGCCAGCTGGGTCTGGGGCAATTCTGGATTGACTCTGTAAATGAAGGTCTCTAAAATAAGAGAGAGGATGCCAGAAATATGAATTATTGATCTTTTGGATAACTTCACAGCTGTTTCAAACGTTTGTAGCATAACAGCGCCCTCGTGTGGACATCGAGGATTAACATTACTACACAACAGGAGTACAATGGAAAAACCCTCAGGTCATCAATTATGTTGCTACTCTTTCCATTAATTGATTAATCAGTTTGTCTATAAATGTCTGAGCGTCAGTATAGAGTTATAGCTTGTCAGAAACACATCTTTGGATTGATTAGATCAGGTCACTTGATTGTTTCTATAATATGAATTATATGTGGGGATTGATAAAATCTGACTTAATATTCTTTACAACATAAAAGCTATGCTCTGTATCAACGCCATGAAGTTTCATTTCTGTTCAAGTATTCTAAATGATCACTTGTACTTGTGAGTAAAGGAAATATGTCTGTGTACGAGCCACCCTTTTCCCAGGTTTGATTGCGTTACACTGAAAATGTGCCTGAACTAATCTGTCTCAGCCACCAGCTCCACCCCCAACCGATAACTGACCTATAGGTTCGTCATTTGCCCAGGCTGTCCCGTGTATTACCTCGGATCTCCCGACTGAAACTGACATTTAGAAAAGGCCCTCTGTTCTTCTTGAAGTTGGGCACTCTGGCTGTGACGGAGATGTTGGTGTGAGCTTGAATCTTCTGAAGCGCTCCATCGAAGCAGAAATCCCCGACAGACAACCCGTCGCTCTCCACCACGTATAGGGAGAGCGATTCGTTGCACTCCTGGCCTGGGAGCGACTGGCGCAGACTCCCTTTGGGCGACACCAGGTCCACGGTGCCTTCCTGAGGGATGTTGATGTGCCAGGTGAAGCTGTGGAGGCGCATCGGCAGACAGGATTCCAGGCTGGGCACGGTGAGGAGGGTCGAAGGGCAGGACGCCAGATTTTTGCAAGCTGTTACAAAACAGACTCATTATTCAAATTATAGACTGAAAATTGATCTTTACATTTAACAAACATGCAAAGAAATGGGTTAATCCCATGTATGTATGTATGTATGTATGTATGTATGTATGTATGTATGTATGTATGTATGTTGTGAACGCAACATGTTGATGCAGTGTCCATTTAATTATCAGTCAATATGGTTATCATCTAGTTTGCTTAGCATAAAAAAAAAAAACACTTTATTTGCTTCAAACTACTGCAAACAAAGTGTATCCGATCTCAAAATCATACTATTCCTTCAAATCTTCTAGTTCTTACTAATAACTTGGTTGGCGGTGAGGCGCACGTCTTCACTGGGACAGTCGAGGAAGGAAAGGCTGGCTTTGGTGCCCGCTGCTACGTTTATCTTCTCTTTAACCTCAGAGTTCACGCTCATCTCACAGTAAGGGTCAGAGCCTACTTTCTCCAGCTGCAGGGACACGTCTTTGTGTTTGGTGAGGTCCACTGTGCACAGCACTACGAGGGGACACAAAGCACGACATGCTTTATTTAAAATTTCATCATTCTTCGTTGATCGCGTCGCCAATTTTTTACTGTGGCGCTTTCAAAAAGCTCCCAGCTCCTTTCGATTTCACTGCGTACCTGGATGACCGCTCCTCATCAGAGACACTTTATAGCTCAAGCTGAGTCCTTGAAGCGTCCTGTTGGTTTCGCAGTTCTTCAGCACCATGTTGAAGTTGCCCTGCTGGTGCTCTGGCTGCGGGTCCGTCAGAGCCAGCCGGGCCACTTTCTCCTTTTTGCGGTACTCCACCTCCACTTGCCCGCTGAGGCACTCTGGGGCCGCGTGCTTCTCAAAATGCACCGTGTAGTTGTGCATGCCGGGCACCGCGAAGTCCCACTCCACCTGCTGGTTGTCCGGGAAATCTCTGGGATAATTGGCCGAGGTGAAACCTGTGCTTGACACACCGCGTGGCAGACTGACTTTCAGGGTGGCGACCACTGGAGGAAAGCGAGAAGACGATGTTGGAGGTTAAAACAATAAGGTAGATGACTATTCTGTCATGTATGTCTATAAATTATATATATCATACCATGATGAATCATATGAAAATGAAATCTGTCAAAATGAATGCATGAAATCGGATTAATCCCCCATCGTGATTAATGTGAGGAAAAATTTGAATGCAGTTAACCCATCTGCAGTGAAAAATGACTTTGAATGTCCAAAAAGAGTGAGTATCGCCCATGCACAAAAAAGAAGTTGATCCAGTCGTGATGGCCAGCAGAAGCAGCCGATAAAGATGGAAGAGGCTAAACGGCACATACAAAAAAGCCCACCCTCCTGATTCTGTTTGGCCATTTAAAATAACACAATTATTATAGATTAAAAATTAAGATATTTAATTGTGATTAATCAAAATGAATAGATATTTTCATTTTTAATAATTTGGCTGCACTAATTCAAATATTCGTAGACTTACTGTTGGTTGGAGGACCGTTGCTGAGTTTGAAGTCCACAGGATTCAGCGTTCCAGGGACTTGCAGAATCATGCGGGCTTTGTAGAGCACCAGGATGGTGGTTATGGTCCCTCCTGTGCAAAAGGTACCGATGGTTGCAGGACCCGAGCGCAGATACGTCACAAGGGAGTACGTATGCTCGTCCGGACAGGTGTCCTCGTTTGGGATCTGGTGCATTCCCCCTTCTGGGACGTCCAGTTGGAAGGCCTGACCGGGGTCAACTTGAAGATCCCAGATAAAAGTCCGATTGAAGTTTGGGAAGAGCGAGGGGTCGGGGCTAACAATGTCTCCCGCACAGGGGGTTCTTCTGCAGTCTGAAACATAGACAAAAGAGCGTTTTAGCGGTGAACGCGACAGATTTTTACATTTTCACATTCAGTAAAATCTGTGATTGTCATACCAATTTCTCTGTTGATCTCCACAGTGAAGACCTCCTGAGGTTGAGGGCAGGTGAAGTCCACTGAGACGTTGGTGGCGTCTTTCAGGGTGAGACGTTTTGGGTCGCACACCTGACCGGAGCCTTTGTCCTCACACACGCTGCAGTCTGGTTCCTCACCCACTCTTTTGACGGTAATGCTGGTGTTGGGTTTAGGGCTCACGGATAATTTCCTGCCACCTGGGGAAACAGCACAATAGTGAAATGTGGGCAAAACCTGTTAAATAATCCCCTTTTTTTTACTGTTCTTTTAACTGGATCAGTTAAAAAGAAAATAACAGAAAGGGTATAAGGTCGCTGCTTATCAAATGGGGAGTTCAGCTGTCAATCACATTGCAAAGAATTTTTCCTTTTCTCCAGTCTACCACCAGCAGACAGCACGGATGCTGTCCTTTATTGCCAGGTTATCAAGTTTCTCTTTTCTAGACACAGAATACTGCAGACGATATCCTACAATTGCCATTTTCTGCTCAGCACTTAATCGACTAACAGCCAGCTTCTCTCGCCAAAACAGATGATCCAGCTCACAGACCAACAGTCACAACCAGCCCCAGGGGTCAGTTTCCCTAAGATGGCATTTTGATGTAAATAAAGAGTAAAGGTCTTTTTAGTTTCCAGTGAAAACAAACTCTGACCTCTCGGCGTGGTTTTCACGGTAAATGCAGTTCCCTCCATTTCTTCCTCTTTAGGCACCTCGACGCTCACAGTTGTTGCCCCGAACAGCTCCAGGCGAGACGCTGTCCCGCCCTTGCAGTAACCTTGAGTCTTGACCGTTCCGTCGCTTTTCATCGTGCTCACCGAGACCAGGGGGCTGCTCGGACAGCTCTGGGCTCTGGAGAGCTCGGCCAACCCGGCGGGGAACTCCAGAGTTAAGACCGTCCTCTCTGGTACCTTAATGTCCCACATCAGAGACCTCTGAAAGTCCTGAAAGAGATCAGTTTGGACTTCTGCTGCAGCCGGAGTGCAAAGGGTCTTGGTGCATTCTAAGGAAATAAAGGATTGTTATTGCATCTTTCTGAACCACCGCACAGTTTCGAAATGAGGAGTCAAGAAATAACTGAAAGGCGTTTGCCAGATTTGAACAAATTGTTTAAACTCTCACCTATGTGCTTCTTTATAATCACATTGTACACATTCTGAGGGTTGAGGCAGCTGAACTCCAGTGTGAGATCTACTACGTTGTTCAGCGTCTTCTCTGCGGGGCTGCAGTCGGGCGTGGATCCGTCAACGGCGCACACTTCACAATCCGGCTCCTCGGGGCCCCGTTTAACCACGACGGTCGTGGCGGAATCCACGTTCTTGACAATTTTCCGTACCTCTGAAGGCGAATGAAAAAGATGGTGGGTGACTTTTTTTTTTTTTTCCTGACAGGCTGAAACACATTGAAATGGTTTTACGGGCCCTCGCAACGTCCTCCAAGGGTGGGGGTGGGGGGGGTAAAGCTAAGCAAAGATGATCAAACCTTGATTTCAGGAATGTCTCTTGACAAAATGAGGACAGTTGCTAGGAAACAAAGCACAGAAAATGTAGGACGCTACCATCTGATGCTGCTGCCTGGACTCTACTGCCAATGAGATGTAGGTGTCACTTTGTCTTAAAATGACCCATCAATTTGACATTTGGCAGCACAAAGTTTCTCAGGTTGGGTTCATTCTGCAGCTAATTTAAGCTAAAAACAACTTGCTTTAATCTCTCAACAAGATGACAAATATGTTGACACAAATCAGCTGTAGGGGGAGGGCTTTCTTACTTAAGGTTGGTTTAAATAAGGTCTTACTTAAAGGTCCTGCTGAGGCCTGGAACAGCAGAGTTGTGACTGGAGTATTGGGCTTCACTTTCAGCGAGATGACGGCTTGGTCGAGAAGGTCAAACCGGGTCACGGTACCGCCCTGACAGTACTGGGTCTCGCCCCTGCTGTCGGATTTGGACGTGGCCACGGAGTACTGGAGTCCATTAGGGCAGGGCTGCGATGTCTCCTTCAGTCCCTCGCTGAGGACGTCCAGACCCACCGCTGTCTTCTCCGGAGCCTTCACCTCCCAGACGAAGGTCCTGCCGAACTCTTTGAGGAGGGAGAGCGGAGCGTCCATTGTCGACGGGCTGCAGGCGTCCTGAGTGCACTCTGGTTTCAGAAACGAACCGTTTCGCCGAGTTGTTTACTCAAGCCGTCACCTCCTCTGCTTTGGCAGACAATATAGATCTCTGCGCCAGACATCCACAGAAAGAAATCGTCTCACCGATGGTGCGAGCGATCGTCACCGCATACGCCTGCTCAACGGACTGGCTGCAGTTGAAGAGCAGTTTGACCTCCTGCCCAGGCTCCAGGGACAGAGACGAGTGGCAGGAGGAGTCGGTGTCGTTCACCCCGCCGACGGTGCACACAGCGCATTGATCGGAAGGAAGCTCTGTGGAAATGGTCACCGTCGATCCAACATCCGGTGTGATCACTGTCTGGAAACATTCTGGTGGATCAGATCAGAGGCTGTCAGCTGCTCTTCTCATCAAGACAAGAGTTCAGGTTAAAACATGAAAATCAGGTCAAAAACTACTTCCAACTGCTTGAAATAGAAAGCGGTGAACCCATGGATGGATTTGTAATCCCTCTCTTGCTAATCATAATAATAATGGTAATTATCAAATGTTGGCACGGCAACAAACACACGCCGACAGGAACGTTAACACAGTGTGCCGTTGACCCTTGAGCAACCACAGTTGCAGACACGCCCATTCCTGAGCCATGTTGTGACAAACAGGCGTGAATTTATCAGTGTCTCGCCATCATGAGTCACCTGAGCGCCAACTAACAAAGGAAAAAAAAAGAAAAAAGTTCTAAAAGTCTGAGTCGGTGCAAATCGGAAATATGAATTACTATCAGGCTTAGATCATTGTTACAGTTTGCAATCTGCATCATCTTTGGATCCATCTCATTCATGCTTTATTCCATTTCTTACAAATACAAGGAAAATATAGGAAATATAGGAAACATCTGGGCAGTAAAAGACACACTGAATTGCATTATAACTAAAAGCACCCGCTGACATCAGTCGCATACCAAATGACACAGTTTCTGGACCCAGCTCTCTACAATGTGATGTTTTCAAATTTAAATGCACTGAAACATATTATTTACCATAAATGTGTCTAACAGCACCAACTGGCCAAATACGAGGCATACAATCACTGCATTTGTGATACTCACAAGACTAAATCCCTCCTGGATTATATTTCAAGGACAGTAGTCCAAAATATCAATGTGCGAATCAAAAAATTAAGTATGCAACATGAAAAATAGCGATGTGCAGAGATGTACACTAGGTTGACAGCACTTCCTATAATAATGATTTTTTTTTTTAACTGTGCGTGTGAAGCTGCTCACACAGTGACTTGAATGCAACATTAAGATATTTGCATTTAGGGCTTTTTATTTCAAATGACCAAAGGGCGAAAGTGTGGGTGTGTCAAAGATTTCACAGGGTTTGGAACTCACAAAACTCTGCTGAACGTAAGCTCTGCACCACACAAACAGCATAAAAGCGGCGTCAACGGCGACTTTCCCAACCAAATGCAATTAGTCAGAGGAGGAAGACACATTTCAACCAACAACTATGATTCACACTGCACCAGCAGATTGTTGGGTAAATTATTAATGAAGCTTCATGCCTCCGGGAAGCTCCATAAATGCTTCACACAGCCTGAAAATGGAGGGTCCACAAGTCCGTGTTGAAACCATCTTATCTCCCCAGCCAAACGAGTCGTTAAGGTTAATAATCTGGTTATTCCCGAGAGCGACAACAACTTGTCTCTCCGGTAAAATGACGCGACAGTTTCGCTGCTTTCAGAGCGCACCCCCCACACACACACACACCTCCTCCCCAACATTAATGGAGTTTACCACCAAAACGCGAACAAAGCTTCACCAAACACCAAACGAGCCCATTTGGGGGGCGAAAAAAGATGAATATCCCACCTGCTGAATCGAAGACCGTCAGAAATAAAAGTCCCAAAAGTGCGCAGGACGCACTGAGCACCATGTTCCCTATTAAAAAAAAAACAATATTTGTTTCAAAATTATAGTCTAAGAGGGGCAAAAAGAAACCTTCAGATGGGCTCTTTCTCAAACAAAGAGATGCATTTTCTCAGTCTTTCCAACGTCCGACATCGTTGACAGCAACTTCCTGCTCCGCGTTTACCTGTGCGCTGCGGAGGGCGTGGTCCCGCGGCAGGTTACGCTTACCTGCCCAAACTTGACGGGCAAGCGCAGGACAGAGCTCCAGCGGGGCCCCCCCCACACACACGCATACACACACACACACACACACACACCCAACCCCCGCCGTTGTGCCCTTGAGCTGAGCGACGCGGGGATCCGGCAAGAGCGCTGGTTGGTGGTAAAGAATAAAGAAGGCTCTCTATGGCACGGTGGCTGCCCTATTTTTAAAGAGGCAAACATGCCGGAGATGGTTGGCATCACACTGCTGCAGAGGATGGGTGTGGAAACGGCTCCAAATACAGGATGTGTTTGCGTTCCCGAGAGTTCCACTAATACACAGCACGTCAGCGTGAAATAAATGGATGGATGTCCATTTCAGATAAGCAGATCGGTGAAATTAAGTTTTGAAAATGACTAAGAAGGGAAGAACACCGCGCCTGGAAGTTTTAGAAAATACACTTGTTTTATGTATATTGATAAAATCAAATTTATTTTTATTTTAAAAACCAATGCTCCTCCCATGTGCATTGATTAGTATCAAATAATAAGAGATATCATAATTATTTTTTAAAAAATATATAAACTGCGCTCTTTTCATTGAAAATCGTAGATATGTGAAGGTGGAAATATATTTGTGTGTTTGTTCACTGTCTGGTTTGTGCGACAGGTTCATACTGGGATTAACACTCCCATGTTACCGAGGCTCCCTCCTGCCTCCACATGCCTCATCACACCAACATTCCTGCACAAAAACCTACCTGAGGGCAGGACCACTCAATAAAACACACCCGATGGACCTGAACAGTCTCACCAGGCGCTGTTTTTCCCAGTCTGAAAGGAAGCTATAAGTCAAATTGGCTCATGCTATTTTTACTCCCAATAGCTGAATATTTTTGATTCCCAAAGCACAAAGGCACACAGTGAGTGGGTTTTTATTTTTTCTTCTTCTTCTTCTTCTTTTTTTTTTTGTTTAACCAGTCAGACAGCTCGCAGAAAGAGAGAGAGAGAGAGTGGTTTGCCTCAGTGCGCCTCAACAAGAGGCCTCTTTGACGAATCAGCAGCTGTCGCCGCCTCTGTTACTGTACATCACCCTGGAACATGTGCTGCACACAGCTCACCGAGCACCTTCTCCATGACCCGCACTGGGTTTTGCTCTGCTGGCCCCGTTACCACAAACTCTGCAGGCTTGCACTCACCTTGAAGGCATTTAGTGCGCCCTTTTGCCAAATCAGAGCTTGAGTCATGCACAAAACAGCATTCTTTTAATTTGGTGGTCTGGTTTTGCATCATATTTTTTGATTTCATCATACTGGAGTAAAAGGGAGACACGCAAGTTGAAACTTGGATTACTTGAAAACAAAATTAGAGGACTTTCACAACAGAACACAATACATACGTTTAATTAGGTTTTCTGCCTGTTATACGTGAGTGACCACACAGGGGCAGCATCACACAAGCTGTTAGACCAGGGGCCACGACCTCTATAAAATGTAGCACACAGTAGTGTCAAGCTCAGAAGTTGTAATGTGAACATCCTTGATACCTAATTAAAAAAAAAAAAAAAAAAGGTACAGTCTATTAATTGTTCTATAGACAATCATTTTACCCCCATCATTCTATTTCTGTTTTGGAAAACTTGTTGAGGCTACATGTGGCAAAGCAAACTTTTTAGACAATGTAGTCCAATTACTTTCAAGCCTTATGTTTAAGGAAGTTTCACATGAGAGTAACGTGAAGTAGCAACAATAACAGTTCTGTGGAGGGGCCAGTCGTGTAGGGAACTGAGTGTAGCTGAGGCGATAAACAAAGAACAGAAAATGTAAAAGAACAAGCAAAAGCAGAACTCTGAATAGGCTGTAAATATTATATGACTTTAATCTGTAAATAGTGTTGTGAAAATATGTTATAGATATACAAATATATTTTTAGAGACTAAATTATATACAATATAAATTATATCAGAGTCTGACCCCCTAAAACCAACAGTGGCAGAGAAAAACTCCCTCTAACAGGAAGAAACCTTGAGCAGGACCAGGCTCATATGGGGGTGGTCCTCCTGGGGGGGTAGGAGGAAGGAGAGGAGAGGAATACATGCAACCATGAACCAATAAGGTGAGAGAAAGTCTAATCTTAAAAGTAGAGATGGAGGCCTGGACAGGGAGCTGGCTTCCACAGCAGGAGGGGAGGGCGCTGATGGCTGAAGGCTCGGCCAACCATCCTATTTTAAGTGAATCTGCACTCTTTATAGATTTCGGACTGTCGCAATTGGCTTCGAAAACTGTAAAACACAAGTACTCCTGCAAACATCTGGGAGAAATTCAGTGGCATCCACACGAATGAGCATCATTCCATGTGACTTATCCATGTCTGGGTCTGGCCATGTGACTCTAAAGAGAGCAAACCATTATGCTGACCTTCAAGTAGGAGACCACCGCCACTTGTGAAAATACATGACAAATGTCTGAGATGCTTAATTCAGAGTTCAGATACATTACTCTTTTATCAGCCACCAGTAGGAGGGTCTCCCCTCAACATGTGACAGTCAGAGATTTTGTTTCTCCATCATCGGTGTACAAAGGTGTGAATGACAGTGGAAAGTGCTCTGAATGGTTGAAATAATTGGGGAACTTCTACAAAAATACATAAACTTAACATCCCTTTTTTTGTTGAATGCTCTAAAATGTTAGAATTTGTGACGACTCCAGTGTTCCCTCCTGGACAGAAGGGGTCTCTGGTCTCTGGTGAGGTGCATGCTTTAATGGTTAGGTTACCACTCTCTCTCTCTTCTCTCTCTTCTCTCTCTCTCGGATGCCCTCTCTGTTTGTCATGCTGTCAGATTGTGCTTTTGTTCTGTTGATTCTGTTTGTTTCCTCATGCATAAACACAAACACACACACACACACACACACACACACAAGCATGCATGACCAATAATTGCATTCACATTTTTCTTGGAACCTTAATTATTCTAAAATAAATCTTGATTTTTTTTTTTTTGTGTGTGTGTACTCTCATCTTGCCTCTCCGTTCGTGACAGTTTAAGAGCTGAGCAGTGAACCAACCAGCCTCTCTAATGCTGGTGTCTGGTGTCCAAACCACTTCCTGAGTACTTTTGGTTCCATTTGCATGGCAGCAGCACTCTGGTGACCTCACCACTTGGACCACAACTAAATCGAAAGTGTGACATCACCTGGTGGGAGATGTTAGATCATCTCTTCGCCTTTCTTTAACACATCAGCTCCTGTCCTTAGCTGCTTGCAAAGGTAGCACTGCCTTCCCACAGAGATGGAAGTGACTCCAAAATGCTCATTATTTATACTCCCACTCTGCAACAATCGCTCACTTGTCCGTCCGCTTCCTGGGCCGGCGGCAGCTCAGTCTGCAGGGAACTGGGATGGCAGCTGAAGGGTCTCTGGCCCTGAAAGTTGGAGGGCAGCTTACTCTTCCTCTGACACCTCTCCTCCAGGGATAGCATCCGCATGTTGTCATTATTACGTAGTAATATGTGTGTACTAAACTGAGTATAAACTGATTTTTCCCTCATTAGAAATAATGGACTCGTCTTCTTCTTTTTCTTCAGAAAAACTTTCAAAACCCTTCCGTATATAAACCCTCCCAATATAAGGGCATGAAACACATCAGGATAGATACATTTGAGAACGAGTAGAAGCCCATTCATGCTCAGCTCATCATCTCAAATGGATTTTTAAATGGTCAGAGTTCCAAATATTATAGTAAATGCAAAATGTGAATACTCTTTTTGCCAGTTGGCAAAAAAAAAAAAAAAAAAAATCTTTCCGTGACTGTGGAGAAGTCATGCGGGTCCACCGGGGCCCTGAGAGAGACTAGAATCAGCAACTGCAGTGGCCACAAATCCGGGCTGCAGCCCACCGCCCAGCTGTCTGTGCCGCACACAAGAATAGACGACCAAACAGTTGCACTGTGGAGACAGCTGGGGGGGGACTCCGAGGACGATGGAGCCAAAGTGGACGCTCTGATGTTCGGGACGGGGAGAATGTGATCCCTGTGCGCTGGCGGTGAATGCATCTGCACACCGACCATTCTGGCTGTTTATTGTTGGTTTGTGTGGTACGGTTCAGCTGTGCAGGAGGCGGTATACACACTTATAGTGTAGCGATGTAGTCTGACATCTGCAGTTAGTCCTCTTCCTGTGCAGATGCTTCAATTATTTTCTTTAATAACCATGTCCATGTTTTATATCCCACTTTTTTTTTAAATTATGTCTCATGTCATCGAAGTCAGCTGTTTAAAAGTGTGAGTCATTGGGGGGGGGAATAAGATCCATGTGCAGGGACTAATGATACATGAAACTAATGATGCATGAAAGCAAATCAAAGGCCCGTATATATGCACACACAGACACACATACAGACACACACGCACACACACGCAAGTACATGACCCCAAATGGGAAATAGCAGACGCGATTAATTCTGTTTTTTGTTTTTTTTTATCAATTTAACATAATTCACAAGAAATTACTGAATATTAAAATAGCACTTATAAAACCATCCAACAATGACAGTTTCCCTCATTTTTTGTTAAGTAACAATAGCATTTACTGTCTCCCCCTTTTCTCACCACCGCACCGGTACATCTCTATATCGGGGAATCACTTTTTTTTTCTGAGTGCTGATGTACATCAATAAGCACACTTCTCTGAAGTAGAAGACCCTGAGGTAGAGGACCCTGAAGTAGAAGACTCTTAGGTAGGAGATCCTGAGGTAGAGGACCCTGAAGTACAAGAACCTAAGCTAGAAAACCCTGAAATAGAAGACCCTTAGGTAGAAGACTCTGAGGTAGAGGACCCTAAAATAGAAGTACTGAAGTTGAAGATACTAAAGTAGAAGACCCTGAAATACAAGAACCTAAGGTAGAAAACCCTACAGTAGAAGATACTGAAGTAGAAGACCCTAAGGTAGAAGACCCTAAGGTAGAGGACCCTGAGGTAGAAGACCCTGAAGGAGAAGAACCTGAGAAAGAAGGCCTTGAGGTGGAGTGAACTGTGTAGCTGTTGATCTTGGGGCTAAAGTGGAAGTTGTCTTTCCAGTCCGACAGACTTCCTGCATTGCAGAGAGGAGACATTTTTTTTTGTTACTTCCACATTTCTTTGTCTTTAAAAACAAGATGTTTAAACCTAAACCTGAAGTCTACCGGCAGGTGAATACCTCCGAACTTCTCTGTGGCCTGTCTGCTGCGGTCACAAAAGCTCACAACTGCTGTTGCAGTTATGCCCCAGTCCTCCTGCATTTAAGTGCTAAACTGATATTATCTGATGCTGCCCATGGAAAGTGTGGTCTACAAAACAAATTCCCTAATTTGCCAGTTTCAGTGAGATGACGTTACAGGTGCCCTACTGGTTTGAGATCTGATGACTGTGGAGGCTGTTGGAGTACACTGAACTCATTATCGTGGTCCAGAAACCAGTTTAGGATGATATAAGCTTTAAGACACGGTGCATTGTCCTGCTGGAAGTATCCATCAGAAGATGGGAACACTGTGGTCATAAAGGGATTGACATGGCCAGCAACAACACTGGGAGGCTATGGTGCTTGAAAAATGTTAAATTGGTACTAAGTGGCTCAAAGTGTGCCAAAGAAAATATCCACCACATCATTACACCACCTGCAGGCTGTTGATACAAGCAGGATGGATCCGTAGTTTTGAGTTGTTTATGCCGAATTCTGATGCTACCCTCTGAATGTCACAGCTGAAATCAAGACCCGTCAGAGTTTAGAGTTAGAGGCTAACTCTAACTCTAACATTGAATGGTCTAACTGTTAGACCATTCAACGTTTTTCCAGTCTTCTATTGTTCAATTTTGGTGAGCCGTTTATGGTTTGCTGTGTACATGAAAAAGTAGGTCCCACCAATTGGGTTTTATATGAGCCATTATGTTATGATGTCTGTCTTATTATCGATTTCACCCTCAACCATTTCCACTTCCTTCTCAGAAAAAGGTACTTCTTGCAAAAAAAAAAGCAAAGTTGAACTATTCACACAAACCAGAGTGGTTTGATAGGGAGTAATGGCATTTAATGAATATTTGATTTGATTTGTGTAGTGTTCACTATAATCTTCATATACCATCTCATGTCCTAATTAGCCATGACTAGATCTGAAGCAGAGTCGGGAGACTGAGGAAGAGGAGCCAGCACCACAAAAGAGGCAAAGGGATCACACTCTGCATGGAGCCGCTGGAGAGGGCAGAGAAAAGGGCCAAGAGAGGGGAAGCAGAACTGTTTCAACTACTAATTAATCAAATGTGAAGCATTTAAAGATTCAGAACTTGAATCAAACTTTACGGAAGCATACCGCAGGCTTTCTTGCGTGATGCCTTGAACATGACTGCCATCATATTGTTCACTGCTCTCATGTATGTAGTATAACAATGTGCTGTGGTACTGTACTGTACTACACTGCCCACAACTTTGGCAAAAGCTGGTGATCCAGCTTTTTTTTTTTGGGGGGGTGTGCTGACAGTTTTTTCTGAGACCCATTTAATGGCATTTGCAGTGGGACATGTATTTTAAAAAATCCCCTTGAGACCACATGGTAGGTGGTTGCACTTGACAGCCAAAAAAAAAGCGAGACTAAAACCTCCAGCTCCAGTCCCTTGTCATGCTTAAATAATGAGGAAACCAATAAGTTTGGAGAGAAAGCGAGGGTATTCTGGGCGGAGGCCAGTTTGGCCATCAATGATGAGCACCAGACTGTGGCCTGCAGCGCCACCGTGTGGAGACGCTCGGTAGTACCTCACACCTTTTCCCGGAAGAAACTCCAGCGGAAGTTGCTATAACTACATATAAGTTGTATTCCGGGTTTGGTATCTTGTCAAAAAGTGATTCGCTCGCACGATTGAAATGGCTTTGGTCACGGTACGTGGCTGTGCTCTTTGGGTGGTGTCTCTTCTAAATATTGCGTTTGTTTTCATATCGGGAGCAGATTTAGTTCGATTTTTATCATTTAGAGCCATTTACCATAACATCACCGGGGACACGAAAATCTGTCAAGGTAAGTCGGGTCGTTTAACGCCCCCGGAGCTGATATGAGATCGATATATGTTAGCATGAGGCTCCTAACCTTAGGATCGTGGGTTCGAGTCCCACGTTGGGCGAAAGCTCATACTCTTCTCTTTTGCGACATGACCAATATACCTGCTGTGCAGACTTGCACTTGCATTTGATCTGCATCAGAAGACAATGCAGCTATATATTCATTAATAAACAGCTGATTGATCAGTAATCACTACCTATTGTATTATCATCCTTCCCCTACCACTATCCCCTGGTGGGGTCATACATCTGTAGTTTCAAGTAATATTACATTTTCTTTCTTTTATAAGCTTGGATATTTGTTTATTGAACATACATACATTTTTCTGTGTAATTTGAGATTGATTTGCTATGAAATCTTTCTACTTTTCATGCATGGAAGACTCCACACCATGGTCTGTGGCCCTGAGGGATCATTCTGTCCTCAGTTCCCTCTTTGGAAATCTGGTTCTACTGGCTCTCTTCACCACTCAACATAGTCTGCTGGCCTGGTCACCTGTCAAACAGACCCTCCAATCAGGGCTGGGGGTCTTGACCAGGACGGTGTACTGCTTCACCACGGCACTGGCACTCCAGGTGGAGCAGCTCATATCCAAAATCTACTTTTTAAAAACATTTGTGTATTAAAGTGTATTAAATTATTGTCTTGTTTCTCAGCTTTTAATACGTTGCTGGCAGCCTGTGACTGGCGCCCCCTGTCTGTGGTCAGTGCGTCATGCACCCTGGAGCGTCTGGTTTCCACTGTTGTGCTTTTTGCTGCACTTCATCTGTTGGGCAATCATCTGCAGTGTCATCATAATCTTTGATTACCCAGAGCTAATAGGAATCAAACAGGTTAGAATCTTGTCTTTTATGCATACGATGCAATATTACTTAGTTATTGTTATTTCTTCACCTGTTGACCACAGCTTGTGGCAAGCTGTTTGTGTTACAGTACTCATTTTTTGACTTTCAAGTATCTTAAACATGTTCCTTAGCCACAGTTGAGCTGCAACCATATACATAGCAAATGTGCACGCTAAAAAGTTTGCTATGTATGTAAACTACATATATTTGTGTGTAACAAAAGGTTATCAAATCTAATCAAATTTGACTGAAATGAAACCCATCATTAAAAATAATAAATATTGTCTCACTCTCTGTTTTCACAGGTTTATTATGACTATCTCGGTTTAGGCGACCCGTTTTCTCTCAAGTCACCAGGTGCCCAGCGTCTCCTGACCCACCTTCGCCACCCGGTGTGCCTGGAGTTGTGCGTGGTGCTGTGGTTCCTGCCAGCCTTGTCCCTGGACCGACTCCTGTTGGCTGGGACTCTGACAGTCTACCTGGCTCTGGCACACTCTCTGGACAAACAGGATTTAGAATACCTCTGCATCCAATTTAAGACCAAGATTCTGACCCTGAAAGGCCGACAACACACCGACATGAATAAGGAGAAATGAAGCCATTATGGCCATGATGATACCCCAGTACAAACCTTCTCAGTCCACACAATTAGGTTACAGTGCTGACAGAGGCTCTGGGTCAGTGTGACCATACCTTCAAAACCATTTAAGTAGAATTATTTAATAGCGTGTGGGGGGGGTTGATATTTCTGACACGTTACTTGTTTTACAGTTCTTTTGAAAAAAAAAAACAACAGGATTTTATTCAAGAAAACCACGTGTCAATGTTTCATAGTCAAAATAAAGTAATGTGTATAATTCTGTCGAAAGAATATCACAGTCTCATCACAGGTTTGTTCGGCACGAGTGTGTTATATTGTTAAAGGAACAGTATCAGGAGGATGCAGCATTTGTTATTATGTTGAAAACATTATTATCAGTAAAATATGTATGTATGATGATGATGATGGATGGAAGAAATGTATCCACTGAATTCTGAAAAAAGTGAATCATGTTAGCAGTTGTTCACAGTACTGGTAGTTTTTAATGTGTCATTGGTCAGTGTTTATTTTTCATGTGGCCTTATTGTTATTACATTTAGAATAAATGTTGTTTACATCATGATGTTCTTTCTATTATATATTACATTATCTTGTGTTATATTATATTATATTATACCTTACCTCTACTTCATGTAGACTGTAGTGACAATAGTCACCTTATATATGTTTGCTTTGCATTGTTTGTGTATTTTAAGTATTTGTTTTGCATTTTAAATATAGATCAGTGGAAGAATGCATATGCAATTCAATTTTATTACAATTTCAAAACTCATAACGAAGTAAAGGTTAAGCTAAAGTACATAAAATATAAATACGCTGATGGAAGTTAAAGTCTAGGATATGTATCTCTGTAACCTGCTAAAAACATTCATACATTAAGGATGAAAACTAGTATGCACTGTGTATTAATTACTTTATAAATCATCATATCTAATCTTCAACCTCATCCATACTTCAGTATACATGATATTCCTGTTCCTTGAATTTTTGTTGTTTTGATACTTTTCTGACCATCCTCAAGCAGATTAGTTAATGGTTATAAAACAAAAAAGAGGTCGATCTTGTTCCTTCTTCATGTAAACTCCTCCAGCTTTGTGCTCAGCAGCACCTCCTCCTCCACCCCTTAACCCTGTGGGACGAAGGGATGAGAAGAGTGACGGGGGTGGGGGGAAGTGACTCCACGGGCAGACGGCTGCGGTCTTTAAACGCCTTTTCTTAGGTTCCACAATATGGTGTGTGCCACTAAACTCTCCTGACGGAATGTAATGTAATTATCGGATTACAGTGCTGCCTCTCTGAAGCTGGGAATATTTACTACTACATCCACAGACAACGGTCCGAGGTGGTTTGACTGGCTCAAACAGCAATTTCAAAAGCTCTGATTTAACAGCATTGGTTAATCTTTTGATTTATTCACAAAAGGGATTTTTTTTTTCAGTGGAGTGGAGCGCTTTACAGAAGTCCACATACAAAAGAGAAGATGACAACTGTGGAATCAAAGCAGATACAATAAGATCTTTACTTAAACGAGGATTCTGGTGAGTTTAACCTTTGAACTTTATCAAAGAGTCAAGACAATGTTAGGAAAGGACTTAATAAATGATGTTGCTTGGATTTTATATTGTTCATTTATATGACAGATGGGGACTGAGGTCTCATTGATTTGCACATTTTTCTTTAGCTAAATTGATTACATGCTGAATTTTCAACTGCATGATCCACTGAAAGATTTGGATCAGGTGTACTTAATGTATCTGTGACAAAGGACTGATCTTAGATCATCTGTTCCCAGCAGGAATCATTCCCAGAGGCTCAAAAGAAACAAAGACAACCCTTTTATCCAATTCTTAGCATCGTTTCTGTTATGTCTGTTTCCTCTCTGCCGGAATGGAAGCAACTGCTGCTGGAAAGGAAGAGGAGAGAGGAGGAGGAACGAGAGCGGAGAGAGAAACAGGAGGAGGAGAAGCTTGCCAGCATGCCTGCCTGGAAGCGAGGCATCATCCAGCGAAGGAAAGCAAAGCAAGACATTGACAAAGAAAAGGAGAAAGATGTGTGTCTCCTGTATGTGGACGGCAGGTCTCCCTCTGACGGTCTGAGTGACATGGACAGCTATTTAACCACTTATTTGGGAAGCGAAATATCAACTAGTCCAGATCCTGGACAATGGCTGGATGGTGAGGCCAAAACAGTTAGCGAGGTTTCTGTGGAAACTATAGTTCCCGTTCATGAAAACCCATTTATTCGCACCCAGACCTCATGGAGGAAGGGCAGGGATGCAGAGGTTGGAAATGTCCAAGAAGTTAAGGACAAGGAAAAGGAGAAATTGAGCCCCAGGAATCCTGATGGGGAGCCAGTAAGAGGAAGAGACATAGAATCAAAAATAGAGAGATTCAGAGATATAAGTGATGGACGTCAAAAAGAAAAGGGCAGGGACAGAAGTCAGGGGCGAGAACAAGAGAACAGCAAAGCTAGATGGGAAAAAGAGAAGAACCAGTGGAAAGAGTCCATTAAAGGTGCTGCCAGGGAATGGGATTTTCTCAAATTGAGGAAGAGTGAGGAGGATAAAGAATCAGATACTTTAAGTACTTCTCTGTCCCCCCATGTCCCCTGTCTTCGGACCATTCGAGCAGACAACATCATCATCATTGAGCAGGAAAGAGATGAGCGAAGGTGTAGACAGAGGGATGCGGAGAAGGAGAAGAACGAGGAAGACCACCAAGAGAAGAGTGGTATGAAGATGGACCTTAGGGAAATATTTGCTGTTGGAGGAAGTATCACTGAGATCCGGGCCTCAGAGGTTTTGATCATAAAGCCCCCAGAAAGCCCAGAAGAAACAAATGCAATGGGAAGAGGAACAAAAAATAGAGAAGACATTGAGCTGAAAGTTGGCATGGAGGGAAGGTGGGAGTGTACGGGCAGAGAGCTCAGATCAGATCTATCCTGGTTGAGAGAAAAAGAAAAACCACGGGGCCAGGCAACAGTTATCAAAGAAGACAGAAAGGATAGCTTGGAGGATAATGTGTTTGTCGACAGAGGAGGGAGGGTCAGCCAGCTGTTGAGTAAATTCGGAGAGCACCCGAAGCCGCCATCACGATCCAAAAGCTCTGATAACTTCCTCCGTCCCGTGAGGAGAAAATATTCAGACAACGATGACGGCCCATCTGAATCCAATGGGAGGTATATGCTTTTCAAAGGAGTGCCAAAACGCTCATTCAGTTTCTCTGACCGTGTCTTCTGCTCTAATGAGAATGGTTTACGGGATGAGGGTAACGAGAGGAAAATTCGGGACAGGATACTTTCAGACAAGTGTGTGGCACCCTGGATAAACTTAGCAAATACGGGAAAAGAATCGACGTCCAAAGTGGGAAGTGTGCGACTCTTAGACAAAGACAAACTTGAAAAGTATAGAGAGAGAGATTTAAAAACAAATGATGAAAGGGGGGGGTCCACTGCGAGGAGGAATGAAGTGGACGCCCCCCCCATTCAGTGCAAGAGTGAAGTTGAAAAACATGATCCCGTTGATGCAAGGGGTCAGGAAAGGTCAGGAAATGCAGATGAAGATGAGGGATTCACAGTGGCGTCCGTTAAAAACACTGAAGGAATCTCGTTTGCTCGAAGAGTGGCGATCAAGCAAGATGGGAGAGCGAGAGCCGAAAGAGAGGCAAAGCAGCTAACAGGAGAGAGGAAGCCAAGTACGGAGCATGATGACGAGGAGCAGATATTTGATAAAAAGGCACTGAGTGTCTGGAGAGATGAGGGTTTCGAAAGTAAAGTCTCACCCGATGTTGTGCAAAAGACGGAGATCATCACTACGTCAGGGGACCTTTGCAGCTCAGCTGCTGCAGAAAGTCAGTACAGGCATGAATCAGCTTTTACAGAATGCTCGAATTTTCTTTCTTCCGTCACAAACAGGCCACAAGACCCCCACGGAGGGCTTGAGTGGAGTAGTACAGGGCTGCAGCCCTACTGTGCTTTGTCCAAACAAACAGAGGAACTCATAAGTAAAATAGAAAAAATAGGAGACCCGTCGGTTTATAACAACCATAAATTAAGGAGGAATTTTAAAGGCACACTTGAAATGACAAAAGACAATAAACAGGAAGGGCTCATGTATGCTGAAACTGGATCAGAGAACCTCGTGCATGATGCAGTACCGAGGTCCCCAAAAGGTATTCCTTCAGAGCCTCTTGAGTTTCAAATCCCCAGAACTGTGTTTTATGTTGCTGAAGAAGAGAAAAATCAAAGTTTGGTCCAAAGCAATCAGGAGCAAGACCAGGAAGAGAGGAAGGGGGTTGAGAGGAGGGATAGCTGGAGGATCGGGAAACCCCTGAGCCGAATTGAGTCCCTGCGTGAGAAAATCAGACAAAGAGAGCTAGAGAAATTGAGGCAAATGCAGACACAAGATGGAGGCGAGAGTGAAAGCGCTCAAATTGATGTCAGTCACCAAACTACGGGGGACGACGACAAAGGACCTGAAACACCGAAAGAGTTAGAAGCCGAGGTTCCTGTGCAGACCTGGCCGGATAAAGCAGAGAGCGGTCCGGAAGAAGCAGCAGAACAGACAACCATGACTGCTTTTGACACGAAACAGGAAGTCAGCGCGTTGAAAAACTACCCTCAGCTTCCTGTCTCTGTTCTACACTCAGAAGCTGACAAAGGAGAGGAAGTACCAAGTGGGGACACTGCTACTGACTCCGAACTCTGCTGCAGTAACTTCCAAATATCCGAGGATGAAGACGACCCTTTGGTACTTGAAGAAGAATCGCTGAATTTACACTTGGACGAGGGTGGTGTCAGAGAAGAGGAGGAGGAAGAGGAAATTGAGCTCTCAGAAGAGGAGTTGGAGGAGAAAATATTGCCGCCTGATCCCAATTCCCTCACAGCCATGAGCCGGATCTACAACTTGGGTTCGGTTGGCTCCAGGTCAGGCCTTTGTATGAGGGAGAGGTCTGTAGACATCCCATCAGTGCACCTTGTAAAAGTGAAGCCTCTTCTTTCACAGCAGGATGAGAGCAAAGCTTTCTCTGGAGAAGATATCTGTGGTGTTCAGATCATACAACGACAGATAGAGCAGTTTCAGCTGAAGGAGCAGGAGGGACTGAGGTCTTGCACATCAACAGGTTCCGCGGCAGGAGGACGGCAAAGCCCAAATCACCAAGAAAAGGGGGGCGATGTTAAGGAAGAAGATGAGGAAACATCTCACACCACAGCAACTCGTGCTCAGTCTCCAACATCAGCGTCCAAACAATCGAACCAAACTATCACCATCACCCCTTCATTTCTCAGGGGTCAGTCCCTGGACAATGCTCTGAGGCCATCTGACTATACCCAAACCCCAGCATCCTCCCCAAGCTCGCCATCTCCTACCCCATCTCCGAGCATGTCCCCGTCTCCCAGCCCATCACCTACACTCTTCTCTATCAGGAGTGCCTCTGGCGGTAAGGTAAAGAGAGGCGCCACGATTACCATCACTCCGAGAAAGGCTGCTGTGGGAGCTGAAGTTGGAAGTGCAGCAATTGGAACCACAACAGGGTCCACAGCAGCGGAGATGCCACCTTCAGTGCAGCAGGCCCAGGCCTCCTCCACTGGGGCAGAACCAGCAAAAAAAAAGTACCCCACAGTAGAAGAGATCGAGGTGATTGGGGGATACCAGAATCTCGAAAAGTCATGTCTGGTCAAGAACAAAGTGACTGTGAAAAGGGTGAGTGGATGGAATTTTTGTTCAACCCAAAAATTTGATTTCGTTAGTTAGTTTGCGTCAGACTTTCTCTGGGTTTATTAGAATAAACTGGAGGTGGTCTAGAGGGTGGTGGCTTATGTCACCTGCTAGACAGTCCCTCACTGTCAGGCAGAATCTCCTTTCACTGTGAGAACATCCCTTTTGATTGAGAAGTGTGATCACAGAGACTGCCCTAAGCTGGTTAAAGCCTTATCAAGCACGACATGCTGATTCTTAACCATCCTGGAATCATCTGCTTTGCTCTTTGCTTCTGCCAAAGACTTCTGACTGTTGAGCTGAAAGTGTTGGCAGGTGCAAACTTCTTATTTGGCGATATTTCAAGAAACCCCGTATTGTTATTGTTCAACTCAGCAGAACAAAACCGTCCATGTTGAAGGCTGGAGCTTTAGAGACAGAAATATCTCAACAGGAAGCCGCAACAAGAAAAGACCAACATATCTGCCCAGTTCTACCTGACATCAGGCTTTCTCATGTGAAGACCATGATTATGTCACAGATTCTGAATTTCTGTTGGGTCATCTTTCTAAATCAAGTCAATGCTGGGGAAACAATAAAGACAAAGTTGCTTAGATGAGCAGTGGTTATTCAGACAGTGCATTTTTCTGATTGTGCGACCAGCTGCATAATGTCGTTTGTGGTTCATCTTTAGGTGAGGCGATCGACTGGTGGTAGCCTTTGTGGTTTCTAAATTGTTCTTTTGTTCTTTTGTACTGATTCAGTCACTTCTAGTGAGTCAGCTCTCCTTTCTGTAGAAACAAGTTGCTCTTTGTGTCTTCTCAGCTGCTTTCGTTAGTTGGATCAGAGTCCTGGAAACATTTTTTTGACCCTTGGTTGCGTGACTACAGTCAAATGATGACTGTTAATTCTGCATCTGACACTGACATCCTTTTTCAGAGTTTGCTGGTCGTAAATGTGTTAAAAACACGCGGGCCTATTTGATTAGTTGGTCTGACTTTATGTTACACCCTGTTGTGTTTGCTCACTTCCTCTTTAACGCTTCTTCCAAACAAGGAAGTGACATGGAATCCTTTTATAAACCATTAACACTCAAACACTGACCTGTATTACTCCAGGGCCATCTGTTCCTAAAGACTGCACTGTAGTAATCTGCACCAGAATGGAAGAGATGGTTTCATGCTGTTTTCTCATTTCATCTTGCCTACGGTTATTTCTGACTAAAGAATATATATTTCTGTCTCTGAACACAATCTCTCTTCAGCTAAAGTAGTGATTACTTTGTGGATTCTCTGACCACCTGTTATGCTCTCTCCATTTGACCTGCTTCCCAATTAGAACTTAGACCAAATGTCACCTCTTTCATTTTTGGCTAGATTTTTCAACACAATTTCTCTGAAAATGGTCTTGCCATTTATAATTTTCGAATCAAATCTGACCATCTAACAGAAAGTAATGTAAGTTGTTATTTGGTGATATTTCAACTGCCTTGTTCTCAGTAATGTCAACAAGCGCTACATTTCAATTGTGCAATGGTGGTCAGGTTTGGAATGTGGAAAAACTCCGTAAATGTAAAAAACTAAAGCAAACTTCCCTGTTTCTCTCACTCAGTCTCCTACTTTCTGCATGTTGCCCAGTGCGTCTGCTGTCACGCTGCGTTAGCCTTGGTTAATCGGGTTCAAGGAGGGGGGATTAGCCTCCCGCGCTTTAGCATGATTTGTCCAGCCACTCTAAAGCGGAGCTATTCGCATCGCTCCTCTGCAGACTGCCAGCGTCACGGCGAAAGGGTTGTAACTCCTGTTGGGTGCGGAGGCATTTCACACTCAGTAGGTCAGGTCTGGTTCAGGCCTCAGACCTGAGCCGTTATTCTGGGAAACCCTGCAAATGTGCTGCCCTGGCCGACATGTTTACACAGTGTTAACCTTCGACTACATACGGTCCGCATAAATATCAATCTGTCTGTGCAAGGAAGCAGAACCAGTCATGCGGGCCATCCAACCCTCTCCACTCATTTTTCTACCAACAACAGTTAATTCTTGAATGATCAAGCCTGGCTGTTTAGTCATTTAATACCGAGCGGAGGGAACATTTCTGCTGGGTTAAGCCTTGTGGCACGCTGTCAGTTAACATTACACTGACAGAACAAACAATCCCACTGAGTCTCTGTTTATGTCTGACTGGGCAGCCAGCACAGAAGCATGTAGTCTGTTCTTGCTGCCCTCCCTCTTGCTGTACAAAATATTTACATTGTGAAATGATCTACTGCTGGCTTTTCTAAATTCATTATGTGCAATATTAAACATATACTAAAATGCAACTGTTATATCTTCAAAATATACTGGGAGAGTACTGTATGGTCTACATGAAGCAGTTTTTCCTTGGTACATGTTTATTTGTTACCAAAATAAGTTTTGTTTTATATATATATCATATATATGTATATATAAACATATCATGCATATTTGCATATTTATTTATATATGTGCACACACATATATATATATATACATGTGTGTGTATATACACACACACTCATATGTATATGTGATATACATATGTATATGAGTGTGTGTGTGTGTGTGTGTATATATATATATATATGTGTATGTGTGTGCGTATGTGTTTATATATTACAATAATCGTGGCTTTTGTCCACAGGGGAAGGTTTGTTTCGATGAGGATCAGCTGGAGCAGGTGTGTGAGTACCCATCAGAGACCTCCATGATGGCTTACAGCCCCCACGACCTGTGGAAACAGGAAGGGGAAGCTGAAGAAGATGGAGGAGCCTTCACATCCAAAGACACAAAAGGCGTGGGGCTCAGCACGGGACGGGGTCTAAGAGTGGGCAAGTGTCACCCCCTTCTCAGAAAGCATAATGTGTAGTGAATGACGTCATTGATTCAGACTGTTTCGATGCGCGTGTTTTTGTATGTTATTGAGGTGACATGTTATCACTGTTTATGATGTACTGTAGCTTGGAGACATAGCTGTAAAAAATAACTTTCTTTTATTATATTGTGAAGAATTACAATATTATAACTGTGGAAAAAGTAAAACCAAAGTCAGATGTGGAAAAAGTAAAACCAAAGAAGATTGAAAAAAGAAAAAGGCAAACAACACGACTTACATTGAAAATATAAAACAAAATATTAAATATTGTACTTAATACTAAAGTACTACCTATAAATACGATGATTACTTTAAGTTTAAGTGAGCAAAATTGCGCAATTGTGACCCATATTTGACAGATCAGCTTTAGAAATAGGGACATAAAAATTTAAACAACTCATAACAGCTAGTTTTATAGTATACTGACTAAATTTCTTCAACCTTTGTAATTACTGTTTTTGTTTTTTTTACCGGGTATTTTGGTGGTGAAATCTTATGATGTAAGACCTTAGTTGCTGACAACAGACTAAAAGTTGATTTGACAGAAATATTTTTTTTTTTTGCTCAGCATGTTTGACAAAGGTGGTTGGGTTTTTGATCCAGTCCAGTTTACTGGGTAATTCTTTAATTATTAGTAATTCTTTAATTTAATCATCTTGGGAGACAAATACAATATAGACTCATCATCAAAAAATAGATTCCCAATATTTACATCCCATCTCCATCTCTCTGTCTTCCAGGTAAGTCATGCCCTCGTTAGAAGCCAGTCACCTCGCCAAAATTACCCATGTGGTCAGATCACCAAGATTTTGGTGAATGATATCATGTTATTTTAATTTTTTTTTTTGACTAAACATTGGTGTGTCTGCTAATCTTGTTATGATTTATTTTATAGCACTTCCATGAATGTTGTACATCAGTTCACTCTGAAAAGGGAAATGTGAATTTTAAATAAGGTACATTATATTAAAATGATCACTTGTCTATGCAATATAAGGATAACAGATATATGTAGTTTGATGTAGCTCATTTGATGTGAAATACTTTGTAAGTAAAAGTCAGCAGTGCTTCATCACAGAATGTTTTTAATCATCTGGTTTTATGTGCCTGCTGGATTTGCCCGCACAGATGATATGAAATAAAATTTGTATATTTCTATACAATATTTATATTTGACCTTGAAGCCTGTCAGCAGGTTTTTTGTTTTTAGTTTTTTGCAGGAATGGGTGGTGCAATGTGTGCATGATTTGTAAAGGTCTGGTTTAAGTCAGCCTTTGACTTTGGTAAAAGCTAACAAGGTGTGCATCCAAGATATTGGATGTAAAATAAATAGCAGGAAGTCATTTTTCTTTATGACTGGATGTCCCTGAGAGAAAGCTGATTTAACAACCAATTTAACTGAAAGTAGGCTGGCATCAAGAGTGGTTTGGGGACTTTTACAGAGCACTGCTGTGGTGCCCTTAATCAAGTTATCAAACCCCCAAAATCCTCAGAGCGCCTGTAGGGGACAGCTCCCTCACTCCAACTCCTCTCTCTTCATGATTGTGCATGTGTTTGTTGTACATTCATACTGCTTGTATCTTGTGCGTAACAAAACAGAGTGTAAAAACAGTCATTTCCCCACAATGGGATAAAATAAAGGATTCTTCTTCTTCTGCTGTTCTTCTATTATACACAACATTTGGCTATCTTGCAGTTAAAGTACAGTACTTGTATTATATATGTTGTTTACAATTTAACATTTTAATTTGGTGAATAAAGATGCTAATTCTGTGCAGATATTTTTTATAATAAGTTAAGAAGCTGGCTTCAACAGAAAAAAAATCCAATAAACGTCTCTGAAAACACGTGGGTCGGTCTCTGGTCTTTTTTATAAAAATTTCCCTTTGTGATCATACTCTTCATCTTTAGTGCGCAACAGCGACACGCCGCGGAGAAAAGCGGTACCGCAGGCGGAGTTGCACCACGTTGCTGATAGCGGAGCGGAAACATTTTGACGTCAACACGTGTGCGGTCAGCGTCAGTACGTGAGAGTTTGCATGCTTCGGCAGCCCGGATAAACTAATCTCTGGGACTGTGTTCTCAAACGTGCTCGCACGTTTGCCCCGAAACAGCGGCGTGTTGAGTCGAGCGATGAAGACTCCCGTCGAAGGCCAGTACAGAGGAGCTGCGGGAGGTTTGGGGATTTGAAACGCGGTTGTGACAAAAAAAAAAAAACTTTTAGCCATATCGACGCAAAGCTGCTTTTCATGCAATACGGAGTGGATTTGTCACTAAAGGAAGCATGATTTTAAGGAAGATTTCCGCGGGGAGACGGACATGGCTGTCCCTGGTGAGCTTTGAAGTTAAATTTGGTTTTACGCATGCATTGGTGCCATACATGTACTGTTATTAAGGCGATCCGTTTTCACACTTCCTGTTTTGATTTGCGCTCCTCGGTTCGTCATTTGGAACATGCCTGCGTTCACTTGCAGGTTCCACAGAGGCAGGATCTGTGCGTGTCCTTCTCCTCCGTGCCGTCCCAGCCGGTGCCCCCGCTTTCCCAGACCCTGCACGGCTACCTGAAGGCCCTGGAGCCGCTGCTGCCTCCGGAAGAACTGAGCCACACTCGCAGGATGGTGCAGGAGTTCGGCAGGCCGGGCGGACTGGGCTCCCAGTTGCAGGAGGGCCTGGAAAGGAGAGCCATGCAAACAAAAAACTGGGTGTGTGTTGTGTTAGTGTGGGGGAACGTGACAGATGGTGCACGTTGATTATGGGTGCGTTTTAAAGCAGGACCGGTGCTGCCATGTTTTTGTTGGGTGGGCGGTTGGTGTCCATTACAATTCTGCACAGTTCAGATGGACCAAACAAGTTTTAATTTATAATTTTACACGAGCATTTTTATCAGCACTGCTGTACGCAAAGATCAGCAGCCACATTCCAACTACCTATGTGTTCAAAAGTACATAGAGAAAGAAAAGAAATCCTGGAGACACGTTGGGTTTAGGTTTTCGCCAATACAGACACAAGAGTGCTATTTATTGGTGAATACTCACCAATGAGTATCACCAGTGAGAATGAGAGTGAGAATGTGTTGATGTGTATGTGCAGTTTTAGTTTAATCAACTTTATTCCTCCTAAAGTCATACTGCTCAACATGCAAGCACAATTGTCAGTGTCAATAAGACACTGACAATAATCTACATGTTTACATCTCTCTTTATATATCTATATATATAGATCTCTCTATCTATCTATCTATCTATCTATCTATCTATCTATATACACACACACGCAGAGACAATAAACGTCTTTGCTTCGATGCAGATCTCGCCCGCTTGGGTCCAGTGGGCTTACCTGGAGAGCAGACAACCATTGCCCGTGCACTCAAGCCCAGCCATCTCTCTGCCGAGGAGAGATTACAATGGTTGGAGGAGCCAGCTTGTGTGAGTATTTCACACGGAACAACAGACACACACTCACAAAAAGCTTGTTGGTGACTAACAGGTGTCCGACACTGCCTGAATGCTGTCTGTCAGCTCCTGTTTGGATAAATATCCTAAATCTAATTTAAATAAATCGCAAACATGTGGGTGTTTTTGTTATTGCTGCGTGGTAAATCTTTGGCGACCCCCCCCCCCCACCCCCCCCGCCAATGGAGGTAGCACAAATGTGAGAGTGGATGAAGTTAAACAGAAGTGCTGACCTGAACCCAACTACCAAATAACTCCAGTGCAAAACTCTGGTGATATAATTCCCCCTGAATGCAGGCAACAGCGTTACTTTTAAGATATCCTTGTTTTCAAAGTATCCCTCAGTAGGCAGCTGGACCTCTGACACTGGTGGCCATGTGACATCACAGTGGTGAAAGAGTCACATGACCAGAGAGAGACAGAGTTGATAACAGAGACCCTCCAGAATTTATTATCACAGAGGTTGTTATCTGGGCATGTCCCATTGGTTTCCATTACAGCTGGGATGTCCAACTCTTCCACAAAGGGCTGTGTGGCTGCAGGTTTTCACTCCAACCCAGCAGCATCACACCAAACTGGACTTATTTAATCAACTCATCTGAGTCTTCAGACAGCTGATTGGTCAAACTGGGTGTGCTTGACTGGTTGAAACAAAAACCTGCAGCCACACGGCCCTTTGTGGAACAGTTTGGACATCCCTGCATTTCAGAGAATCTGTTAGGTGTTATCAATCACAATAATATATGTTTTTGACAGTCTTCTTAACCTCCTGTTGTCCTTATTTTCTGTACACACCCTGTGTCTTCACTAAACCCTCAATATAAGCAGCTTGATTGAATTTTAAACATCGAATTTCATCTTGCTTGAAGGAACAACTTGTCGTTCACCACAAAATGTGTTAATCCCTGAGTTTTCCCTCTTCACTTGTGTTTCTATAGCTTAAGAAAAGGGGAAAAAATATGCAAAAAGGAGTTTTGAATGCATTTTTAATCATCCCAATGACTCAGGTCCTCGTTTTTTTTCTCCAGTGAACAATTTAAGACAATGTACAATACAAAAATATGAAAGATAACATAACCTGTTTACTTGATTAGCACATGTAGGGCAGTATGCAAGTGCACAGCTTCTGCAGATGTATTTCTTACACTTGCAGCACACAGTTTGTGTTTTACAGTCCTCCTTTAGAGGGCAAACCTGACATCTCTTACTTGCCCTAGCTGGGGAAGTGGCTGTGCTAGCTTTTTGGTTTTTTTAATGCAGTGGTGGGTCATTTTGACCCGAGGACAACAGGAGGGTTAAGTTTGTATATTTGTCTCCTCCCAGGTTTGCTTCCAAGCTGATCGCAGCAGTTCTGGACTTCAAGGCCAAAATCACCACGTGAGTTTGATTCCTGATTGATTAACCCTTGCATTAATGAGATCACCGCCATCTGGATTACAGGTTGCAGCCACCGTTGTAAATTCAAGAGATGGTAAATGTCTCACATTTGGTGAATATTAACATCATGGCTACTTAAGCAGTCAGTGTAGTGGCCCTGAGGGGCCACAGCGCTGCAAATTCAACAGCACAATGCATTAAGAGTAAAACCCAGGATTTTAGGAGACAGATGGGAGGGGGCCGTACATTTTCAAGCCAGATCTATATTCTGTGGTGTAATTGAGACCACAGAGTGTAATATAATGCTAAACATAACAGGTTTGGTAGAATCCATAAGAAATGAATATGGCGCATATCAGGAAGACTTCAAATGAAATCTCTAAAAGACAAGTTCAAAGTTCATTCACTCATTTTTCGTTCGTTTGCTTATTTAGAGCATATAAAACCTAACACCAATCACGAGAACAGTTTTCAAACTTTTAAACAAAATGATGAACAAACACTTGGAAATGCTGTCCATAACCTTGGCACAACCAACTGTCACCGATGGTGAGCTCAGACTCGGGCAGCCTGACACCAACACACTCCCAACACAATCTATATTTAGACCGCTTGTTTTTCAAGACTTGGTGGCAAAACTGTTCCAGAGCACCCCAAGGTTAAAATCTTCAGTGCTGGACTCATTGAAGCGAGGCGTTCTTACGGTCTGTTCGAGAGGTTTCACTTGACATGAAAATGAAAATGCTTTCTCCTTGGGTTCCGATTTTGCAGTTTCCTGTACGTGTGTACCCCTGAGATGTTTACTGCATCGAGATATGCGATCCCTCCCCCTGTGCAGCACTTCCCAGCGGGTCCTGGACGCGCTTTTGTTGTGTTGTGCACTTGGCAGCACTTTGGTCTCTCGGGGCCACCGTAAATCTTTTGTGAAGGTGCGCTACCTCCAGCACCACATTACTTCGGTTGGTGTCCGAATACCAAGCAAAACGGAGAAAGCTCGCCCCTCCCCCGTCGTTTCCATGACCACCACGATCACGCATTAAAACCAAAAGTGGATCTTTGCTACCCTGACGTCTCTAAGATGGCTGAGCTGACTCCGACTGTCTCAGCCAGTTCCCAAAATACATTGCCTTGAGTCGTTGGATGTTGTTCACGTCACCGTCCAGCTATCTAATCACGGATGCATTATTCAATCAACTCTACTCACTTCCACCCCCCTCCCTCACCCATCTTGTCAGTGATTGGCTGGAACATTATGTTTTGTTATGTTTTGGTACACAACCTGTGTCCCTACTGTTTTTTTTGTTTTTGTTTTTTTTTTTAAACATTTACAACCCCTGGGTCGACTCGAGACCAGATTTTTTTTTACAGGGGCAGCCAGCGGATCAATGCCAATGATTGGAAACAAAAATGACATTGAACGGAAACGGTGCAGAATTGCTTAGTGCACCTTTAAAAGGGTCCGATATTATGTGTGTTTGATATAAAGAAAAATCATTTACCATTTTTTCTTTTTTTCAAGTAAATGTATATTCTACACAATGGGATTGAGGCCATTGGCTCTGTTGTGCAGTATAAACAGTAGTATTAAATGCTTGTTGTGGAAGTTAACAGTAGCAGAAATTATAAATATACCTTAATATAAATTCCCTTTAAAACAATATTCTTAACCGTAACATATGTATCTCAAATTAAAGAGGCCATTTGTGTATGTGATGCTGTGAACACTTATTTTGCATTACAATAAAAATAGTCTATAATTTTACTGCTGTAGAAAATGATCTGAATGACAGAAACCCAAATATCTTGTCAAATATTAGTAATACTAAATATTAAACAGTGTTTTATTGTGTCTCAGGGGTCAACTGCCAGTGGAGTACATGCGAGGGAAGCCCCTGTGTATGGAGCTCTACCCCCTCCTCTTTTCCTCCTGTAGGATCCCTGGTCCGAAGCACGACTACGTCACCCACCACCGCCGCTCACCCACGCACATCACGGTCGTCAGGAACTATCAGGTGATGGGAGGATTGGTTTTCTCATCTTTTCTCTGCACCTTTTGATTTCAAACATATTCAGGACCACAGTGGCCCAAGCAGTCAGTTGATTGTGGGACTAAATTGCTCCAGTAGGTGTGAATGTGTGAGTAGTTGTTGTGTTCTGTGGTGGACTTAATTTCATATTGCTAAATCCATACATCCATTTAAACTGCTTTGTGTTGTATTGATATCACACTTCAAATAATTGATACAGTATCCCACCATGAAATATCGTTTTTATTATTTCTGATCATAAAACACTGAAAATAGAACTACCATATTTTCCGGACTATAGGGCGCGCTTAAAATCCTTACATTTTGTCAAAAATTGACTGTGCGCCTAAGAATCCGCTGTGGTTTATGTATGGATTCATCCTGTTTGTGTTTACTGAAGTCAAACCAATATTAAGATCTACCAAAATGTTTTAATATGCCTTTAGTAAACTACGAATAAACCAAGTGCACCACTTATAGGAGCATTACGATAGTCGGTGTGAGTGTGTGTATATATATATGGATGCCAAAATAAAGTGTGAGATATCTGACCGTTTTTGTTCGCTTAATGCACCTTATAATCCGCTGCAGCTCATGTATGGAAAAATAATGTTCAGACCCATTTTTTGGCAGTGTGCCTTGTAACCTGGTCAGCCTTATGGTCTGGAAAATAGGGTAATATTAGCTAGTTTTTTATGATTAGAATTGTGGAATGAATTATGTCAGTACCATTCCTAGTTGTTTCATGGGGACATACCAGAAATTCCTGCACTAAGTGGTGGTCAGCAAGAAATGAATGTACGCAGCTAAACGTCTGACAGTCTCCACCCCTCTGTTGCCTGAACAGTTCTTCCAGTTGGAGGTTTACAACAGCGACGGCTCGCGGCTGACAGAGTCCCAGATCCACAGTCAGCTGCAGAGGATCCGCTCCCAGTCCTGGAAGACGGACAAAGAGCCAATGGGCATCCTGACGAGCGAGCACCGCCATACCTGGGGTCAGGCCTACAACCGTCTGCTGACAGGTAGAGCTCAGAGAGGCGGAGCCTCCACTCGGAAACAGCATTCTCTGTTAAACTGCAAGGCATGCACAGTCTGACATCTTACACGAGCAAGACACTGCCGTGGATTAATACCAATTAAATGATTACATCTCACACTTAAGGAGCATGTTTTTGTACCGTGCATCTCGGCAGCACTATTGTGTTTGATTGAATTAAACCATCTCTATTATGTAGTTCTTTCTGATTATGGAACCCATTGACTGAGAGAAATGTAAATATGGAGTAGTAGTATTAATCTACTTGAAATTCTCAATAATATATATTTATTGTGTTTGTGCATATGTGTGTCTCAGATAAACTAAATAGGGAGTCTGTGCGGATGATAGAGAAGGGCCTTTTCTCTTTGTGTCTGGATTCTCCGGTGATGAGGATATCAGATGAGAAGTATGTATACACACGCGCGCACACACACACACATCCTTGTACTTCTATCTTTGAGGACCTTGACTGACCTAATATATTTCCTTACCCGAACCATCCCAACTAACCCCCTGACCCTCTCCTGAACTCAACCTAACTTAAACTCTAAAACCACGTCTTCACCCTCAATCAGTGCTTTGAAGCTTCGAGGACCAACCATTTTGCTTTTCAGTATGTAGCAAGTACAAGAACACACACACACCAGTTTACACAGCTACCTTCTATAGACTTTACATAAACTTGCATTTTTGTGTATAACCTCACCATGTACAGACTAATATGTAGGTAAGTCCACACAAGATAAATGAATGTATGCTCCATACACAGACAAACTCTTTGTCTCTTTGGTATTTCTGTGGTTGCTGAAAATGTTGACCAGATTCAGTATATTAGGTATATTAGGTCTTAAGCAACACTTTGCGTCAGCATGATATGTTGTCCAAAGGACATTTGGAGTGGATGGAGCCTATCTCAGCCGCCTTTGGATGAGAGGCGGGGTCCACCTCGGATGGCTCGGCAGCTCATCACAGGGCCAACGTACAAAGACAAACAACCGTTCACACCCCAGGAAACGTTCGATTTAGTCGCCAGTTCACTTTTCTCCCCTGTGGGAATCCACGTGGACAAGGGGGGGAAGCACAAAAACTTTATACAGACAAGTTATTTTAAAATAAAAGTTCATTGACTAACATGCCAGATGGATGGATACAATATCAGTGATTTCAGAACCATCAGATAAACTTGTTCCAAACTTCTTCTTTCAGTAGGGCGTAAATGGTTTTCTTTCCTGTATTTCTTGCAAAAACGTACAAGATTTCAACACCACATTTCCTATTACAATTATGATAGATTTTACTATTCTTGGAATATTAAGTAAAAAAGACATTTTGCTTTGTGCCACCTTTGATTGACAGGTATGCCAGCCGTAAGGCTGCTCAGATTCTACATGGAGGTGGGACATTTTCCAACAGCGGTAACCGCTGGTTTGACAAAACACTACAGGTGAGCAATCAGAATAAAAGTAGGACGAGGAAAAGTGTGGTCGCGATGATGTGACCACCATTTCTGTGCCTGAGTAGTTTGTGGTGGGCGAGGATGGCTCGTGGGGTCTTCTGTATGAACAAGCCACAGCGGAGGGCCCGCCCATAGCAACACTACTGCATCACATCCTTGACTACTGGTGAGATAAAAGAATGGATGTTCATTTTAGCTCATTCACTTTGAATTTAAAGTCAAAACTGGTTTAGAAAAACTAAAGCAACCACATTGTTGTGCTACACAGTTTAATATTTATGACTCTTTGTGTATCTTCTTGGCCACAGTGAGAAACCAGACCCAAAGAGGGCGCCACTGGTCCCACTACCAATGCCCAAGAAGCTTTACTTTCACATAGACCGAGAAATTAAGAGGGACATAGAACACGCCAAGCAGAACCTTGACATGTAGGTGTGAAGTCTCAGTAAGACAACAACAATGTGACAACACAATGCACATGCAATTTTTTACTGGTGTTTATGGGTTTTTTACTTTATTTACAGAAGAACTTAAAAATATTAGAGCAGAAAATTAAAATGAGTTGAAATATAGAAACGATTTTAAAAACTGATAAGAGCTGGAAAACCAGGTATGTCCAAAAAATATACACAGGTTAAGACAAACGGCAAATATTTACACAGAATGTCTGAAATTAATAGTATTTGTCTTTGGGTTAATATTTTAGTAGTTCAACTTACAATTGAACCAAGTGTTTTCAATTTTCTATAGATTGATCAACGATCTTGATGTAAACGTGTTCAACTTCAAGCAGTTTGGCAAAGAGCTTCCCAAGCAGCACAAGCTTAGTCCTCACTCCTTCATCCAGGTGGCGCTGCAGCTCGCATACTACAGGTCAGTGAGGGCAAAATGGTCCCAATACATATCTAAAATTCTGGTCTGTGATGGAAATGATGAAATGGAACGAACTTTTCTTAAGTTTTAACCATTCTGTTTTCCCTCCAGAGTTCACAACGAGGTATGTGCCACCTGTGACATGGTCTCTCAAAGGATGTTTCGAGGAGGGCGGACGGAATTTGTTCGCTCGCCCATAAATCAGACGCTCAGGTTCATTCTGGCCTTTGATAATCCATCGGTGCCGGTGAGAAACTGTAACTGATGCTGGATCCATTTGCTTATTTTTAGTGAATCTGATAGGCAGCAGAACTTAAATTGTTTTATATAATTTTATTCCTCAGCGGGAAGCAAAGGTCCAGCTGTTCAGAGAGGCAGTGGATGCATATTCCGACCTGATTACACAGGTGAATAAGGGCCAAACCTACTCCTAAAAGCTTTTGTCTTCTGTTAAACGCTTATCAACTGATGTTTTTGTGGGGTTTTTTTTCTACTGTTCAGGCATTTAAAGGGCATGGAATCGATCGCCACCTGCTGGGCCTGAAGTTGCAGGCCATTGAGGAAGGATACAGCATTCCTAAAGTTTTCATGGACACAGCCTACGGTGTGGCGACGCACTGGAAACTCAGAACAGGGCAGGTGGGTGTTGTTTCTTCCTGTGTTTTGCCAAAAATGTAGAAATCTATTATTATACAAAAAGACTAACGTAGTTTTGGACACATGGATCTTTTTCATTTACCACACATGCATTTTGAGCATGTTTCCAGCAACAGTTTTAGACAGCTTTTTAAAAACATCTAAATCTGCACCTTAACACAACAGTCATTTTAACTGCATACTGAAACTAATACTAATAATATATACTAATAATTATATTTTTTGTATATATTATATTTATTATTATATACTAATAATACTGAAAATAATACTAATACATGTAAGTCTTAAAATTAATCGCAAATAAAGGCTTTTTTAATTACATTTCATACTCCAAAAGTATATTCATATTTCAAAATTACTATATTGTTCTAAGGCGGTATCAAATGTGTCTGATTAGTTTTCATGGGTTTGTCCAATGAGGCTGTTTTGATTACCGGTACTTCTTTTCTAATGTATTTATATATTCCAGTTACATATAGAGCACATTTAAACCAAAATCATATTATGAATGAAAGACAGGCCTTCTTTGTCAGTGATACAACTGCATCATTAATCCTGTTTGAGAAAGTATTCCTGCCTTTCCTGCCTTACATTTTTTGGGGGGCATTTTCTGATGTTATTTTTTGATGATGGATGATGTTTTAAAACTTTTCACAGATTCATAAATTATAATATAAAATAATATTAGTCATTTTTCAAACTGTATCTCATGTTGCTTTGCCTAACCAGGTGCCTGCCAACACGGACAGTGTGATGTGTTTTGGGCCCCTGGTTCCCGACGGCTACGCCATCTGTTACAACCCTCAGGCTGACCACGTCCACTTCTCCATCACTGCCTTCAACTGCTGCGAAGAGACAAACGCAGAGAAACTGGCCGTCACTGTGAAGGACACGCTGTGTCAGCTCCAGATGTTACTGCAGCCAAACGTGTAGAGCAACTTCTGCTTCCACACTTCACCTGACGCCATTTGAACATTAGATTTTCTCAAGGCGCAAGAGGATAAGTCTTTATGAGACCCCCCCCCTCCCCCCAAACAGTTGTTTTCTTGGGGTGTGTGATGTGGTTCAACCTGACACCAGGCTGAGGTTTTTGAGGGGTTTTTTTGAGTATTTTTGGGGGAATATTTTCTCTTCTAAGGAAGAACTGAACATACACAAGGGGTTTAATCAATGGGTAAAATTAACCTGACACTCCATAAATCTGAGGAAAAACAAAGAAACAAAAGTAAAACATGTCTGAGCTAACTGCACTCCTTTCATAAGCCATGACATGTTTTTTACCCTCCATTGAAAATAAATGTGTCATATTGCACTGTTGCCAAATGTTCAAAAACCATCGATTTTGTAGCTTCACACATTTGTTGTGGACCAAAAGTGAGAATTGAGTTGTTAAATTTGACAGCTTGAGTTAGTTAGTTTTTCTTCTTTCGGTGTGAATGTGAGGCTTGAACGCGTCAGCCTGCAGGACTGGCTAATAACGCTGGCTGTCAGGGTTTCCAACACAGGTTCAAGTGTGTATTTGTGTTTGTATTTTGCATTATGTGTTACAGCTTTACAGAAAATCACTGTGGTATCTCTGATGCTTTATTATTTGTTGTTGTTGGTTCAACATATTATTTGTAACACAGCTATTTTGCTGTTCAGACTCTAATTGAAGCCCTGAACAACACAGGTATACATGCAGAATTAAAGAAGATATGAATCATCTATATCTCCATCCAATAAGAGGAAAAGAGGTGTAACATGGCATGGCATGCTTGAAAAGACTAACAGGTCATTTACTATGCTGAAGCTTGTTCTACTGAACTCTTCAGTTTTCATTCAGTTCAATTCAGGTATAATCTGTTACAATCAACAGTGTTTCTAGACGCTTTACAGGAACTCTAAAGACTCTAACGTCTGAGCAAGCAACAGCGGGGTGGAAAAAGTCCCTTTCAGCAGTAGGAAACTATGAGCAGGACTAGTCTCACACACACAGACATTTGCCCAAAGTGACGTTATATCACCGACTATAACGAAGACGCCCACGTTAAGACAGACTCTGCCTCATGGGTGTCTGCTGACCAGTTTTAGGAACCTCTTCTCAGTGTGGCTTCCAATTTGTTTCGAGGATCACACAGAGGACACGTATAGACAACAGGCTAATTTGTCAGATACTAAAATAACAAAAAAAAAAACAAATGAAACAATCATAACAGCCCGTTTAACACCTCTGTAACAAGAGGACTGCCCTTTTTTCCTACTCAGTGTTTGCTTTCACTTTCTTCTACTGAATACACTACGTGATCACATAAGTTAAGAAAATACCTGATTAACATTTTTTACATTTAATCAAAAGACAAGTGGAGGTTATCTTCAAGCACTTTATCTTCAAACACTACATGAAAATGCTGCCACCATTGAGAGTGAATATACGTATTATCAGACCACTGCCTCAAACTGATACGGTGTTACATGCGCATGTGTTTTTGAGATGAATTCCTATTCAAATATGTTTCAATGTTTATTGAGACAAAAACATCTGCCTCATTTAAACCACCAAATGTTAACAGGCATGACACTGCCTGCATGTTTTACATCAACTCGCGTCAATCTCTCTTCACTCGAAAGAAATCTTAAATAATCTAAAACTGCATGTAGAAAGGTGGTTTTAAAAACTATACACGGAAAATAAAGTGAATTTATATTCTGAAACATAGCTTTATATTAACAGGTTTTAGATTACTATTATTGTTTTGTGTTCTCTTAAATAGATCACTAATAATTTCCACATATTCAAATTTCCATTTGATGAGGAATTTGCCTCATTAGTTATGTAATGATGCATTGCTCCTCTCGCTCTCCGTCTCTCTCTCTATCTCTCACTCTACCTTTCTCTCTCTCTCCCTTTCTCTCTCTCTTCTCCATCTCTCTCTCCCTCTCTCTTCTCCCTCTTCCTCCCTCTCTCTCTCTCCCTCTCTTCTCCCTGCCTCCCTCTCTCTTTCTCCCTCCATCTCTCTCTCTCTGTCTCTGTCTCTGTCTCTCTCTCTCTCTCTCTCTCTCTCTCTCTCTCCTCCCTCCCTCCCGTTGCCGGTTGGACAACCTGCGGGCGGAAATGACATCACGGTGCCTTTGATCTGGACCGGAACAAACAGTGTTGTTGAAGGGAACCCCGACGGCAGGTCATGGTTTCTAACAACATCCACTTTGCTTCAGCGACTTTCTTAAAACTCCTCCGGTTCGCTCCCGGACCGCTTCTTATGAACAGAGAAAAACAGAATATGTTAGCGCAACATTAGTACACCAGACGCTCGTGTTTTTATTTCTAGTTTTATTTTAGTTGGGGCATTTTTCCTCAATTTGTGTCGTAATTATTTTAAATATTGGTGGCGGGGGAGGAGCGAAAATGAAGGGCTCTTGTCTGGGTGCAACAAGCCGGGGCGGCTGGCTGGCTGCGGGGCTGTACCCGCTGCTCGGTGCCTGTCTCTGGGTGTCGGTGGTTGGATACAAGCCGGTCATCATAGTGCACGGTTTGTTCGACAGCTCGGAGGATTTCAAAAACTTAAAGCGTTTCATCAACCAGGTGAGTTGCGCCTGTCATGTGGAAGTGGTTCAGTAGGAGTGTTTTGTTTTAATTGTTCTTTTTTTTTTTTGTAGTTATTCTGTGGTAAGAGAAGACATTCTTGCTGGTGTTGAGTATGTACAGCAGGCCTTGCAGCTTGTATCTTTATCTCAGTGGGACATGTCCTTTTAAACACAAGTAATGCAATCAGAAGGGCTAAAGTTGGTGTGTTATGTGTATTATGTATGTGCATTTACTTTAATTCTACGCTTCTTGTAGTTTGTTCATCGACCAGCTCGACTTATTTTCGACTGTTATCAAAACGCAGTGATGCTGAAAAGGCTTGTTAGATATTTCTGGAATCAATCTTAAGGCGGGTTCAGATGCAAATGTGGCAAGATTCAACCAATATTAAATTCTCTTTGCAGGTCTCTTGCAAGTAAATATGATCTTTCCCAAGGGGGGAAAAAAACCCCAAAAGCAGAACTTCCTGCCATCTTTTTTTCTGCTTCAATTAGTTTGTGGTTTTGCATTTTTACAAGAAACTGCACCAGTGATTATCAATATATATATTTCAATCACTTAATGAGTAAACATTACTTTTTACATTTTGTAACCACAATTAACGTAGTCAGAAGGGCTGATGTCATTTACCTGGATTTGTTATTAGAAATTACTGCAGATGTAGTATGCTACATATAGTATGCCTATGTATATGTGCATATGTATTTCCTTTAATATTCTACATTTCTTGTAGTTTGTTAATTTTAAATTGACCAGCTGGACTCCGTTGGCATAACAAAGTGAGGCTGAAAATGCTTGTTGTACATTTCTGGAATCAATCTTAAAGAGGTTTCAGTTGCAAATGTGGCAAGATCAAGCCAATATTAAATTCTCTCTCTGCAAGTAAAGATGATCCTGAAACTGGATATTTCCAAAGGGGAAAAAAATCCCCAATAGCAGAACCTTCTGCTGTGTTTTTTTCCTGCTTCAACTAGTATGTGTTTTTGCATTTTTACAATAAACAGCACCAGTGATTGATCAATATATATGTTCTAATCAGATGAGTAAACATTACTTTTGACTTTTGGTAACCTGAGCTGTTTGTGTTGCTTTGTTAAACACCGAGGTCATTTCTTTGTTTTGTGGCAGTTTCCATGTTTTGAGAAAGTCAACTTATCTTTAATCTCTCTCTGCAGTCTCATCCTGGGACAAATGTGACAGTCATCGACCTGTTTGACAGAAGTGCCAGCCTGGAGCCCATGTGGAAGCAAGTGGAGGGATTCAAGGCAGCTATATATCCAATAATGCAAAATGCGGCAGATGGAGTCCATTTTATCTGCTACTCTCAAGGTCCCTGAGTCCATTTATGCAAGTGGAATACAGACATAATTTTGGTATTTGCTTAAGATTAACACTCAGTCTTGGTATGTGACTGTAGCTGCACTATAATCTTTGCAAAACATGACCTCAGAGTGATAATCTAACTGTTCTCCTGCCTTCAAGTGCTAATATCCTGTCTGATTTGTGTATTTGCTGGCCTTTCCACAGGAGGTTTAGTTTGCAGAGGAATCCTTTCCACTCTGTCTGAACACAATGTCAACTCTTTCATCTCTCTGTCCTCCCCCCAGGCGGGTCAGTATGGAGGTAAGTTCAGCTCCAGAAAACATAGTAATAATACTGTCCAAACATCTACAATAAATAGTTGTCATAATAAATTATTATGTGTAACCAGTAACTCTGAAAGTATTTTAGGTATTGTCGCTGCCTGACTTTTCAGGGCAAAAGTCAGTTGTCCTGTTTATACTCATATGGTTGACAGCTGGAAAACCAGATGTGTAAATAGTGTCTGAAACAATGAAAATCGTGTGACACAAGTTACAAGTCACTCAATTAAGTACTTCTTTAGGCATTACAGTGCCTGATTTTAACTGTACCTTGAGTCATACTGAATGTGACACCATGATATGCAAATTAAAGAGGCAAATCAGGTGTTTCATGAAGCCTGACTTCAGTTCCTCAGCATCTAGGTATTTCTTTATGCTGAAGCTGTTACCTTATTGTGTCTTCTAATATCTAACACTTAAATCCTAACTTCACATCTTTTCTTGGTTTGTGGCAAATAAAGGACATGCTGCACCCTATTTCAGTTGTTTTGTATGAATGAAAACATTTGTTTCAAATAAGTTCATATGAATGGTTGACAGTCGAAAAATCTGAGGAAATAAGTAGTCATATCACACTTGTAGTATTCAGCAGAAAGAGTTTAAATTTGTTATATGAAATATGTTTAAAACCATGAACAGATACAGTCAATAATAGTTAATAGTAATATTTGTTAATTATTAGTAATATTGAATGTTACTGATAAGCTACAGTAACCAAATAGGAAAAGTATATTTACATACCTAATCCAAGTATATATGGTCTTATCATTGTATTTTATATTGAGCCTACTCAAATTTTGACTTGGTTGTTACTATTTACTTATACTTGTCATTGACATACTGTAAGCTTAGATAAAATATTAGTTAGACTGGAATTACCGCTGTTCTACCACTCTGTTTTGCACTTAGCTATCAGGGGATCAGCTATAGCAGATTTGGGAATGGCATGTTCTTCATCCTGCTCTGTTTCCTCACAGACACAGACTACCTGAAGTACCTCTTCCCACAGTTTGTCAAGTCCAACCTCTATCACCTCTGTTACACTGGAGTGGGTCAGAGGATATCCATCTGCAACTACTGGAATGGTGAGAATTCAAGAAATAGTCAATCTCAGTTTTTGTAGTTACAATATAAGATAGTGTGGGATTCAGTATAAAACCTTCTCCTCCTCCTCCTCCTCCCTGCAGACCCTCATCACAGAGACCTGTACGTCAACAGCAGTGATTATTTGGCTCTTCTGAACAGTGAAAGAGCCAATCCAAATGCAACAGGTCAGCACATTCTGGCTGAAGCTTTTCCATAGGTTACAGATTGTTGAGGACCAAGATTTATAACTGTATCCATCAGTAGTTCACATTAACTTAATAACATAAGTAACTACCTTGGAAAGTTTGGATTTGTGACAGTGGCATTGCAGCAGACTGCAGTAGCTCATCCAAGGACAGCTCAGAAATGACCAGCTTTGTGTATATTTCCTATATTTATTTGTGTCTCAATTTCAGAGTGGAAGGAAAACTTCCTCAAAATCAAGAAGTTGGTGCTAATTGGTGGGCCTGATGATGGAGTGATCACTCCCTGGCAGTCGAGGTGAGTTCACCCTCCATTCACCTCACGCACATGATTTCATATCAGTCTTATTTTGGCCCCATGGTATAATAATCATAATAATCTACATTAAAGCTGAGAATCAGAACAGAGGTCTTCTTGTGTGCATGTGGTCGTAATATCCGTGGAATGGCGACAGTGCTGTGGAAAAAAATTCCCCCAAGGGATGATAAGTTCTAAAGTCTAGTATAGTTTTCTTCTTGTATTACGGAACACTTGTTACGGTTTTTTCCTGGGACTAATCAGCTGACTTGTGATGCTCACATGGTGTATCTTTTTGTCCTTCTTGTGCCTTCAGTCAGTTTGGATTTTATGACAACAACGAGAACGTCATAGAGATGCAGGAACAAGATGTAAGTCGATCTTAAAAAGAACACACACACTCAAATTCAACATTTACAAAAAGTTATTTAAGGGCACTTTTTGATCATGTTACCAACTGTATTTTACTTAAATGAGAAAAGAGACACTTAAATCTAAGTAGTCTGATAAGCAAACAGAAAACTGAAAAGGTGTCAGTAGTTTAAAGTAATAGTGAACCTTTTATAATTAAAAAAATGATTATATCATGTTCATGTTGTTTCTGTCGTAGTTGTTTTTGAGAGACGTTTTCGGTTTGAAGACCCTGGCAGCTCGTGGGGATCTAATCATCTGTTCTGTTCCCGGGGTCGAGCACGTGTACTGGCACTCGAACGAGACGGTGTTTCACACGTGCATGGAGAAGTGGCTGGAGTAAAGCAAACCCTTTTACAGCACATACACAGATACACACCCTGCAGTACAAAGCCTCTGCTGTGGTGTCAATATGTGTGTGATCATCTTCAGGATGTACTGTCATTTTTAAAATTGGAATTCAGTGTCCTAATTTTACCTGTTTTTTCTGTTTGTGTAGATCAGAGAATTGTTCTTTTTTTGTTTTGTTCTTTTAAGAGTTGCATGGTGTTTTATGATGCAACTACACTGCACCCACTATTTTTTTTTACAGTTGGTTCATGCGAGACAGAAGCCAGTTAGCAGAAGGATGTATCAATGCTCAAGGGGAATGCTAACTTGTTGCTCTTTTTAAAGGTAACAGATTTTTTTATCAGCACCTTATTTCTTTTTAAAATAGTTTAAAATCTTGAAGAGATTCTGAGCAATCAATTAAGCAAAAATGTGGATTTGTTGACATGTGTCAAGGAATTCCCTTGATTCTTATTACCAAACCAGACTGAAGGACACCTTCAAGATGGATTAGGAAAAATCAGATATTAAATTAATTATTACATTAAGCCTATGGTCAGATTACAACAGGTCAGAAAGGACTGTAGTATAAATAGAATCCCTAAGCCATATCTATTTTTGGTGGCATCCCCCTTGAATTATTATCTATTAAGAAATATATGGCTTTGAATACAGACCATAATAAGTATAGTGTTTGTTCCATTCGTTCTATGTGTTAGGTCACACATACCTCCAAGTATCACACAACACAACAGTGCCTGAGTAACGCCCTGTGGTCTCTGCAGAATCACTGCCCTGCTCCTCTTATGATGCAGTTATTTATCTCTTTACTCTCCCATTTATCTGTGTGCATGATACTGTTTGTGTTTTGTTTTTATTTTTTTATGATCATGAATATTACCCTCATGATCATTATCATGCAGGGCTTTGGAGCTGTCGTAGATTAGGCCTTAATTCTTCCCAATATGCCTCAGTGTTTCATGTTCCATACCAAAGTGCTATGTTCTACCACCATTGGTATTGATGTAATAATAATAATAAGAAAGCATGTCCAGTTGATAATTACTGTTTGCTAGTTCATCAGGCTATAATGTGACATTATTTATTATTATTATCATCATTGTATTTAGATATCTGGGGCATTTGTGGGCCCTCGTTGTATAAACCTTTTATCACAGCAGCCATTTTTGCAAGCATTAGTCAAGTAATCAAGACGGTTCTTGACAACACTAGTTAACTGTTGTTTTTCAGGGCATCTGCGGGATAACTGATGGGAAAGGATTGGTTGTGTCTGTAGAACATAACCTCATTTTAATTACACAATTAATTTGCACTTTCGTGACAATATGGCTGCTGTGAATAAGGTATGTTTTCGATATTTTCATGGTTGCCTGCTATATATATTTCTCAAGAAGACAAAAAGGACTTTTCTATGCTGTAATACAATGAAAAATAATTAACAAGGGAAGTATTTTTAAAAGTAAAATATCAATTGCACAGTTTGTAACCAGAGAAGGGAGACGATGCTGATGGGATAATTTTAACTTTTAAAAAAGGTTAAATTAGAAGCATTATTTTAATACTGATGCATTGTCTGTTTATCTTTTCTATTTTAAATTAACTGCTCTAATTGCATATAATTGGGATTTATGGGATGTCATCTGTGTTAAGATTTTTTGATAGCTTTTTTTTTTTGGAAATTTAAATCATGAAACAGCGAGCCTGATGAAGTTCTTTCCCTAGAAAGTTCAAAAACAAAACAATTCTACTCTGAAAATGTTTAAAGTATTGGCTCTTCCACCTCAAACGTGTCAAATACAGTCAATTTCTCAATAAAAAGCATTTTTAAACTTCTTAATTATAATGTCCTGTCATTTGTCGAAAACTATTACAGTAAACATTTTCTTCAATAATTTTGCTTCATATGCTTCATAATAAATCAATTAACTGTGTACAAAATATCATTACAATATCATAAAGCATAGTGTGGATTATTGTAACGCTTTACTTTTATATTATATAGCACCTACTTAGCTCTTCTTCTTTCAGCTTTTGGCTTCAGGAGTCGCCACATCAAATCAGTTGCCTCCATCTAACCCTATCTTCATCATCCTCTCACACCAACTACCTTCATGTCATCTTTCACCACATTTATAAACCTCTTTGGTCCTCTCAGCCTCCTGCCTGGCAGTTTGAAACTCGGCATCCTCCTAACAACATGTTCACCATCTCTCCTCTGGACATGTCTGAACCATCTCAGACTCTGACTTTATCTCCAAAGCCTCTAAACATGTGCTGTCCCTCTGATGTCCTCGTTCCTGATCCTATCCATCCTGGTCACTCCCAAAGAGAACCTCAGCATCTACATCTCTGCTTCTGCCAGTTCTACCTTCTGTCTTTTCCTCAGTGGCACTCTCTCTACAGGTGACCCCCTCTCAATCCCTTCATTTTGACACACACTGTTTTTTTCTCTGCATTATACCACATAAAGAATAATCATACTGGTGTAAATCTGCTAATATAAAACATTCCCACTTACTGGACTTTCAGTGTCCAATAAGCTGTCACAGAACCATTTCACATCATACCTGACTGTCTCAGATATGTGACATGCGAAATGAAACAGATTAAAATTATTTTACAAAGATTTAATGACTTAACACAAGACTTGGTGGTAACAACATAATACAACAAATTGATTGTTATGGGTGTGACCAGTAGTTTGTGAGGGTCTCAAAAATAGATTGCCAAATTATATGATTTCCCAATGAAGAGAGATGCTGTCCATCAGGTAGGAAGAGATCAGGGCTGTCAAATTTAATGCTTGGGTGAGTTATCATGCATCCCCACAACTCGCAGATAAACGTGATCTTCACATTATTAACCCATTTCTGTCCTTTGCTTATTTTAAGGTTATGTATTGTAATTTCAATTCAATTAATTTTTATTTACATAGCACCAATAACAATACAAATGGTCTCATAACATTTTACAAGACCCAACCTCTCCAGACCAGGCCAGAGGGTAACGGTGGCAAGGAAAAACTCCTTCTTTTAAGTGTTTGCCCTTTTCGTTTTGTTGCATAAAATACTGTGGGGTATGTTAAGTTCTGAGACCAGATACAACAGCATATCAGTCATGTTGTCTTGTCCTCTAGCATCCGTTATTTTATGTTTGTTTCCCAGATGTGTATTGGATTGTTGTGTATTGAAGAGATGGACCCCTATAAAATACTAGTAGTTGGTATTTTGATGAACAGAATCTTTCTTTATAATCTAAGCCAAAACACCCACATTGTTCTTTGATTTCAAAGCTCAGTCTTCATATACATATATATGAATGCATGTAGGCATTTGTATATCCTCAGACAGACAATACCAACAATGGAGCTTTCAAACATGTTTCCAATGAAATTGTGATGACTGGTCAATGACTATAAAACTAATGCTGTCTGGAACCAATAAGGTGACGGGATCTTCATCAAGAGTCAAACAAGACAGAAAATTTTGAATTTTAAAGGATTCAGAGGATTCAGTTACTAGAGTTTGTTACACCAGCTGAAACTGTACGGATTTAGAGAATCTCAACTTTCAAAGGGAGGCAAGACCCACATCCAGGAATATTTTCACCTCAACTTTAAAAGAGGTCACCCTCAACTCCTTCCCCTGCTGAGGCGTTCCAACCAGAAAAGTAGGCCCAGTGTGAGGGAAGGTCAGAACAAGCTGACAGAGAGATGGAGGGAACATTGGAATCTCTGTGACACACATGATAATGGTGAGTCAAGCATGCAGCCCTGCACCCTCTGTTTTGATTCCAAAACATTCAGATATGTCACCTCCTGCCTACATGGTACCAGTGGACAGTTTAACTGGTGCCATGGTGACAGCAGAGGGTGTCACATGACACACATGACAATGGTGAGTCAGGCATGCAGCCCTGTTTCTATTACCTATTTGTGACACATACCAGACAACTTCACTTGGATGTGCAAGACTACACAAGATAATTCCAAGAACAAATGAAGCAATACATTGTAGAAAGATATACAAAAACAAAGTTGTAAAAAAAGAAATACTGATAATCAGAAATATGTCACTTGTTGAATAGAGGCTGGCCTATGAAAAAGAAAATGCAAAGAAAAATGTCTTAATTATTTAAATATTCATATAATCATCTTTTAGGCCCTTCGCAAGGCTAGGACAGCTTTTTTTTCCTTCTTTAATCAAGGAAAATAAGAGCAACCCCAGGTTCCTTTTCAGCACTGTGGCCAAATTAACAAAGAGTCACAGTGCTTTAGACCCACGTATCTTTTCTTCCCTTACTGGTGAAGACTTCATGAGCTTCTTCACTCATAAAGTTCTAGCTATCAGAGAGAAAGCTAACCAGGCCATCCCAACAACTGGACTATCACCAGATGTGCTGACTGTGGGAACATACAGGTTCTCCAACGAGTCCTTAAACACCTTCAGCCCTATATATTTTTCTGAGGCTTCTTCGCTAATTCAGAAATCCAAGCCCACCACGTGTCTTTTAGATCCTATCCCAACACACCTGTTGAAGGATGTTCTACCATTGATAGGCAGTCCTATCCTGGACCAGATCAATAGTTCCTTAGTGACAGGTTATGTACCCCGGTCCTACAAGGTGGCAGTGATTAAGCCGTTGCTTAAAAAATCATCACTCGATCCTGACGTATTAGCAAATTATAGGCTGATATCCAACCATCCTTTTATTTCTAAAATTCTTGAGGTGGTGGTGGTGACTCAGTTACTGGAGCACCTGCAGAGGAACAGTCTGATTGAAATGTTTCAGTCAGGCTTTAGAGCTCACCACAGCACAGAAACAGCACTTCTTAAAGTTACCAATGATCTTCTTGTAGCTTCAGATCATGGACTGGTCTCTATGCTGCTTCTGCTTGACCTCAGTGTTGTTTTTGATACAGTTGATCACAGCATCCTGTTACAGAGACTGGAACATGTGATTGGGATTAAAGGGACAGCACTAGACTGGTTTAGATCATATTTATCCAATAGATACAAGCTTGCTCATGTCCATGGTGTTCCCTCCTCATACAGTAGGGTTAGCCACAGAGTCCCTCAAGGTTCTGTACTTGGACCAATCCTCTTCACCTTGTACATGCTTCCCTTAGGGAACATTATTCGGCAGTATGGGATAAATTTTCATTGTTATGCTGATGACACTCGTCTTTATTTATCCATGAAACCAGAGGAGACAGAGAAGTTAGTGAAGTCCTGGATGTCTTCAAATTTCCTCCTCCTTAACCCAGGTGTTACGTCTCTGGCTCGCAGGGGGAAAAGGGAAGTAACAAAAGGTTTTGTAAAATGAAAAGTAAGTTTATTCATTGATTGCGTCCCGATAGGAGAGTAGCGGGGCAGGGAAAACCACACCAAAACGGAACTGAGGGAGAGGGCCGGTGAGTGCTGGTTAAATCAAAAACTAAATATAACAAAAGAGGGCTCTAGGAGCTGTAAAAGGCTCCTTTCAAATAAGAAATAAAACAGAAAGACGCCCTTCGACTGGTACAAACCAAAGTACATGAACCAGCACCCCTGCACCTAGTGAACCTATACAAAAACTTAGGTTGCGGTGAAAAACAAAAGAATCTGTAATGTTTGGAGCTCAAATCCCTGGCCACTCTCCACAGTTCAACTGTGAACAAAAACCTAAGTCCAGAGGCTGGAAAAGAAAACAAAGGAGGGTCAGGTACCAAATTAAACAGATTCTCAAAAGCGAAAAACAATGCCCAGATTGGCAACTCATAGACCTGCATAGCTCCTCAGCATGCCGGTTCCTCAGCCCAGGTTTCCTCTCCTGTAAGGCAGGTGATGTGACCTTATATAGCCAATGAGCTGATGAGGCTCATTGGAGCAGGTGCGGCACAAACGAGGAGTTAGCTGCAGGAAGAGGAGGCCGGATGGTTGTTTTACCTGCTGCACCAATCAGGAAGGCTGAGTACGGCCAGGAAATGGATCCCCGTAAAGAAAAAAAACATAAGGGGAACACAAACCAAAACAACAATGGCCGTAACACCAGGAAAAACTGAAGTCATGGTGTTTGGTCCTGAACCTCTAAGGGATAGATTAGATCACATTATCACTCTAGATGGTATCTCCTTAGAATCTACTCTCTCTGTGAGGAATCTAGGAGTAACTTTTGATCAAAACCTCTCCTTTAACTCACACATCAAATTAGTCTCTAGAAGTTTAAGTTCATTTAAGTATAAGTTCATTTTTAAAATCCTCCTCTTGACCTACAAGGTCCTAAGAGGCCTAGCTCCATCCTACCTGGAGGAGCTAGTGATACCTTATCAGCCCAATAGACCGCTCCGCTCTCAGAACGCTAGTCTACTTGTGGTTCCCAGAGTCTTTAGGATTGGGGGGCCGAGCATTTAGCTACCAGGCCCCCCTGCTATGGAACCAGCTCCCTGTCCAGGTACGGGAGGCTGACTCCATCGCTACTTTTAAGACCAGACTTAAAACTTACCTCTTTGAAAAAGCTTATTGTAACTAATTCTGTAGTTCCAGTTACTATCATAGACAGACAAATGATCATACTTAGGGGGTCGTCTAATCACTAGGTTAAAGATACTAGTTATGCTGCTACAGGCCGAGGCTGCCGGGGTCCAGAAACATGATCACCTGACAGGCCTCTGTCACCCCACTGGGTCATGGTTTCCTCTCCTCCCCTTTCCTCCTCCTCATCAAGCAGACTAGTTATTCAGATTCCTGTGTAGTTTTTCTGCCCCCTCCCCCTCTATTTATTTATTTACAGGTATCACCGCCTTCGGAGCTACATGATGACATCTGGCCCGCTGACCCGTTGTATAGTGTATTTTTGTATTTTTGTGTGTGTTTCTGTGCTCTGTGCCTCTCCTCTCCTCTCCCTCCTCTCTCTTCTCCTTCTCCTTCTCCTTCTTCTTCTCCTCTCCCTCTCCTCTTCTCTCCTCTCTCTTTACCCAGCTGGCCATCAGCAGGAGGGTCCCCCTACATGAGCCTGGTCCTGCTCAAGGTTTCTTCCTGTTAAAGGGCAGGTTTTCCTTGCCACTTTTGCTTGTCTGGGGTTAGGCCCTGGGATTCTGTAAAGCGCCTTGAAACAATTTTGATTGTATAAGACGCTATATAAATAAAGATTTATGAGGCAAAATGATTTGATTTGATTTGATTTTAAGACATTCAAAGTACTTAGGGTCAACAGTCCAGAACAAAGGAGAGCATGGAAAAGAGGTGAAGAAGCATGTACAGGCAGGAGAAAAGTGTCAGGTGTGATGAGTGAAAGAAGAGATTCAGTTAAACTGAAAGGAAATGTGTACAAAACTGTGGTGAGACCAACGATGCTGGTCTAGAGAAAGAAAACAAATTATTGTAAAATTGTGGTAGCACACTCAAAACAAAATTGAATCGCACAAACAGTAATAATTTAAAAACAGGAGGCCTGTACTAAAACACATATTGCAATAACCAACACACAGCCAGACAAAATCCTTCAATGAGAAAACCAAAATAAAAATATTATAATATAAAATGTATATATCATAAGAAAAAATATTAATACCAAGATTAACGTAATGTATCTATTGGACTCAAATTCCCAACATCCCTTGCGCGCCGGAAATACAGTCCCAGGTCAGCGGATATCTGCCCGCGGCGCCCCGTGGAAGCCCTTTTCCGTCTCTGAGAAGTGTGGTCCGGAGCGGCAGACAGCAGTGAGTGGGCAAAAAGAGCCTTTTCCCCGTCCCAAACACGTTGAAATGCATTATTCTCGGGCAAATCCTGTCGCGGGGACGTCCGTTGTACTGCGGCTGCGAGTAACGCGTTCCCGTTTGACCGTAATGTTGCGCTAAAAGGAAGAAGTCTGGACGAGCAGAAGCGATCATGTCGCTAGCTGCTAACGCATGTGGATGCGGCGCGTTGGTTAGCCACTTTTCACCACCTCCAGCCTCCCGATCCATGTAAATCTTGACCAAAATCAAGGTCACATCCCCATACCCGTTTTATTTTAGCTCAATAAAATGCCTTAATCCCAAAGGTTACTTCGTTTTGCGCCCGCTGTCTTGTCATTTTGCCTCGCTGTTGCTAAAGTTGGCTAATGCTACGTGGAGTGGCGCAGGCTTTAAATCGGGCCTGCGGTGTCACTGCCCTACTGCTTGTTTTCCTCTGCTTTTCATACGGCAAATACCAGTGTTAACGATAACCCCCGTGTGCTTAATGACAATGGCTCACCGGATATGCTTCTTTTCACCCCCAGTGACTGACTGGGACAACACCACGGCCGTGGCTGAGACCCCTGAGATTAAGCTCTTTGGCAAATGGAGCACCGATGATGTCCAGATCAATGACATCTCTCTGCAGGTGAGCAACAAAAGGACAGGGATTTTTTTTTTTTTTTTTAATCCATGCGTGAGGCAAGAGTCACTCCTGGACATTGATTTGTTGGCCTGGTGTGCTATAGACCTCGCAGAGAAAATGTCTTTGCTTATTCATTGACTGTAGTCTGCTGTGGTCCAGTCAGTCACCAACTCAGATACACTGCCTTTTTCAAATTGTAATGTACAGACAACTGTTTTTTTTTTGTTTGTTTGGTTTTTTTTTTTAAAGTAAATGCATCCTATAATTGTTCCATGTTCCCTACAGGATTACATTGCTGTGAAAGAGAAGTACGCCAAGTACCTGCCACACTCTGCAGGACGCTATGCTGCCAAGCGTTTCCGCAAGGCCCAGTGTCCCATCGTGGAGCGTCTGACCAACTCCATGATGATGCACGGCCGCAACAATGGCAAGAAACTGATGACTGTGCGCATTGTCAAGCATGCCTTTGAGATCATCCACCTGCTGACTGGAGAGGTGTGTTCCTCCTCACAAGTAACTTAACGGAGTTGGACCACAGCACGGGATTGTGCTGTATAACGTTGATCTATGAATATATGAGAAGGGGGTAAAGGTTTCACTTGTTGAGCTTGGTCTGGCCGTTGGGAGCATCACAGAAGTATATGAGGCTCACTTTGCTGGTTTTCAATGAATCTGGAAGAGTTATCTTTAAAAAGAGAAAACATTTTTGAAAACATTTTGGTTTTGGTATTTTCGCCACAGTATAATAAGTTTTGGGTTCAACAATATATTGCAGTTAATTCTGTTGAAGGTGCTATTACTAATGAAGGGAGCACTTTGTGCATTACTGCATCACAGTGTATAATTGGATTTTAATAGAAAACACTCACAGGAGGTACTGAAACTTGAGGTTAGATTGAAAGTACAATATGGGTAGTTCATTTTGTTTGGAGGATATAGTTGGGTGGGGCTCTGAAATGTTTTGCATGGGATTGACAGATAGTGTCTGTTTAATATTAATTCACATGCTTGAATACATTGACTTTTGTTCCCAGAATCCCCTCCAGGTCTTGGTCAATGCCATCATCAACAGCGGGCCCCGTGAGGACTCCACCCGTATTGGTCGTGCAGGTACCGTCAGGAGGCAGGCTGTGGATGTGTCACCCCTCCGTAGAGTCAACCAGGTAAAGTTTGGGGTTTCCATAAAGCACCTGGAGACAATTTTGATTGTGACGGATAATATATAAGATTAATTGAATGAATGTATGAGTCTATTATTGTCTTGACTTTTTTTGAAGCACTTTTTTTCAATAAAAACCTTTGCTGCAGGTTAAATATCTCACTATTACCATAGCTGGTGTTAAATTACAGTCTCTGCATAAAGACTTTACAATTGAGATGATTTTGCCAACAGTAACACTAGAGGCAACAGTACTCTGGTTTTCTGAATGGTAAATTGCTTCAGGTGTAGCATTATTGGCTGGCAGTCTGTCATATGTAAAACATATGAAAATGATATTGTTACTAGTATTTCTGATTGTCTATTTTTGCTAATTGAGTATAATCTTGATAAGCGAGGCTAGAGTCACGCCTTGAGCACAGTCCATTGTCCTGGTGTGCTAGAGCACTCGCAGAGAAAATCTTTGCTTATTCATTGGCTGTAGTCTGCTTGTGGCCCAGTCAACCACCAACTCAGAAACATTATTCATCTCTGAAGTTAAACACACTTTGCGTATTTGCCACTCCGTAACCCTCCGTCTTTCTTTAGGCCATCTGGCTGCTGTGCACAGGAGCAAGAGAAGCTGCTTTCAGGAACATCAAGACTATTGCTGAGTGTCTGGCTGATGAGCTGATCAATGCAGCCAAGGTAAGAATCAAAACAAAACGCAGGAGAGTTGACTGCCCTGTAAATCTGAGCGTTTATGACCAAGTGTTTTTTTGTTTGTTTTTTTTTGCTTGCAGGGTTCATCTAACTCTTATGCTATCAAGAAGAAGGACGAGTTGGAGAGAGTTGCCAAGTCCAACCGTTAAACATGTTTTCTTTCTAAGGAATAAATTGACAATTTCATTGGATGTAATGTCTTTTTTTGGTGCATCGCACTTGTATTCTTGTCCACAAGCAAGTAGAAGTAGTTTAATTTTTATCAGTAACCATTTTCTTCAAACTTACAGTAAACGCAAATCTGAACTCATTCTGTAGTATCCAGTAATAAAGCTGTAAAGCATGTATGTTGTACAAAAACTCAGACGGAAGTCAGTACAGTACCACAGGTTCCCTCAAGCTGTAAACAAAAATTAATTTGGTCTCGAAGGCCATAAAGTCTTGAAATATTGTTACCTAGTACATATTACCTAGGTACATATAAGGTCATCAGATTTATATTTAACTTCCACTTGTCAGTGATTGTCTGCAATAAGTGAAACCTCAAACTCGATGGAACATCAGCTCGTGTAGAAACCATGTCGATCTGATCCTCGTATAGATTTAGTCTAACAGGACTGAGTCTCCTCAGCATAGACGTGCAGGGACGTTTAATAGTGACAGTTAAGTGGTTCTAGAAATATGTTGGTTTTCTGTTGACGAGGAGGCAGAGGGAGGACAGAGATGCACCCAGCTTAGAGGCCTCACTGCAGGCTGTAGGAAGGAAGGTGTAGTCCTGTAACTTCTGGAGGACCTGCAGACAGGACACAAAATTTCACCCATAAAACATAACAGCAAGGTGTTTTGTAGGAGCAAATCTTTAGAACTAATTCGACACCATTGTACTTGTTAATTTAGGCTCGTTTTCAAATCCAAGTACTTTAATTTCAGGTTTTCAGGTCAAAAATACATGTCAAACACACGTCTTGTAAAAAAAAAAAAAAAAAATCTATTTGTTTGAATGGGGTGTCGCCACCTCCCGGTAAATATCAGAACTGCACGTTAAACGCCGCTATTCCCCTTGACTTGTTTAATTCGTCCGATATATGAGACCTCCAAAATCACGATCAGGTGCATTTAAAGATTTAGTGGGACTCACTGCAATGCTGTCAGGACATTCCTCTGCAGGTCGGTGGAGCAGGAAGTCTCGATTAGAGGGGCCTTTGACGTAGACGCAGTTTGCTGCCGATTCCTCTGGAACACTCAGCACTTCGTAGTGGTGATCCGTCAGCTGTTCCATCATCTGGAAATGATATTGCAATGAAGTTTGCACCACCCTTACTCAAAAAGGCAAAAGGAGAGATGTTGATACCATGACCTCAGCAGTTGTGCATGTGGGGTTCATTTCAGGATAGAGGGAAACGCTCGCAACGTGAAGATTTCTGTCACAGATAAAGGTCAACACAAGCGTTTATTGCATGTGCACACACTTACCCGGAGTGTCTTCTTGGCCCCGTTAGTGCTGCTGATGATGATGGTGTCTGGACCTCCCATGGAGCAGATGTTTTTCAGCCGGGCGCCACCGCACACGGGTACCGTGGAGACAGTGAAGTCCTGCACAAAGGTAGCAGAGCAGAGACATACCTCCTTTTGTTAATATGCTCTTGTCTTTTTTGGTTTTTTTAAAATGTGTTTTATGACCAGCTGCATTGACGTGTGTTCCACCCAAAACTCGGCACCCGCCCATCTTTTGAGACTCACTGATAGTTTGAATGTTGTGGGTTTCTGATTTAATCATCAACTTGATTTCTAAACATTTCCCTCCAGAAATTCAGAGGGAAAACACACCGCAAGACATGTTTCATAACAGGACACTCACAGAAAGTTTAGAAAATGCTGTGGACTATCGACTGGAAGTCTATAAATGGATATTGACGTGACTTGCCTGCGAGTGTAGAAGGAAAATGAAGCACAAAACTGAATATAAACACGCAATCTCACCAATATCTGTTACTCCAGCCAATTAAAATAAAGTTCAGACTAATACTTAAGCATTTGAAGACTTTCTAAGGCTTGTTTATCAAAGGGATCCACCCAACTAAGGTTACAGTGCAACACACACACACACACACATACACACACACAAGTGAATGTGTGCTTTAAAAAAGACACTAAATATTGAGCTGAATAATTGGAAAGCATTTTGAAACTTGAGACAGAGGAAGTGAACACTGCTTCTTTCATCTAACACGTGGAACAGCCCCCCACTAATTCATACCAGACCCACCCCCCCCCCCCACACACACACACACACGCACACAACAGCACTTATGAGAAGTGGAAGAATCAATACTCATCAGTAGGTCTTGAGCAGGAGGCTGTAGTATTTGACGGAAGGAGTGACCTCGTTCATCAACGTTTACACCCTATAATCCCACAGCTGAAGTAAAGCAAAGCAGCACCTGCTGCCTTTGACCGCTGAGATGGTTTCTGACGAGGAGCTGGCCTCGAACACCACTGGTCTTCCGACGCTCGCGTCTCTCTCTCTCTCTCAGGGACGCTGAAACGTGACCTTTCCCGTGACTCTTACCCTGAAAGTATCGGCCAGCACTTCTGCCCCTCTGCGGTTGGTGTGGGAGGAAATGCCGACGAAGAATTCCCTCCCCGTGAAGAGGATGTCGCTGCCCTCCAATGTGGCCCCTCCGAAGTCGGCCTCCTCGGAGTCCATCTCCACCACCGTCAGCTTCAACTCGGACATCACCCTCTTCACCGCCTCCACCTGCAGAGACAACGCTCACGTTGATGCGCCTTCAATCATGTTGTACGGGTCAATACTCTACAACAAAAGATGCTTTTATTTTAATGACTTACAGGATTTTGCCCTTTAGAGAAACCCTGTTTATTTGCAAATTTGTAAAAAAATAAAAAAATAAATAAAAATATTTGAATTCAAATTAATTCAATTCAAATGAATTCAAATTCAAAGTTCAATTTATTGGACATATCGTCAGAAGGTTAAAACTAAATACTGGCAGTAGTTTATCAATGAATACATAAAAAACATGTAGAAACAGATGTGGAGGGGGGGAAAAAAAACCTTGTAAGTGTGACTGCTGCTCCAGAAGCGTTTTAACATCGTGTCCTCTGAGGCCTGACATGTGGAGACCTCAGAAGGCAATTAAATGTACAAAGATGCAACTCAAAAGCAGTTCCTTCAGATACATTTCCGCAGCATACTAATTAAGATGAAACCGATGCGGACTGAAATATCCACAGCAGGGAAGTCTGTATGTGTGTGTGTGTGTGTGTGTGTGTGTGTGTGTGTGTGTGTTCTTGTTACATACTGAGGACCTTACAGGACATTCTGGCAAAGTGGGGACATTTCGGGTGTTCTTCACAACTTTAAAGGGTTGAAACTTGGTTTTAATGTTAGTTAGAATTGGATTTAGGTTTGGTTTAGGGTCAGCTGGGATGGTTAAGTTTAGAGTAAGGCAATGCGTAATACACTATCTATAGTGGTCCTCACAAAGGATTATTTACAAGGATGTGTGTGTGTGTGTGTGTGTGTGTGTGCGTGTGTTACCTCGCTGCGTCGCTGCTGTTTGAAGGGTCTGGTGATGAGCGCCGTACCACCTTGGATGACTGCCACGTCTTCTATCCTCCAGCTCTCCGGCAGCTCGGGGTCGGGGGGGATCTCGATCAGCTGCAGGCCCACCTTCTGCCTCAGCGCCCCCGCCAGGCACCCGAACTGTCGCTGAGCTTTGGCCAGGTCCACGGACGCCTCCCCGTTCTCGCGGCCGCCCCCCGCCGCTTTCCCAAAGGTCTCCGGGACGCCACGGACCACAGCGTGCGTGAAGCTGCCATACGGGCACACGTTCGCCATGGCGTCGCCAATCGGCCTGCCTGGATGGGGATTACCGGGGATGTTTCGCTGTGCAGGCAAGGGCGAAACGGATGTGCGTTTATATTCAGAGGCTCGTGAAAACACCGGGCGAAATCTAAACAAAGGTGACGAAGACGTTGGGGAGGAAACTGGAGAGCGTCTTCATTCCTTCACTCTTCAGGCACTTCACTCAGCCGGGGGCGAAAAGTGGAAAGTAAAAGAACCCAGCCTGGAGAGAAAGGAGGACAAAATGAGCGACATTACATACAATAAAGCAAGATAAGCATCTGTTTTCTTCTGTTTCCAATAAAATGTCCAAAATGCATGTCCCAAGTAAGTATTTTAGGATTTATCTAAAAAAAAAACAAAAAAAACAAAGGCAGAGATCACAGATTTGAGCACTGTTTAAGGTCTGATTATAAAGAAAAGGCGATTCAGCAGCTGTGAAACATGCTGAGCAGCTTTTCCATGCTTGGCCAGGAGCTCAGATTTGGGACAATTGTCCTTTTCACATCTTCTTAAAATCACAGCAGCGTGAGGCTGCAGAGAGGAACTTGGTTCCGAGGATGTTTCCCAAATACGCTCCATGGCTTATGCAACAAGTGCTGACCTTCCATTCCATCTTGTCATAAGACTGCGCACAGACATCAACAATCGATTGATTCAGGGCAGTTAATGTGGGAAAGGATCCTGGTCAAAAGTCTAACGTTTGCTCAAAGATCCACCGTCTGCGTCTCACTATTACATGTCTGTTCTACACATCATCACTTTAACACAGAACTTTGCTGGCGTTTGTTATAAATAGGAATCTACTCCCAAACAGGAGAAAACATGCTGATTGTTGGGCTGCAGGAGTGCACCGCCCAACACTTCCAAAACACAACAGCGCTCCTTCCAAAATACTTTGGAGGATGTTCCACATGAATACTCGTAAGGAGTCAACAGTTTCAAAACAATAACAATAACAACAACAACAACAACAACAACAACAGACCACCAGATCGCTCGTTATCTGCTTACCGTGGCTTGAGCTGGTGTTTTCTCCCGTGGGTGGCGTGTGTGTGTTGCTCTTAAATTCCAGGCAGACGTGGTTCCCGTTAGCCGCCCGCTCCCTTTTCTCTGCCAAACAAACTACAAGTCAAGGTGGCCATCGGAGCTGCACCTGTTTCCGGTCGTCTCACAAAACCTAATCATCTCAAACCTCAGCGCCCGCGTGTATGTGCGTGTGTTTTAATCCGCCGTAAGCATCGAGCCCTATAAAGGCGCTTCCATAAACCAATATAATGTTAAACGCCACTTTGGTCCGCACATGATAAACCGGGTGGGTAGCTCGTGCTCTTATTTTACAAGTCCGAGACACCATTTCCGGCTTTTTTTGGTGTATTTATCTGTCTTGACGGACCCCACCAAAAGCCCCCACACGCCCCGTCCGGATTCAATCAGTGGTGATTTGAATCACCCAAACATCTGTTGTTATCTTTCAATATAACTACAATAATCACAAACAACCCCCCCTCCCAGCAGTCAAAAAGGGTTTGTGTAGAAAATAACCTCAAAATCAATTTGATATGAAATGCTTTGAGACAAATAATTAAGTCGGTAGAGTAGATGACCAGGGGGGTCAAAATATTTTCAACATGGGTGAAATAAAAAAAATCAAAACCAATACATAAGTACATCCTAATCAAATGTAAACAACTAGGGAAAGAGTGAAGACATGTCTGCATAATTTAAACCCAAACTGACCCCTTTTGGATGTACCCAAACCCCAAATAAATGAAGACTGAAGCGTTTTCGCAGGATTAAGGGCTTATGTGAAAAATTAATCCCGTAGTCAGGTCATTGCTTCGGTGTCAGAGCCACTGCATCACCTTCAAACTGGTCAATATTCTTGCCTACAGTGGAGGCGATGAATGGATGCATTAACTTTATCGGCCTCACAAGCAAATCATTTCTTGGGGCTGTTGAAGTGAACCTTTTGTGAGCTATTACCGCTTGTTTGCTCCCATGAAAGGACCAAAATGAGTGTGTTTATTTCCTATTATATATGCCTGCAAGACTGAATGAACAGGCATCTTTATCAGATTCCTAAGAAAAGCTCTGCTCAGTTAAAATGACTTTCCTTCAAAATCCTGATAATTGCTGGTATGTGCAGTCCTTCATAACTAACAGATGACTGTGAGTAAGAATGTAAAAAATAAATGTTTTTTGGCTTTCGTATTGAGACAGAACTTGTATTTCTACATTGCAACATGCAATTGAAAATAACTATGCTGCCGCTCTGTGCACAAAAGAGTAATATAAGGTCCCAGTGATGCCTTGATGGAGTGAGTGATGTGGAGGGATCAGGGATGGAGGGAAGAGGGCACAGACAGGATTAAAGCATGCCATCTGTCCATGGAGAACCTTCAAGCACAACCCAAACAAAGCAGCTTTACAACTATTTACAACCAATCACAATTTATCAATAGAGGCGCCACATTATAAATGTCAATATGTGGAAAATGCATGATGTCATCATTGAAAAGAAGAAATGGAATGAGACTCCACAGGTGGGTTGTATATACTTATAATTTTATAAAAAAAACTTTTGGTTAAAGTTTTGTTCATCATTTTATTTCTGAAACACTTCAAAGAGGTTAAAACAAGACATATATTTTTTTAGGCTTTTTGTTTGAAGATTTTCAGGCCTTTTGGCCGTGCAGCTGTAAGCTGGTAAACAGCTTATTGGGTCTGAGCCTGCTTCACTCGGAGCATCACAAGACCGCCGTCAGCAGAGCGCCCCGCTGAATTCGGCCCTCACGTCTCCCATTACGGATGGATAATTCAGTTAAAATGCCTCCAGCTCGCGATCTGCCAACACTCACTTTCTCGCTTTCCTCCTCCGTGACCATTTTCTTTCTTTCCTCACTTTTTTTGTACACAGCATAACTGAAATAAAACACCATATCCCAGTCAGAATGTAAATAACAGGGAAGCCATGCTCCCCAAATCTCTACATTTCCTCAAGACAGTTTTTTCATTTTTTAAATTGTATTTTCTATTTCTAGAATTCTAAAACTCAACTGCCCACCAGTACCACATAGAGTCCAAAACACATCATCCAGATGTACATAAAGTCTATACAGAAATTAGAAATTAGATCCTTAATATCTTTAATATTTCCTATTAAAACTAAAATGTAAATTAAAAGACAGTGTAAATAGTTTATATATGAAATCTGTACATCAGTCATTTTCACCAGTGATATGTGCACCATAAGTATGGTTCTCTACTTTGATTGTGTTATCTATCTGTTATCGCTACTTTAATCAAAAGCTGCATGGCTAACCATGTAACTAAGAAATCATTTTTGTCTTCCGTTGATTTTAAATGAGTCATTTGAACTGATTCATAAAATTGTTTTGAAGTGTCGCTTTATTAGACAAGTATGAGAACCTAAATTTGCCATTCAACGGTGTCAGCTGATGATGATTACCTCTCAAAATTCAATGAAGATATCAGGGAGGAGACGCTCTGCGCTTGGTTATTCAAATCAGCTCTTCCTGACAAAAGGAGGAAAAACTTGACACATAGAAGAAAACCTATCCAGAGGTGGAGAGCTGACAACACTTTTCAGACTGATGCACCATTTTAGGATAAGGCACACCGATCTGGGGACTGAGCTGAGGGAAAGACGGCGCTACTAGTAACATCTGTGACTGAGGAGGAAACCATTTTGAATCGTCATGTCTCATCTTCAGCTTCTGACGGCGCTTCTCTGCTGTTTACCTCTGGCAGGTATGGAAAACACATCTTTGTTCTTCTATCTTTATGAGGACCTTCGTGCACTCCCCAGCTCTGAATGCTAACCATCCCACCCTTAACCCTGACCTTGATCCTAACCGAAACCCAATCCTAACCTCAACATTAAAACCACAACTTAACTCTCAAACAGTCCTTTGATGTAGTGAGGACCAGCCACGATGTCCTCACTGTTAGGAAACGTGCAGATTTTGTTTCTCAGTATGCAGTAAGTGAAAGAACACCCGTTTGTACTTGTATCTGTATCTTTGTGAGGACTTTCATAGATATATAAAGTATTACCCAGCCCCTAACCCTGATGTTAACATTAAAAGTATGTCTTCACTCTCAAACAGTCCTTTGACATTGTGAGGACAAAATATCCTCATTTCCAAAAAAAACGTCCTCAATTTTCCAGTAAAGTGTAGATTTGAGCACACACAGATACACACACCTGTATTAGTATTTACCACTTTGCAACACTTTTGCAACTATTTTAAGGATTTTCTTTTGTTTCCTTTTCCTAATATGCCTGCATTTTGCAAATACAGACATTTTAAGAATAATTGTGCATTTAAATTATTTCGCCATTTCGTCAGAGGACCTCAGCAGTGCTCTGAAGGTGCACTGGAACCTCTCCTACGGCCAGAACACCTTCCATCTCTTTGCTCATTACACAATTGATTTAATTTTAGGCTTCTATGGCCTTACAGATTTGAAACTGTTAATCTTTATTGTTTGTTGTTTCTCTTATTTCACACTTTCCTAAAATGTCTTCTAAAGTGGATTAGCTTTTCATAAGTTATTGGAAGCGTTAACTTAAATAGAAAGACAGACCTTGATTCATGCAGATAATATAGAAATGACAAAAAAAGGTCTTAAACGTTAATAAACCATTTCCAATACCCATTTCAGTGTTTGAGGTTTGGTATAAAGCAGCCTGTTTTTAACATGCTCCATTTGAGTTTGTATATATTTTGTTTATGTAAAAAGGCCATGAGATCATCTCAACACTGGACTATGTGAACCTACAGGATATGTCTGCTGTCTTATGTGTGTTCCAATGATGATCAGAAGGGCCAGACTACACAAAAACAGGTTCCTGTGTGTGTCAGCCTCTTTGCAGTGTTACACCTGTGTGTTTCCTGCCATCTCTCCCCTGGACTGCTTCAAATTCCCTCAGGAGTGTCCCGCTGGTCAGCGCTGCCTCTCCAGCACTGCCACAGGACGACGGGGTGAGACCCAGATCTGTGTGTGCGTGTGTGTTTGTGACAGAGAGAGAGAAAGGCAGAGAGAGAGAGAGCGAGAGAGAGAGAGAGAGAGAGAGAGAGAGAGAGAGAGAGTTTATTTCTGTGTCCTTAAACAAGATTATTTTCTCATAATCTAGGACGTGATGGCCATAAATTGGCAGGCTGAGCCTTGCTCTACAGCAGACCAAACCGAGCTGTCAAATGTGCGGAAGCTTATTTCTATTTGGACAATAAAATTTGTCCCTGTACTCCAGCAGCCTGTAATCAAATTCAAAAACAGATGTAACCATATTTAGATTTCAGAATCTATATAGGACCCTTTTATGTAGCTGGAGAAAAAAAGTAACCCATGGATGGATTTTCCTTCTCATCAAGTTTTGAATTAAATGTTTTGGTTGAGATTTCTTTGTTTCATCATGCCATCATGTCCTCCTCTGCCTCCCTAACAGGATCACTCCAAGTGAGCATGTATGAGAAGAGCTGTGCCGTCCCCTCCCAGTGTGGAATCAGCGGCCAGAAATACGCCTCGGGCCTCTTCTTTAACTACACTAACGTCTGTTGCGACTCAGACCTGTGCAACGGGGCCGGGTCCATTACTGCCCTCAGCTGGGGACGAGTGGCCCTCTGCATGGCGCCCGCTCTTGCTCTGCTGCTGGCCTGAGCACCAGAGGAACACGGGGCCCTCGCACGGACGCCTTCCCCTCTGAGGCATCTGTGTTCAAGGATCTGAGGTCTGTGTCATCTGACAGTTGTGGTGTCCCATTAAGTTAATTTCAACAACAAAAAAACCCCACTAAAGTTTAAATAAACCTGACATTTAGGTCAGTTTTTTTTCCTACTCTAAAAGCTTTAGTGCTCCCCTGTTTGTAAAAGTGTTATTAGTCCAATTACTATACTATACTATATATATATTAATTTTATGGCTGTTATCTGCAGGGTTTTCTTAGTCTTAACCTTTGAAAATGCATCGTAAAACAAAAGCACATCCAGTTCTGTTCATTTTATAATCCAGATTTTATTGAGATATAAACATAGCAAAGTGTCTGTGTAACGGTGAAGTACAAAATTCAGCCGCATTAGTTTGATTGTCTTTATACTACTGAAACATACTAATAAATGTACTATTTTAAGAAGCAGATCATGTTTGGTGGTCCCGGAATTTGTAGTATACTAAGAAGTGTGAGGAAAAAAGAAAAAAAATCAGGTACTGGTTATAAACAATCCCTTTAGATGCCAGTCCATTTTAGGGGAAAAAAAAAAAATCTATCTTTTCAGTCAAGTAGAATACACATTATTATTGCTTTGATCCAGAAACCAGTTCACAGATTAAAAAAAAAACGAATGAAAGAAAGATATAGCACTTCATCAACTGCCATCACTGGTTGTCTCATTAAATGAAGGTCTCAGTATACAATTGTATTTTTGGATCAGTTTAAATGGCACTTCGGTTTCCTTTAATTATTTGTAATTTGCTTTAATGCACGTTCATTTGCGACCGACAAAGTCCCATACGCTGGTTCAAGTACAAAAAGGCCTGAAAATGTTGGTCCCAGAGGTTGCAATTGATTCCATTTCAAGTCCTTTTCAAAACCCTTTGTAAAAACCTCCAAGGGCGGATCAATTCTATTGGCAACACGTCGGATTAAAGTTACCCAAAGGACGCCATCATCCTTCAGCATCCCGAGGCTCCGTTTAACAGGCCGTAATCTAAAGATGAATCATCACAGCTTTAATGTTTGTAATGTAACAGAACAGGCCCGACAAACATTTCCACAGTAACACTTCAGCCCCTGTGACGTCAGCTTGGATACAATCACAATTTGTTCCTCCTTCATTCAAGGAGGCGTCTTTACACCTGACATGAATTTACAGCGATGAGCCTAAGCAGCGAATTAAAAATGAATTTAGCATTCATGAATAACCTTTTGTGCCTGCTGAGGGAGCACAGAAACAGGAAGCCAGCGTCTATTGAAACCGTTTCCTGTCTCGGTAACTGTGAGTCTGCATCTCAAAATCATGACCTATTCTTGAAGCTGAGGTGGACCGCCCACTTCCTCTCTGTGGTACAACAAGAACAACTAGAAATAAAACCAAATGGTGTAGCAAACTTTAAAAAAAACAAACACTTTCACTTCCTTTATCCATAAGTGCCGATGGCAGATGAGCGCCCGAGAAGGTACGAATAAAAGTTAGATGTTACGAAGCAGCTTTGTGTTGAACCCTAAAACACACACTGAAGCACAGGACAGCCAACACCATCAGCTGCAGAGCTGGAAGGCTGAGCTGGCATATCTGCACGCTGTCAGCATGTAAGCTGGTGAAAAGACCCGGTGGCCATTTTGATCTGACTTCACAGACAGAGTGAGCGCGCACTAAGAGCACACTCCTCCAGCTCACCTCTCGCCTTCAGATGAGATGGATACCAATTACACCAACGTGCTTTGAGTGACAACAAACAGGCAGAGGTGTTAGCTTGCATCCAGGTGAAGTAACAATATTTCAGTAACTTCAATTGTTCAACAGGCATCATTGTTGGGGATTGAGGTTTGGATTAAAGAAACACGAGTCTGGAACCAGAGCGTGTGAGACAATGAAAAACTTCCTGTTTTCTGTTTTTAATTAAAACAGAAAACAATGAAATTGGTTGGCCATGAAGTAAAATTTTAAATCAGGCTAATTACAGTTGTTGGTGTGATCAAGATGATTGATCTGTTTTTTTAATTTCTTAAATAAAAAAATAGATCTTAGATAGATTTTTCTCTGCATACATATAGAGTTGATCATTGAGTTCTAAGATTATTTTAATGTTCCAAAAATCCCTGTGGATCAATGAGAAAAAAATTATGGCCAGCCCTTCTAAATGAGCAAGCAAAGCTAAAGAATGAAAGGTGTTTGGGTGTGTGCGTGTTTGTGTGGGAAACTGCAAGAAACATAATGAAACATTCAGCTGGTATGTGAGGTGAAGCTTCTGATCGCCATAAAGTCAGCTTTTGTGCATCGTTTTCCCAAGTAATAGAAAATGATCCAAAAGGAACAACAATCATCCCTTTAAGGAGGAAAACCACAAAAACCATTCAAGCCAACAACAGTAGAATTTGATAGAATAGAACTGTATTTTACTCAGAGGCATGAATTAAATGAAATGAACTTTATGAACTGGAGAAAAGGAAATGAAACATGCTGCTTGCAGAATGTTTAGCATGTTTGTGTGCTGCTCTGCTGCTGTGTTCAAGGCTCGTGTATCTTGCTGCCATCCTACTTGAGGGCTTTGGCTACAGACATGTAGGCAAGGTGGATCTCCTCGTCAACTGGGCAGGTAGAGGAGAATTCCTCCCTGGCATATGCAGCATTCAGGTACCTCCAAAGGTTTGTTAGAGACTGAGGGATGCTAAAGCTTCGGTACTTTAAACACACCACCTGAAGAGGGAGGGGAAAAGAGCGAGGACACAAGCCTTCAGCAAAAACATAGTCAGCTGTATAATCTTTGTCTCCCAGCATGCCGCACAGCTTAAAGCCAAAGATTACCTTCACAATGTGGAGCTTAGGCAGCAAGTTGCAGTCGGCCAGAGTGAGCTCGAGGCCGTCCAGGAAGGGACGAGCTGAGGAAATTATATCGTCAGAGCTATTCTCGTCGATCTCATCAGGAAGTGGGGTACCAAGGTAGTCATCCAACTTCTTCAGCGCCTTGAGCAGGCCTTTCTCTAAATCTGGACACAAGTATAACTTTGTATTGTCAAACAGTAAACAACAAAGGTGTGTCTCTAGATTTTAATTCAATGCATTTGATACTATTTAGATTTTTAAAAAATAAATATTCATGCCAACGCTTGAGCATCCCTATTCAAAATTTAATGTTGAAATGAACTGTTAGGCAGGCAAAAGATGCCTTCATGCGTTGAAGGGCATAAAGTGACATATGGAATGCTTTTTTCAACATTTTAAGCAATATCAGTGTATCATTACAAATTTGGTTGGGCTGGGAATCACAGGAGATTTGAGCCCTCAGAGAGCTTTAACCAACCTATCAGACCCTATTTAACCTGTTGGGCACATGGCTTGTTCACAATCACTGATAGATTGTCATTAGATACAGTTTGTAAAGCTTTTAAAATACCCAGACTCTGTCTCCCAACAGTCAGCTTTTAATGGTTCCTTTAAACCATTGTCCAGCACTCTGAATATAAAAAGGACGGAATCTTGCAAAAGAACATCTACACAAGCCCGGTGCCCTTTGGAAGCAGGTCCTGTGGACGGATGAGGTGAACATAAATCTCTTAGACCGCAATGAGCCAAAGATTATGGCAAAGGTATGTTTGGAGAACAAAGTACACAGTTTCATTAAAAGTATAACTGTGCGCCTGTTAAGCACGGGGAGTGGATCAGTCATGCTCAGAGGTTGTGTTGCTGCTAATGGCACGAGGAATGACTCATGGGTAGAGGGACGAACGAATTCAGGTTAATTACAACAAATTCTGGATGTAAATATGGGAAAAAAGGTGCTAAACACACCTCAAAATCCACGATGTTTAACTTTAAGAGGGCCAAGCTGAAGGTTTCACCATGGCCCTCACAGTCTCCCGCCCTAAACACTGAAACTCTGAACAGACCTCAAAGGAGCAGTGACGCCCAGGAATCTCACAGAACTGGAAGACTTTTTGGAAGGAAGAACAGGGCACTGAAAGCCTCCTGTCTGGCTACATAAAGAGTTTTACAAGCTGCGACAATTAAACTACAGTACTAATTCTGCAATGTGCCAAAATGTTCGCTGCAGGCCCTTTCCTGTTATTTGAAAATGTAAAAGATGACATCTCCAGTCCTATTAATCCATTATTAAATCAGTTTTATTGTTACTGGTATCTCTCTCACAAACACAGACAGAGAGATAAAACCTTAGATCCACTTACTTTCATTGGCCTGAGGGTTTGAGTTCTTGATGTATGCAGAGAATTTGGAGAAAACGTCCACGCCCGCCGTGTTGGATTCTGGATTACGAGCAGCCAGTCGAGGATACCTGCAGAAAGACTCAATGTCACTTTCTGATTTATATGGATAAAAGTGTTTGGGTTTTTTTTGGTCGATTATGATTCATTATGTTAGGTTAAAGGACAAAAATAACAATACTGACTTTGGGGGGCAGAGTTTTTCCTCCAAGAACTCCTCGATTTTGTTGGTGTCCGTTTTCACTTCGCTGCCACAAAGCAGGAAGGGAGGCTGAGCACCAGGAGCCAGGTCCTTCAGAATGTCTGGCTTCCTAAAGGCAGAACGCGAAAACAAAACACATCAACCACTCAAATCACACTGCTGTGACTCTACTGCAGGACACACATCGGAAAGAGCATTCAGGAAAGAGGAATGCATTTTCCTGTTGTGCCAACAGAAACCAGCAACACACAATGTCACTGTGTTCACCTCCTCATATCGACTGTGGTGACGTTAAATGTCACTCCTTTCAGCCACAACACCATGAACAAACGCTGGGAGAAGGGACAGTTGCCGATGCTCTGGCCATCACTCCCTGCCTGGAAAAAGAGAAAACATGCATTTTTAATATAAAATATACATACATTCGTCTGTATACGACATTAACATTCCAAGAGGGGCAAGTGTCACTGAAAACCTTCATTACTTATAGAAAGTAAAGAAAGAATCAACTATTAATGTCTGGCAGCATTAATGATCAGTAGGTCTTAAGAGTAATGAAGGTTGATATTTTTAGTCATGAAAGTTGAGGTTTTATATGATATAATGACAATAACAGTAATAATAATATCCAATATCCAATTGATTGTCAGAATAAAAGACCAATTTACCAAATCTAATTTACATAAAGGCTCTATAGAGAACTCAGGAATTGATATTCCTTTATAATATTATAATAATATGTGTGGCTGCATTTATCTGTATCTATTATGTTGACTTATTCTATCCATTAAGTTATATACAGTTGTCTGACCAGCAAAAACATTCTACAACTAAGGTTTATCTACATCCTGTTACCAGTCTAAACGAGCCACAACACATATGCTGAAGGCATCTGAGGCTTATCTGAAAACAAGATTTAGAGAAGTTACAACAGCATCTTTCACCCACCAGAAACTCTAGAGGGTGGTGCAAACGGTCATACAGAGGAATCATTATAAAAACTTGGGTAAGAGCAGAGAAGAGCTGGAGAAAGCTGCTTCACTCCTGGACAGTTATTTTAAGCGCATGGAAATGGGATTAACCTGACTGGCCAATATACTAAATATAGATTAAAATAATCAGTTCATTATCTTAACGTGCATTAATTAGATTATGTTGTTTAAAAGCCTGGTGAGTCAGCACTGTTAGTGTAGAAACGTGAATATAAATGTTTTAAAAAAAAAAAAAAAAAAACCTACAGGGTTTTAAATGATGTATCAAAGGAGTTGAAGAAACAGCACAAACATGTTAAAATCTCTCTCACGCACACACACACACACACACACACACACACGCTGACACGCACACGTTTTTGTGTCACAAAATGTCGCATTAGGTCCCGCGAAACTTTCTGGACTTTCCCGTTCTTTTGCTCACCTTCACAAAAAGTTCAACTTCGGGCTGACTTTCGTCGCTCATCTTCACCTGTCGCTGTCGGCGCCTTTATTCACACGAGAAAAACAAAAAAAAAATAAAAAGGTGATGATTCGTGAGGAAAAAGAAACAAAGTTAGGCTGTTTTGAAGCGTGCAGTTTCGTAACTGGGGCAGCCGAAGCAGCTCCCTGACACTGACAGAGAGGAGAGCCGAGGGTCGGGCGAAAAGGCTCGAAATGTTGATATACGTCGCTTTTTCTTATATAGGCCTATATATACCGACCTGAAGGTGTTTAAGGTCGACGGTGGCTGCCTGCTTCTGCGCGCTGCTCGCTGCTCCCTCCCAGTCGCGGTGTCCCTCGGGCGGCGGCAGCTACGTTCATCACAGTTCCTCCATTTCCTGCTGCTGCTGCTGCGGCGGCGGGAAAAAAACAAAAAAACAAAAAAGCCGAGAGAGGTGGCTGATAGTCGGCGTGACGAGCGAGGCCGGGCCGCCCGGAGGAAGCGCTCACATCCTCCACCGCCCTCACACTCACAAGAACACACTGGGCTGGGGGGGGGGTCATTGTTCAAAAAAAAAAAAAAAAAAAAAAAGTTATAGATGACTTAAAAAAAAAAAATTAAAAATGGAATGCAGCTGCGGTGCTTGCTCAAAGGTATTTGCATACATTTTGGAATTTTGGTGTGAACCGCTCATGTAGGCTACTCTTTATCAACACCATGATTGTCGTATACACATTTATCGTCTAAACAATCCCTTTTTAGTAACAGTGTAACAAGTTGATTTTTTCTCTCTGTCCATATGAGTGTTGCAAATGTTAAGAGTTCTGCCTGGTTCTCACTTTTAGTTGCATATTTTCTCATTTATAAAACCCAGAATGTGTTTGGTCAGATGAGTGTCCACCGTCTGTTGTGCTGATTGAGGCATGTGACTGCGCATTTTAGCGTGCGTACTGCCAGTGATGCTTAATTTATTTTGTAGAGACTATTGTTTTGGTGCCAGGGCATAATTTTCAAACACTCTTTCATTGTCGCAGGTTGGTTGACGAGAACAACTGAGAGGTACTGCAGATTTCGATCCGATTAACAGTTTGTGAACAACAAACCCGAATGAATGTGACGTTACCTGCAATGTATAAACGCACCACCAGATGTCCCTAAATATCGTCTTAATAGCATCGTTCTCGTACTGGTAAATGTCACGCATAGATTGACATCATTTTCTGCCCCCCTCATTGTACGGGCATATTAATATTATTTTATATATAGGCTATATCAATATATTTTAATCCACAGTTTTTCTCTCCGCTGTTGTCTCTCAGTAAGTTTCATTACATTGTGCAACTTCAAACAACAATATTTATGTACAAAGCAAGAACCAACCTATTACCATATAACATTTAGATGTTTCAGGAAAGAGAAGGAGGGTTTGTAGAGAGTGGCAAACAAAGTTAAAGAGAATCTGCAGTAAACTGCCAGTAAACATGTGTCAAAATGGTCCATCTTGCACTACTGCCCTACTGTGACAAACAATTGGCGTGATTTGAATAATCACCTTGTCCTGAATGAGGTATATCAACCACCAGTGACGTGCAGTCATGGAAAGAAAGAGAATAATAATAAAGTAAAAAAAAATAAATTAAATGGTCGTATTTTTCCAGTGATTTTATGAACTAATTATCAATTTAATTCCGCCGTTTTTATATTATCTTTTCATTTTCACGTTTACGATTAAAATACTGACAAAAGACGAGGTAACGGACACGGCGCGATATTGCGCAACACAGCGCTGCCCCGCCTACATCCGGAGGCCCGGTTTGATTGTGCCTCTGCTTATTCCGCTTACTCCACTTAATCAATTCCATTGATTCTTGAATCAGATCTTTTCATTTGATTTTCACGTTAGAGACAAGAGGTGGCACGTATGTCATATTTTTACCTAAGGAAAATTGCAAAAATGACACCAATTCTGTCAATGAAAGATGCTGAGAGATGCTGAGATCTTTATTTACCTTTAGCTTAAGACCTATAGTCTGTACACTAAGTAGCCTTATACCTTTAGGGTACTAGGGGTACAGTTGTACTCTCCTCCTGACCACTATTAATATGCAAACAATTTTGGTTTATCAGGAATCACAAAAAAATGCAACACTTAATGTTGTAATGCTTTATTTATATAGATATATGCAGTATCGTCAATGGCAATCATCACTTCTTTGTTCTGTCTTCAAATTTTTCTATTTTGCATGCAAGCCCTTCAAATTTTCACTTCATCTGTTTTATTTATTTACTTTTTAAAAATAATTCATACAAATGCCAAAAGAGCGAGACAGAAAAGAGCACATCCTTCACCAAAAGCCCCCACAAACAGAATATAATTAGATTGTGGCATTGCTGCAGAGGCATATGCAGAAAAAGAAAAGAAATACACCTAAATGCGCTCAAACATGACCGACAGAGAGGTCAGGGCGCCAATACACAGAGCCATGATCACAGGCAGTTGGAGGGAATTGGCATGATTGCATAGGTTGTTGTTGCTACAGCATTTGCTGGTGAAGTTGTATTCCGTATCCAGAAGGCTAGCACTCTGACTGATGTTACAGAGAATGTTTGGAATGCAGCCACGAGTGTGCAAGAAGATGGAGCTCGAACTGAACGCTAGGAGGATGGAAGACAAAATTGTGTCAGTACATTGAACCAAGGAACATACCTGATAACTTTGGTGTTAAATCTCATTCACACTGGATGCAGAGATGCTACTTCACCTTATATAAAACCACTCTAACTGAAAAAAATGTCTTTAGATATGTTGAAAGGAATATAAATATGGACCGAATTAATGTTTTTCTAAATTTAAAAACTATATTACACTTTGCTCACTTTTCTTGTCTGCTGCTTAAGTCCCTGTCTTTCTTTTGATTTCAGTGATTGATTTATTATCTGTTTCTGTTTGCAGTCCAATCAGAACGTGTTAACTTACTTGCTGTAGCACGGTAGCAGCTGGAGGTAGTAGCATCGCATATGATGTTACTTTCATTCACACATTTTTCTGAAACTGCCAATCCACACTTTTGGCAGGTCAAACATTGTGCTGCTGAAAAGGAAAATGGAAAAAAAAAATTTGAGTCACCCAGCAACAATCGTACACACATTTTTGTGGTACTAGGAAACTGTGTAAATTAATTTGCCCTTTTCTTTTTAATTTCCCCAATTCTATTTTTACAGAAAGGTAGATGTTTACAGTTACATGCATTGTCATAAACACAAAATAAAACTGTTAACTGTTTTTTGTTTTGTTTTTAGATCTGAGGCAATTTAAACCAAACAAAATACTTATTGTCATTCCAGATAATGTCCATTGATAAAGAACCTTGATTATTTGTACTGTTGTGCTGTTAAAAATGTAAAAAGTTTAAAAAAGTATATATATATATAATTTTTTTAAAGTTTTCTCAGAATTCTGATTATATACACAGACAAAATCCCTAAAATATCTATAATTTTTCACATATATGTTCCTTTTTTAAATTTTGCATTCAGAAATGTATTCTTAACTCACCTGCTACAATGAATCCCAGAAAAAGTAATGCTCTGCAAAGGTAACTCATCCTGCCTTGTCTCAGCAAAGATCTGAAAATGAAACTGAGGGAATTGCATTCTAATTCCTGTTATATATGGAGAAGGGATAAAAGTCAGGTTCTACTGGTTTTCCATTACGAGAAGAAATGGCATGACGTCAAAATGTTTTTACTGGAAACCTTTATTTTAATAACTACAGATAATGTGCAGAATTAATGCATCAAATATATAGAAACTAAACTGTCTTTTTTTGACAGTTAGTACTGAAAATGTAATGAATTGAAAGAAAGTACATTATCATCACCCAAAAAAAGCCTTGAAGAAATGTGACTTTTGATTATCATAACCTGAACTTACATTTTACACAGACCTGCACAATAACCAATTTACTGTGGAAATACCTTTACTTTAACCAAGTTGAGCCCATTGAGAGATGATCACTTCTTTTCTGATAGAACACTGGACAAGATAGTAGCTTAAAGAACAGGAAATTCCAGCATATTAAAAATAGAAAAACAAGAACACACATAAAATAAAAGGAGTGTCTCAAATCCTAGGTGCAGAGCTTAGGAGATAATGCTTTCCAAGTTCAGAGAACAGTTTGGAAATATTTACTGTCCCTGTAATTGGAATTTTAATAATAAATAATCTAGGCTATATAAAGGTACAGCCAATATGATAGCCCTTCCTGAGGGCATCGTGATGTACAGAGTTGAAGTCCTACATCACAATGAGTTGAACTTCCTTCATCTTATTGCTGCCCTCAACAGAAGATAGCTTGAAGCCACCATAATTGTAATTCTCTTCATGACGTTTTCAACCATTTGTAGAAAATACCGCTTGTGCATATATCTTCATCTATGAAGCTTGTCTTGATAAGCTTCTTTGGAAAAGGTGTTGTGCAATATACAAGGAAGTAAGGATTGCTTTACGGGTAACATCAAGAATGCAGTGAGGGGAGAATGCTGTCATCATGAAACTTTTATGTGGCTACTGTAGTGGCTTGCCTCCCTCATAAAGTATGATCGCAATTAATTCATTTAATTTTTTGATTTGTTGAAGTATGACAGTACCTCAAGGCAGGGATGTACTGACAGAAATACCCCAAAAGTCACAACTACAAATTAAAAGATCAATGGATCTAGAGCAGCAGATAAAATCTATAGTTAATGAAAGGTTTAGAGATTAAAAGACAGAGCTTAGAACTTCCTCCAACAATTAAACCATTTTAAAGCTATCAGAACACAAAAATGCTATCAACGGTTAACTTATCAAAGGTCTATCTATCATCTATCTATCTATCAGACCAGACCAAGACTTTTTGACAAGAGTATGTGTGAATACATTTAAAATTATCAAAAACCCAAATCTTCCAATTATACAATACAAAATTCTACACAGATTTCATTACACATGAGAAAGAATACTCAAAACAGCTCTGATTCCTGTGAACACTGGTTAGACAACATTTCTGACTAATACATGTACACCATGTGGAACTGCCCACCTTTCAAGACGTTCTGGCATGGGATATGTGAACACCTTTCAGACTGGTTCCAACAGTCGATAACAGCTTTTCCCTCACTGTGTGTACTTGGTGACTTGACTATCACTGACATGGCTGCAAAACTATCTACTTTACTTCTTGTTATATTCATTGCTAAGAAAGCTATCTTTATGTATATAACTGGAAAACAATAAAAAACCTCACTATTACTCAATTTAGGAACCATCTCTTAGATAATATTAGCCTGGGAAAATATCAGCTGTCTCCAAGAATCAATCAGAAGAATTTTGACCATGACCTAGTGCAGGGATGTCTAAACTCTTCCACAAAGGGCCGTGTGGCTGCAGGTTTTTGTTCCAACCCAGCAAAGGCACAATAGACTTGACTCATTTAATCAACTAATCTGACTCTTCAGACAGCTAATTGGTCAGACTGTGTGTGCTTGTCTTTGTGCAAGAGTTTGGACGTCCCTGACCCTGTTGGCATTGGCCAGGTTGAGTGACTTTTGGTGGGGTGGGGGGAACATGGTGCAGTGACCTTGTGGGGATGAGGATTATGGCTGAGATTGTGGGTTGGAGGGGTCTGCCCCTTGGGGTGGACATGGTGGACTGTGGTTGGGGCCGACTTTTGCGGTTGCATGGGGGTTCTGGTGGGAAGTGGCATGTGCTCTGGGCCTGTTTTGGTTTTCCTGCGTTTCTAAGTGCGGGGTCTTGGGCCTGCATGCATTGGGGGGACGGGGGATCGTGGGGTGCTGTCTTTGGGGGGTGACCCGGGGGCTGTCTCTGGGTGCCCTGTGGTTTTCGGGTGCCTAGCTCCCTCACCAGGATCATTGCTGGGTTCCCAGGGTGGGGGTAGGTTATGATAGATATAGTATGGTATGGGTAGGAGTTTGAGTATGTGTGTGTGTGTGTGTGTGGGGGGGGGGTGGATATGCATGAGTACCCTTGCGTGGGTTTGTGTGGAAGAGTGTGCTTCAGGTCATGGCCAGACTCTCTCCGGAGTGTGGGACTCCAGTGCTTGAGCTCACTGCACCTTTGCCTGGGGGTGGGGCACACCTGGCTCACCTTTGACACAAGGTGTGGTGCTGCCAGCTCTGGGGTGAGGCAGGACTTCAGGGTGCCTCCTCGGTCAACTCTTCTGCTGACCAGGCTTGGCAGGCTGGGCTTGGAGGGGGCAGGGTGGAGACAGTGACAACTCAAGGGAAAAAAAGGGCAGTCAGGAAGCTGACTCACCCTTTATCCCCAGTCACCACTGTTATGACATAAATCAAAAACGGCCAACACAACCATTCGATTCAGGAAAAGATATAATGTTTCTCCTCGAGTGAAGCATGCCAGCGAGAGTTTCTGTTACAGGCATCAGTTCTTCACCCAGATTACACCACCATAGTTTTTCCATCGTTTGAATGTTCGCGGCCCATAAATGTCCTCCAAAAGCGCAGTCGTGTGTCCCGAAGACGTCCACGAGTGAAGAATTCAAAAGTATAATCTGAGGCCAGCGTCCACGAGTGAAGAGTTCAAAAGTATAATCCGAGGATGGCATCCATGATTTAAACGTTGAAAAATAATCCAATCCGGTTGGAAAAGTGTCCCTCAGGTTGCTGCCAGTTGACCATAGTTGGAAAACCTCCTGCTGTGTGTCCATCCACATGTGTCCCTCCTTAAGTTTCCGCGGGGAGTTCTCTATGTTGATTACAAATTAACGTCAGCTGGGCATTGCGTGCAGTTCGCGTGAACATCTCCCTCATGAACCCCCCTGCCGTTCACCCACGAGTACAACAAATGTGGAATATCACAAGCAGTTTTTATTCATCCATCACACCTTCCCCCTTAACCTCCTAAGACCCGAGCTCTTTTCTGATGTACATTCTTAATATGTCTTTGCTATTTAGGATTATTGGGACCTGATAAGTATAAAGACTGAGAATCATGTCTTAACAATATTTTGACAACAATATTTGGTTTTTGGGGAAAATGATGTCACCATCACAAAGAAAGAACAGTCAACGATTCGGGGCTCGAATGGGTCGGCCAGATCATGTGCGTTGAAGCGGCGTTGGTGGAGGAGCAGGGGAAACAGGATGCGCAGGGCAGTCAGTGGCACTGACAGAGCTTTCAGGGACCTGTGTTCCTCCCCGGGGACTGGGCCAAGCAGTGGGGCGTCCTCACTGCGGGGGCACAACCGTGGCCAGCGGGGCCCTAGCATGGCACTGCACCTTTGACCGCTGGCATGCAACGCACGTGGCAGCCCAATCCCTGACGTCCTTTCTGAGCCCATGCCAAACAAATTTAGCAGCTACAAGACGTTGAGAAGCCTTCCTCCCCAGGTGGGAGAGGTTGTGGACTGAATCAAACACGCGCCGCCTCCAAACTGCCTCCAAACAGGGCGTAGCTGACCGGTACTGACATCACAGAGAAGCGTGACACCAGTGCTCCTAAAAGGAACCTCGCGCAGCTGCAGCCCTGTGGCTGCAGACTTTAGAGCCTGGACTCACTGTCTGTGGTTTGATCCACTGCCATTTGTCCATAGTCAAGTCCCATGTGGACAGCGCCCATGACGGCCTGGGAGAGGCAGTCCGCAACGACATTGGTCTTACCAGCCAGGTGTTTAATGTCCATGGTGAACTCGGAGGTGTAAGACAGGTGCCTCTGCTGCCGAGCTGACCATGGTTCCGCTGTCTTTGCCATCGCAAAGGTGAGGGGCTTGTGATCCACAAAGGCAGTGAAAGACCTGCCCTCAAGCAGAGGACGGAAATGGCGAATGGCCAGGTAGAGGCCAAGGAGCTCATGGTCAAACATGCTGTACTTCTGCTCGTTGGGTCGTAGCTGCCTACTAAAAAAGGCCAGGGGTTGCCAAGCACCCTCTATCCATTGTTCATGCACCGCACCCACTGCGTAATCTGAGGCATCCGTGGTGATTGAGATTGGCGCATCAGGCGATGGGTGTGCCAACAGTGTATCATTGGCCAGAGCAGCCTTAACATTCTCGAATGCACGCTGCTGAACGTTGGACCATTCAACCATGTGCTTGGGAACCACCCCTTTCAAACAGTCATACTGTGGCCGCATGAGGTCCGCTGCCCGGGGGAGGAAACGGTGGTAAAAATTTACCATACCTAGGAACTCTTGGAGCGCCTTAACCGTGACTGGGCGGAGAAAGCTTGCGATCGCCCCCACCTTTTCCGGCAGGGGAACTGCTCCGTACCGTGTCACGTGATGGCCCAGGAAGTCTATGGTAGACAGTCCAAACCGGCACTTCGCTGGGTTTATGATGAGCCCATGCTGGCTGAGGCACTGGAAAAGAGCCCTGAGGTGAGCCACGTGCTCAGCCTGAGACATGCTTGTGACGGGGATGTCATCCAAGTATACAAATAGGAATGGCAAGTCGCGTAGGACGGAGTCCATGAGGCGCTGAAAAGTCTGTGCTGCGCTTTTAAGACCAAAAGGCATCCGTAAAAACTCAAACAGGCCGAACGGGGTGATCACTGCTGTCTTGGGGACATCGGCAGGGTGGACTGGTACCTGGTGGTAACAGCAGACAAGGTCCACCTTCGAAAAGATAATTTTCCCAGCCAGATGCGTGGAAAAATCCTGTATGTGGGGGACAGGGTAACGGTCCGGGTGGTGGCATCGTTGAGCCTGCGGTAATCGCCACATGGCCGCCAACCCCTACCCGGCTTCTCCACCATGTGCAGAGGTGACGCCCAAGGGCTCTTGGAGCGGCGAATGATGCCCAGGCCTTCCATTGTCTCAAACTCTGCTCGAGCAATGGAGAGCTTGGCCGGGTCCAGACCCCTGGCCCGAGCGTGCACAGGGGAGCCCGTGGTGGAGATGTGGTGTTCCAGGATGTCCAACCTCGACGCTGGCAGGACACTCCTCTGAGCACCTGTGTCACAGAGGAACCATCGTTTGGAGAGAGTCCTGGATGAACAGCAGCCTGCCAGTTTGGCCGATGCTCATGGCTACTGCTGAGCGCTGGTCCTGACGTTTTCCCGTGGAGGTGGGCCGGTGAAACTGCATGGAGGGCGGCACTGCCTGGCTTTGACCCCAATCCGTGCATGGAAAAAGCACAGCCCAGAAACCTGTTGATGCCTAGGAGTCGCTGCAGCAGCTGTGAGAGCGGGAGCGTCAACCACAGGACCGTCTGTGCCAGCTGGGAGGAATGCAGCCACATAGGTCGGTTGGGAGGCGAGGAAGAATTTATCCTCCTCAGTAGCAAGCGCACGGCAGTCCGAGATCGCTGTGTTGGCCAAAGCAGCACGCACTTGGGGAGGCAAGAGACGCAGGAAAAGCTGGATGAAGAGAAAATCGGGCTTGTGTTCACCCAAAAGATCTAACATTCTTTCCATTAGTTTGGAAGGCTTGGAATCGCCCAGCCCCTGCAAAGAGAAAAGGCAGCTAGCCCTCTCTGCGTCGGAAAGTTCGAAAGCTTTTAAGAGGTGAGCCTTCAAAATGGTATACTTGTCCTCCGGTGGTGGCTGTTTAAGAATGCTTACCACTCTGGATGCCATAGCACTCCCAAGTGCAGAAACCATGTAATAATATTTGGTCTCATCCGTGGTGATTTCTCGCAGCGCGAACTGCGCCTCCGTTTGAGCAAACCACGCAGTCACCGAAGTCTCCCAAAACTCCGGCAGCTTCAAAGAAACTGCATTCGTCGCCATAGTCGAAAATAAAACTCACTGAAAGAAACGTCCAGCGAGAGTTGGGGTCACCAGTGTTGCGTTTGCAGAGTAAAGGTAATACAACTTAAATTATTTTTGACACACAATCGTGTGTGTCTTTTATTAGAACGATAACACGTGTGCGACAAGGGCTCCTTGCTAAGAACGTAGCATTAGCCCGCCACAACCACGCCCACTAACCTTTAGCCCCCCATGATCCGTTAAAGGGACCGTGCCAAATTTTGTCGGCCAAACGTGTGAGCGAGTGAGGAACTCATACATGGCAAAAATGCTCACTTGGCAATGGAACAGATATGAACAATTGTGGTGAATTATGATACGAGTACATGAACAGCTGTAAAGAATCATCAAATACAAGTAACCGCTACAATGGGTCCATGTATATGGACATTTGGCCCCATACTAAGAAGAATTAGCTTTTATATGATAGGTGACCGAAAATCTAATGTCCACATATGTGGACGCCATGTCTTAGGAGGTTAAAGGGGAAATTTTGATTTCCCTACTCAAAATTTCCAGTATATCCACTTATCCCATTTTCATATTTTTCAACAGCGGGACAAACAATCAGCAATAACATTATTTCTACCCTTGATGTGTTTGATTACCATGTCATACTCTTGAAGAATTAAACTCCAGCTTAACAACCTTCAATTCTTGTTTTTCATTTTACTCAAGAACACTAAAGGATTATGATCGGTGTATACAATCCAAGGTTTCTGGCACGTACAATCATAGACATCAAAATGTTGAAGGGCCAGAATCAGGGCTAAGAGTTCTTTTTCAATAGTTGAATAATATTTCTGGTACTGGTTCAACTTTCTGGAGAAATAGGCTACCAGATGGTCAATACCATCACTTTCATTGTTTTGTAATAGCACGGCACCTACTGCATCATCACTTGCATCTACGGCTAAGGCAAATGGTTTGCCAAAATCAGGGGAACTGAGAACAGGGTAATGACATAATAAGAACTTCAATTCCTCAAAGGCCTTCCAACGGGCATCATTCCAGTAAAATTTCTCACATTTCTTCAGCAAATTTGTCAGCGGCAGGACTACCTCGACAAAGTTCTTGCAGAACTTACGATAATATCCTACCATACCTAAGAATCGGCGTAAGGCTCTTTTTGTTGTGGGAACAGGATAGGAGGTTATAATCTGGATCTTAGCATCAACAGGAGCCACCCTGCCTTGGCCAATCACATGCCCCAGATGACAGTGACACTAGCACAGCCAAATTCACTTTTCGCTAAATTAACTGTAAGATTGGCTTCTGATAGTTTCTGGAATAGTTTTTCCACATCAGCGATGTGAGATTCCCATGCGTTGCTGGGCGTAACCAAGTCATCAATGTAGGCACTAGTGTTGGGTAAGCCCTTTAAATACTTCGACCAGCATCAAGTCTTTCAAGAGATCACCAACAGATCGGGATGTGCAACAACATTCAAAGTACACTCCCTTATCATGTGCAAATTCAACATGAGTTTGATTATCATTTCTTCTTAGGCCTCTAAATTTCTGCCTGTATGCCTCTGGCACTAATTCATAGGCAGTCGATATGGCTTTCTTGACCACAACATATTTTGCAGCGTCATCAACAGACAAAGCGGAATAATTGCTAACAAATTGCTCAATGAGTGATTTCCAAGAAAAGAACTTATCTCCGCGGGCCGCACGGAAGGTTTCGATGCTAGGTATCCTAAGTTTACAGCAGAGATGTGTTGCTAATCGCCACCCCCTGAAATGGCACCAGTAAAGCGACATGCTATGAATGTTTTCTTTAATTTAATTAATTTGATGTCATTTTTACCCACTCCAAGGAGGTTATGTTTTGCCGGTGTTTGTCTGTTTGTCTGTCTGTTAGCAACATAACTCAAAAAGTTATGGACTATTTTGATGACATTTTCAGGATTTGTTGGAAATGTGAAAAGGAAGAATTTTTTTCATTTTGGGGGTGATCTGGAAGAAATCCTGGATTCTACATCACTTTGAAATTTTTGTTAACATTGTGGTAAACAGGGCCAAAAGGAATTGTTGCGCTTGGCGGAGGTCTGCGCTCTCTCAGTGCTTTCTAGTTTTACTGTATGTTTTAGCATGTGTCTTATAAAGTATTGCTTAATTACAGCCATAGACCACGGAATTGAGACTGCGCCCTATGAAACGGTGTGCCATATGGTGCAGAACATATAGTATATAAGAATAAGAATAAGAATAATAATACATTTTATTTTAAAGCGCTTTTCAAGACACCCAAGGACACTTTACAGTACGTCTATGAAACAGATAACAATATACAATTTAAAATAATCAAAGGTCAGGTACAATTACAATAGCACCATTTACAACAAAAAATAGTCAGTAGGTGCTTTACAGAAATAGAGACCCAGAGCCTGAGCCTCCACGTAAGCACAGTGTCAAGGAAAAACTCCCTTTTAACAGGAAGAAACCTTGAGCAGGACCTGGCTTACAAGGAGGAACCATCCTGCTGATAGTCGGCCGGGTAAAGGAGTAGAAAAAGGAGACAGGAGAGAAAATGAAAGAGAGAGAGAGAAAATAGTGCAGTCTGTTAGATAGAAACATACATGCATGCATACATACATACATACATACATACATACATACATACATACATACATACATATAATACATACATACATACATACATACATACATAAAATCAACAAGCAGCATGTAATCATAAACATAAACAAAGAAAACAATTAAGGGTGGTGCAGTGAGTAAGCCAGATAAAAAAAGGTGTGTTTTGAGTTTTGATTTAAATACGGGGAGAGTGTCGGTGTTTCTGGTGGTAAAGAGTTCCAGAGGTGAGGAGCGGAGCGACTGAAAGCTCTGCCCCCCATGGTCCTGAGTCGGGCAGGGGGCACAATGAGGTTGGGGGAAGAGGAGGATCTGAGGGGGCGTGTTGACATGGCGATGTGGAGGAGGTCAGACAGGTAAGGAGGAGTGAGTTTGTGGATGGCTCTGAAGGTGAGTAGAAGGATTTTGTACTGGATCCTGAAAGTGATGGGAAGCCAGTGGAGTTGTTGTAGGATGGGGGTGATGTGGTGGGAAGATGGGGTTCTGGTGATGATGCGGGCAGCTGAATTTTGGACCAGTTGTAGCTTGTGTAGAGATTTTTGACGGAGACCGAAGAGGACGGAGTTACAGTAATCTAAACATGAGGTGACGAGACTATGGACGAGGATCGAGGTGGTGTTGGGGGAGAGGGAGGGACGGAGTAGATTTATTTGTCGGAGATGGAAGTAGGCGGCCCAGTGGTATGGCTGATGTGGGATTTAAATGAGAGAGTGTTGTCAAGGATGACACCCAGACTCTTAACTTGAGGGGAGGGGAAAACCAAGGAGGTGTCAATGGGAATGGCAACTTTTGAGAGTGTTGATTTCGTTCCTACAAGGAGCACTTCAATTTTATCACTGTTTAATTTAAGGAAGTTGGACAAGAACTAGGCTTTGATTTCAGCTAAGCAGGTGGGGAGTGAGGAGTTAGGTGAGCTTTAAAGGAACAATTGAGTGTCATCTGCGTAACAGTGATATTGGATGTTGAATTTGCGGAAGATGGCACCAAGGGGAAGAAGATAGATGATGAATAGCAAGGGTCGCAGGACTGAGCCCTGTAGCACGCCTGAAGTGACTGGGGAGAGGTTGGACTTGAATGATTTGAGCTGGATGAACTGTATGCGACCTGAGAGGTACGAATGGAACCACTGAAGGGGGGTCTTGGCAAGGCCGAGGAGAGTCTATGGAGTAGGATGGGGTGGGAGATGGTGTTGAATGCAGCAGTAAGGTCGAGGAGGATAAGGATGGAAAGTGAACCAGACTCGGCTGCAGTGAGAAGGTCGTTGGTTATTTTTATGAGAGCAGTTTCAGTGCTGTGGCGGGGGTGAAAACCAGATTGGAAGGGGTCAAAGAGGGAGTTATGTGCTAGGTGGGTGTGTAGTTGAGAGGCGACTACTTTTTCAAGGATTTTGGAAATGAAGGGCAGATTAGAAATGGGACGGAGGTTGTTGTAATTATTGGGGTCTAAGCCTGTTTTTTTCAGGATTGGGATGATGGCTGCCGTTTTGAGGAATGAGGGAACAGTTCCAGTAGAAAGTCACGATTGAATGATGGCAGAAATGAGGGGGAGCACAGCAGGGAGGCAGGATTTGACCAGATTGGTGGGTAGGGGATCCAGCTGGCATGTTGAGGGTTTGGATTTCCGGATAAGAGCATCAAGGTCAGAAATTTTTGGGAGAAGAAAACTAGAGAATTGCTGATGCAGATTAGTTGGTGGGCTGGGAGGAGCTCCGGGTTGGAGAGTGGGAAGTGACCCTGTGTCTATGTGATGGTGAATGTTTAGGATTTTGTCCTTGAAGAACTGCATTAGGGAGTTGCAGGTGTTAGTCGAATACAGGCATGGAGGTAGGGGGTCAGGTGGCTGGATAGTTTTGTTGAGAAGTGTGAAAAGAGATCTGGTGTTTCCTTTGTTGGAGGAGATCTGGGCAGAGTAGTGGTTTGTCTTGGCTTGGTGAATTGCGTCTTGTGTATTGGTGAATGTGGGCAATGTACATTTCCTTATGAATCAGGAATCCAGTTTTCTTGTAAAGTCTCTCCAATTGATGGCCTTTGGTTTTCATGGAGCAAAGATGAGGGGTAAACCAGGGGGCAGTTGTGGAGAAAGCAGTGTACTGAGAAGGGGGGGGGCAGGAGGTCCAGTGGGGGACAGAGTTCAGTAAGGAGACAGTTGTACAGAAAGCTGCATGTTCTTAAACCTACTATTTCTGGTCCTGAGGCTCCTGAAATGTCTCTTGTAGGGGAGGAGCTGGAACAAAGTGTTGGAAGGATGAGGAGTCCTTGAGAATGCTACACACCCATCGTAGACATCACTTCTTCTGGATATCCTCAATGGTAGGAAGTAAAGTCCTTGTGATGCATTTCACCACTCTCTTAAGTGCCTTTTGGTTAGTGACATATAAATATACAGTCTACCCTCGTTATAACGCAGTGCACTTTTCGCGGTTTCGTTGCTTTGCAGATTTTTTTTTACAGTGCATTGTGCTCTGAATCAACATTGGCGAACAGATGTGCAGGACAGTTACAAATACCTGGGTATCCCGCAGGCGAATGGTAACCATGAGGAGGCAGCCAGGAGGTCAGCCACAGCTAAATACCTACAGAGGGTAAGGCAGGTCCTGAAAAGTCAGCTGAATGGTAAGTATAAGATCCAGGACATAAACACCTACGCCCTGCCAGTAATCAGATACCCTGCTGGCATAACACCCTGGCCACTGGAAGAGATACAAGCCACTGACATCAAGACAAGGAAGCTCCTCACAATGCACGAAGGGTTTCACCCTAAGTCCAGTGTCCTGAGGCTGAAGGAAGGGGGCCAAGGACTAGTGGTGTCCGAACTACTGTCCAGGAGGAAACAACAAGCCTCCGAGAATACATCAAGAAGATGGCCCCAACTGACCCACAGCTGAGTGAATGCCTCAGGCAACAGAAGCCCACCAAGGAGGAGGAACCTGAGGGGCTATCATGGAAGGACAAGCCCCTGCATGGAATGTACCACCGACAAATTGAGGAAGTGGCACTAATCATGGCTGCACAAGAACAGGCCCTAAGCACCAAAACAATAGAGGCCAGGGTCTACCACACCAGGCAAGACCCCAGGTGCAGGCTGTGTGGAGATGCCCCTGAGACAGTCCAGCACATCACAGAAGGGTGCAAGATGTTGGCAGGCAAGGCATATATGGACCTGTAGGGGGAGCAGGCAAGGCATACATGGAGCGGCATAACCAGGTGGAGAACAAGCAGGCCAAGATCCTGTGGGACTTCCAGATCCAGACTGACAAGATGGTGGTAACCAACCAGCCTGACATTGTGGTGGTGGATAAACACCGGACGACAGTGGTGGTGATAGATGTAGCAATCCCAATGATAGCAACATCAGGAAGAAGGAACACGAGAAGCTGGAGAAGTACCAAGGGCTGAAGGAGGAGATAGAGAGAATGTGGGGGGTGAAGGCAACAGTGGTTCCAGTAGTGATAGGAACACTAGGGGGAGTAAAAACCCAAGATGAGTAGCTGGCTCCAACAGATACCAGGAACCACATCAGAGATCTCTGTCCAGAAGAGCGCAGTCCTAGGAACAGCTAAGATCCTGCACATGACTCTCATGACTCTCTGCCTATATATATATATATGGATGGATGGATGGATGGATGGATAGATAGATAAATAGATAGATAGGCAGAAGAAGTTGCATATAGTTGTATGTGTGTATATATATATATATTTATTTTTTTATTTTTTTTGATCTTATTGTTTTACTGTAATTGTTTCATTGTTTGTGAGTTCCCTAGTAGGCCCAGTGTCCCTCTACCTGCCCCCCTAGCAACAGCATTTTTTTATATATACCAAAAAAAAAAACTCACAAATACAGCAACAGTGACAATATGGGTCAGAGGGAACTGACTGTTGATTAGCCAACATTAAACACCATGCAAATATTAAAGGTTTGCTTAGATAATTAGTCACAGGGCCTGTTCCTTTTCTGAATAAATCTATGAATCATTGCTATCATTACACTTGCGTGCAGCTCCAGTTGCTCAGTATGCGTAGATCCATAATTATAATATTTTACATGCAAACATTGTTCGTCACGGAAAGAAGCTCTGGTTAGGTGGAGTCAGACAATGAGCTATACCATGTGTGCAGGCAGCAGTTTACTCTTTAATTCTAGCTTAAGATGTGACAATGATGACTCAGATGAAATCTAGTAAAAAGGACCCAATTCACACGGACTTCATTTTAAAAAGTTTTCTGTAAACACAGAGCAAAACCGGTAACTTTTTTGATATTAAGGGACAGTTTATTCACATCAAACCAGGTTTTAAGGCAGGGGTCCCCAACCTTTTCCAGCAAGCGGGCCGCACGGGCTCCCTGCCAGGGCCCCACGGGCCGCACACACCTTTTAGCTAAATTTTGCTAAAAACAATGATTGAGAGAAACAATTTATCTTTAGACATTAATTTAATGCATTAAGTTAATGAGAAGGCTGGTACTGCTTGGCCGAAGCTAGCTTCTGAAAGTCGGGCACAACGCTGCTCACAGACAGAAGGGCGCCCTGCAGACGCTCATCCGTGAGCTGGGCTCGTGTGAGTGACTTCACAAGCTTCATCTGCTGGAGAGCTGCTCACACGCGTATGTAGAGCTGCTCACACACGTATGTAGAGCTGCTCACACGCGTATGTAGAGCTGCTCACTCACACACGTATGTAGAGCTGCTCACACGTATGTAGAGCTGCTCACACACATATGTAGAGCTGCTCACACACGTATGTAGAGCTGCTCACACGCGTATGTAGAGCTGCTCACTCACACACGTATGTAGAGCTGCTCACACACGTATGTAGAGCTGCTCACTCACACACGTATGTAGAGCTGCTCACTCACACACGTATGTAGAGCTGCTCACACACGTATGTAGAGCTGCTCACACACGTATGTAGAGCTGCCGATCTTGCTCTTACTGTTTAGTGGAGGCGGGAGGGGTCGCTGACGCATTGGTATTAGAAAAGAACCAACCAAAGAGCTCGGATTTTTTCATTACTATCGATTAGATGGGCGGCGCTTGGAACCCGCCGGCCTATCGTTCGAAAAGAACTTATCCCCGCGGGCCGCAGGAAGATTTCGCGGGCCGCAGGGATAGCCCTGGTTTTCCGAGGCGGGCCGCACCTAATGTTAATTCACTGAGAACCCCGCGGGCCGCACCGAGAGGCCTCGCATGTGGCCGCAGGTTGGGGGCCTCTGTTTTAAGGGATTTCAGTTCCCTTTCAGGACCACTTTTTTAAATTACATTTTTACCATTTTTACAGGCACATGATTTACAGGCTTTGGAGCTGCACGATGACCTCTGGCCCACTGATCCGTTGTATAGTGTATTTTTGTGTGTGTTTCTGTGCTCTGTGCCTCTCTTCTTCCTCTCTTCTCCTTCTTCTCCTCTCCCTCTCCTCTCCTTCTTCTTCTTCTTCTCCTCTCACTCTCCTCTCCCTCTCATCTCCTCTCCTCTCCTCCTCCCCTCCTTCTCCTTCTTCTTCTTCTCCTCTCCTTCTCCTTCTCCTCTCCCTCTCCTCTCCTCTCTCTCTACCCATCTGTCCATCAGCAGGAGGGTCCCCCTACATGAGCCTGGTCCTGTTCAAGGTTTCTTCCTGTTCCTGCCATCAGCAGGAAGGTCCCCCTACATGAGCCTGGTCCTGCTCAAGGTTTCTTCCTGTTAAAGGGGAGTTTTTCCTTGCCACTGTTGCTTGTCTGGGGTTAGGCCCTGGGATTCTGGAAAGTGCCTTAAAACAATTTTGATTGTATAAGACGCTATAGAAATAAAGATTGATTGACTGTTAAAGGGGAGGTTTTCCTTGCCACTGTTGCTTGTCTGGGGTTAGGTCCTGGGATTCTGGAAAGCGCCTTGAAACAATTTTGATTGCATAAGACGCTATATAAATAAAGATTGATTGAGATTGATTGACCTTTCAGTATTTTTTGAGACTTTTAAACATTTTTTTTTTATCAGAGACAAACATAGGGAAGTAGAACCAACATCCACAAAGTGATTATTAAAATTTTCAACAGTCTTTTGTAAGTTGTCTCCTGTAGCATTTCAGGCATTTAAAAAGTAACTAGGTCAGAAGTGAAACATCTACGTCGGATAATATACTTTCCCGGTCGCTTGAGTATTATTTTTTCAATATTGTCTCTTCTGTTTCTCAAAATAGTTATGAATTTATTCTTATACAACTAATATATTTCTTCACTCTTTCTCAATTTCTCAATTCTTTTAAATACTTTTTTTCTTTTCTCTTTCTTTCCACAATCACATTAATGCTGATATAATGATCGTGCTGTTATGTAAACAGGCTCGGTCACTTCCTAACATGTACGATCTGAAGTTTAATGCCATGCTCTCGTTTGGTGGGCTCTGTTTTCATGAATGATGCTCCATTCATCTCATTTTCTGTTTGTATCTCTACTCAAATCAGGACTGAAAACCGAAACTATTAACTGGAATGTGACGTATCAAAGCAAACATCTTTGTCTGGATGCCAGGCTGATGCAATGTCAGCAACACGCAACCTGTCAAATCACATTTCATGCCAAATCTTGCTATAAAACTGTACCGCCAACAGACTGAACACACTATTCCCTCAATTTCTTTGTTTTTGTCTCTCTTCTCTTCCTACACCTCCTTCTCTTGTGTTCCTCTCTTTTCTGCCTCTGTGCTTTGCTGCCCTCAGGATCGACCAGTTTGTCTGGTTTCTGCAGGTGAGTGTGTGTGCTCTTATTTAAATGTTTTAATCCAAATTAAAATGCCATTTATAGAATGTCATTACTACATCACATTTTTCCCTTAGTATTTACAAATCCACATACATCTTTTGTGAAATAGTGCCATTTAGGATCAAGATTGAACCAGGAAATGTTATTTCAATGTTACAGTCAAGTCATCAATAATTACAGTCCAGAGTATCTCTAGGTGCTGTACTGAAACTCAGAGCCTTTACCGCGAACAAGCAAGGTTGGCAGGAAAAACTCCCTCTAACAGGAGGAAATCTTGAGCAAGACCAGGCTCAAACTGGACGTTGGAGGTCTTCTGCTGATGGTCATGACTGAAATGTTGAAAATGAAACAAATAATTACCAGGGGTAAATAACAATCCTCCACTGGTCAAACACAGACCATGAGAACATTTCACAGCATTTGCCTTTAGTTCCACCTTTACCAAACATGCAGTTATGCTCACAGAGACAGCTACAAACACACAAAGTAAATAGTCCATTTTGTGTAATAGTCTTTTAAAGGGGACAAATAAAGGCTGGGACAGTCGATCCAATGATCCTTTTCCTTGTGCATTAATGATTATCTTTCTCTTGTTCAGTAGACATAAATCTCCAAAAAGCTTTGTTAATACACTTAATGACCCAACACAGTTTGATGTTGTTATTCTCATACATTTTTTAATTGTGGGATTGTGCTGTTTCAAAAAGGATATGGGCTCAGGGGAGGATCCACATCTAGACTCATGACACTGTTTGTAATGACAGGCACATTCCTGGTCTCTCAAGCTGAAACTGCATACACCTGAAACCTGAACCAACCACTAAACAGGTTTTTCTGGCTCCTCTGTTCATACCAACAGATTTAGATCACTTGGGTTTCAGCGTGGCAATAAAACAATAAAAGGTAACAAAAGAAGGTTTTTTTTCCATGGTTGAATTATATCTTTTTTGTTGAAAACAAGAGCATACTTTTGGAGGCCAACTTGTATTTTTTATTTAACCAGCTTCTATTACAGAGAGAAATGCTTAGATGTTTTTTACAATTAAAATAAATGGTGACGGATGATGAATATATATTCCTTTTCATTGAATAGTTTATTTAGTATTGAAGAATGACAAAATACTTTTTTCAGCTTATGCTGATCAGAAATCAATCTTTTCATTATAAACAGAGTAAAATGATACTTTTAAACCCCAGAGTTCTGAAAATTAAGAGCAAAATACTTCTTATTTTACATCAGGTTTGCCCACACAGAGACCAAGGCAGCTGTGCCAATGAGCCCAGCAAAGGTCATCTTGGTGGCCGGGGCGCCACTGACTGTGACAGGGTTGCACTTGTCTGTGGAGCAGCAGTCCACCTTGGATTGGTAGGTGACACCCAGAAGAGTTCCATTGGTGGTTGCATTGCAGCCGGACGGCTCTCTGCAGCCCTGTGTGTTGAAGCCCACGGAAGAGGAGATGGCTGTGAAAGCTGGGGATGAGAAAAAGAGGAGGAAATGGGATGAGAGATGCAAAGAGTCAGTCAGTGAAGCTGAAAAATGGAACTAAAAACATGAAAATCAGGTGAGTTTGGTTCTGGGCAGTGTAAAAGGTGCTGAGTGTTTAAGATGCCACATACTTATTTTTCCAGTATAGCAGACGCTGGTGTTGGTTGAGCAGTCCACTACAGAATTGCTGAGGCAAAACCCACCCAGTCCGTATTTGCACTGGTTGCACTGCAATGAGTTGACTGAAACACACAAAGAAAAACATGAAATGCAAAACCAAGTCAATGTTCAAGTGAGAAAATGAAAAAAATGAATTATTGTCTTCAGTTTAAAGGTTTTTATCAACAACTCTTTGTCTTTCTATAGTTATCTGAAAAAAATGCATTTAATTCAAATAAAAGGGTTAAGATCTGAAATAAATTGAAAACTCTTGTAAGAAATTCTCTTTACAAATAAATAATCTGATGTTCATTCATTTATATAAAAATATTCTTGAAAGAAAAAAAAACTTTCAGGCAAATAAACACAAATCCCAGCAATCAAAATCATTTGAATTAGTAACACATTGTAATTATTTGCTGATAAAATTTGTAATGTTCTATATGCAGAGGAGTAAAAAATGTTTCAAAATCTTACCTACAACCAGTGACACGACCACCGCAATGACAGCGCACAGGATCTTTCCCATGTTGTTGTTTTGTTGGTCTGTGCTGACGTTTAAACAATTCACCTAGGCAATCAGATGCTGTGTGCTGCTTAAACTGACTGAGTAGTCTGGCAAAAAACAGATATTTATAGACAAGTGATGGGAGGGCTGATTTTGCCCATTGTTGTTGCAACAGTGACAAAGGTCACTGAAAAAGAAAAGGAATGTGGGGTGTGACGTCATTGCTTGAGAACTTGGTTGTCCCCGAGGCTGCCTCCAAAAAAAAAAAAGAAGCTAATATTTTTCTCCACACCCAATTTATTTATCGATTTATAATATCGTGAGACAACATTCCATCTTTAACCATTATTGTTTTATGGTTGAAACGTAGAGCAGAATGATAAAGTGATTTCTATCTATAAGTGTTTACCAAAGGAAGTTTATTTTGGGATTACTAAAGTGTGTGTTTAAGTGTGTGTTTACCTGATACCTGATACTTGACTTAGCTGTCTGAAAGAAAGGCTTAAGAAGATTAAGAAGTTATATGAAGAAATTCAGAACTTCCTGAGTGGTTGAATAAATTCCCATAGAGGAAAATTAAAAAATTGAATTCCCATAGAGGAAAATTAAAAAAACTAAAATAAAAAATAGCTCTCAATTAAGTGTCAGCTTATGAAAGCTGACACTTAATTGAGAGCTATTTTTTTTTACACTTAATTGAGAGTGTTGCCTAACAGGAGAAGGGTTCCTGGTGCTCCACACCCTGGAACACACCCTGCATGGAACAAAGAACTAACACTTAGAGGCCAATACCAGTTCTGCGGCAATTTTAAACCTTTCTCAGGTCACTCTTTTTCCTGTCTATGGTGTTGGACTGTGATTTTGTCACGAGTGAAAAAAGTAAATGAGGAGACTACACAGAAGCACGTTTCCCTCTCTTTTAGCGTTTATTTCGATTATTCATATTCATATTGTCAACATGGCCAAATTTAACCAAAAAGCATTCAGATGGACACCTTTTCCTTTTCCTAACACTTTTGTCTTCTGGGAAATGATTCCCAGAAGGCTAACTCATCCTAATAATTCTTTTGTAGACACCTTTAACTCAGAGCTGTTATATTTCAAAAAGAGAACATGGAGTTATTTGGTTTGTCCCCACATATACTGTATGTACACTCATCCACCCAACATGTAAGAAAACCAGCAAATTGAAAAGACATTTTCACGGATATACACCAGAAGGCATTGAATGGTACATTTGACACAAAGAAAATAGCACTATGAAAGCTGAATCCTGAAAATCTTGAGGCCTGCATGTGTGCACTTTAAATAAAGCCAACATAAAGTTGGTCTAAGGTGACAAATTAAAGGGATTCGTCAACATTTTTGTGAGTCATGGAGATAATCTGACTGGGATAGGCGAACAAAGGGAAACTGCAAGATAGGTATTGGTTTTCAAATGGAATGTCAAGAGTCAGGAATCTTTAGTTGGGTGAGTAAAGTGACAGAAAAACCAGTCTGTTTTCAACTTTGAAGAATGTAGCAGATTTCCAAAATTGTTGGACACCTCCTTTACGTCAGGACCAAAAAAAAGCAGAACTAGAACAGGTTGTCCTGTTTACACACTGGCTGCACGCTGTGAATTGGTATGGTGTGAAGTGACTGAATCCATCCATGACATCAGCGTAAGGAACATGTATTATATTAGAAATGATGTCGTTGGGCGTTTATGTGCCTGGGCCGTCCCCTCTGTGTGTTTCACACCATGACCTGGGCTATGACCAGAGCAGTGACAGTGGCCAGGGCCAGGCCCAGGCTGGAGGCCCCAGGCAGTCCTGGTGCAGCATTACACAGGTTGGTGTTGCAGCAAATCTTGGTCATGCTGTAGACGGTGGCGTTGGAGTTGCTAGGGAAGTTAACGTCATGGGTCTTGTTGCAATTGGCCTCTGCTAAACAGCCCTTCTTCATGACATCTACAACGCCAGCTGCAGAAGAACAAATAAACATGACAATGGTATAGTTAATCATCTTGCCACTGTTAATTAAACAATATATTTGTACAATTGTGAATGTTTCTGGGTATTTTGGATAATGTTGGCCAGTGATCTTTCGATTACCTGCCTTCCCGACACCGCTGAAGCACCGCTCCCCTGCTGCACAAGTGACTTTTGAGGTAATGCATACCTTCCAGAAGCCCACATCGCAATTGTAGCACTCCAGGCCTTGACCTGTTATAGATAGGGACATTGGAAAAAGAGCTCAGAATAGATGCAAGACTAGAGTTTTTCCAAATAATTTGGGCTGGTGGAGGTCTGTGTGGTTAAGTGGAAACAAGATTAAAACAACCAGAGATAGATACAACAATTGCAAACAATGGATGGGCCACAAGTGGAGCCAAAAGATCTTAAATTACATGAGGAAAATTGTACAATGACACATTTTATGTGTTCATCAGAAGCACGTTCTGAACATTTTGTTTTGAGGGAAGTTAAGAGTGTTTGCTGGGGTCGACGGCAGCTGAGAGATTAAGTATTGTAGAGTGTCTCTAACTTGCTATCATAAGGTTTACCATTTGTTCCTGTCTTCTCTTGGAAGTGAGGCAGGGTGGATTCATTTACTAAGGGTAATAAAGATTAGAGACGTTCTTCGACAGGGTTGTTGTTTAGATAGTGGGGGCTCAGGAACCAGCAAAGCGGAAGGGTGGTAAATATTAATTAGAAAGCAGGACATCATGCTGGGGGTGGTAAGGTCTATTTGCAGGAAGAAGGTGAACTCTTGAAGTGGCCATCGGGGGAGACACCGGAGGAGGAGGACTGATACCAACATCAACCAGGATTGGAGGAAGAGGACGAGATCATCTAACCAGGAGAACCGGATTAGACTACAAGGACATTAAATTTGCATTTGTGTTTTATAAAAGATCGGGTCAAGGGATAGTTAGGCGGTCAGACTTCATGCCCTGACAATTAACTCTGTTATTCTAGGGTTATGAACTGGCCCGGAGCTCTGTAATATTTGTATCTTGAAATGGTTCTATTGTTAAATACATTTTGAAATTGGCAGTTATCTTCTCAAGGTCTTCATTTAAAGAACACACGGATTGGCAATGACAGGCGAGAGGTATTGCAATCCAACAGCATAAAAACTACCAACAGAAGAGAAGCTATCAATGAGCAAATGCTATTATAACCCTGTAATAGAAAACCATCAGGCTGTTTTTTCCATATCCTTTTACACCCTGTTAATGTTTCAGGCATTTAATGGTGAGTCATTATCAGAGAATGAATATCAACACAACACAAGTTGACAGCTGGAGATCCATATGACAGAAAACTTGTTTGGTGACACCTGCGATTGAGGTGGGACTGAACAACTCCGCCTGTCCACATCCTGTTGCACCGGTTTGGGTTTACGCCTTGGTGAATGGAAAAACGCCTTGTTGTCTCTTACAATATTACAATATTAATACATGGGTATTTTTGTGTATTTTTTTAACAGCATACAGTATGAACGTGTTCGAGTAGCCATGTTCAATCAGTGTGACTGTGAAGTGATGTATGTTTTCTACCTAAAACTAAGTATTAAGGTTTTAAGTTTAAACCAAGTTTTTTTTCTGGCTTGAAAAAACCCGGAATGTTGATAAAACGAAAGGCAGGGGAAAAGGCACCTGTGGTTGCACCCAAAAGGCGGAGGAAGAAGTTTGAGAGTGCTTAATAAGTGAGAACTGTGAGAAAATGTTAATGCATGTGAGAAATGTGTATAAAGGTGGGTTGTTAGGGGTTTTAAGGCCTTAACACATGTAAAATAAACGTAAAAATAAAGCTGTTTACTTCGCGGATTTCGTCTGTTGCTGGTTATTTCTAGAACGTATCGATAAACGAGGGACCACTGTATTGCAAAGAATTAGTCGGCATGTCCGGACATCAGTTCGTCTTGTCGTCAGTTAACACCATTTCATGTTTTAAGCATGACGCCAATTTTAGGCTTATCAGCCTCAACAACCACAGCCAGTGTTGTGCTGCCCTCTAGTGGTCATTACTACAAGTGCAGAGTAAACACAGAAAACGAAGCAGTTAGAACATTTTAATTGATGAGTAGCAGGGCAAATATTATTTTACTTCTAATTAGGTGATTTAACGTAACAAAAGAACTGTATACTGTCATCCACTTGAATTAAAAATAAGTTTCAAAACTTAATACTAGTAATTAATAAAATGATATGGAAAGTGAAATTCTAATTGTCCTAACCTCTACTAATTAACTAAGTATGTACTAATATTTAGATCTCATAGTCAGGTATATTTTCTTAGTCGTTCAGATCTAGTTTTGCCATAAGTGCACACAGCAACACAAAAAATCCTGGTCATTTGTATACCTCAGGGAAATTTGACACCACTTCTGAAACGTCATAAACAAGAAGCCCTAAAGCACTTTGCAGGCTTGAGGTCACATTTATTTAAGTAAACAAAGACATGCTGGATAAGGAGATACCTTTTGGTGGAAAGGGTGTGGGGTAAAACAGGAGATAAGAAACAACAAAGCTGCCCTCACTAAACAATAGAGTCAAACAGCACAATGAGAAACCCTGTGCAGTCCAGTCTGCAGAACCTCTGGAATTAAAGACCTGCGCAAAGCTGCAATGTGTTACAGGCGGAGGAATTTCTCATGCAGTGGCTGGCAGGTTGAGGCACGATTGAGTTGTTGTTCCATAATGTGTGGTTAAAAAAAAAAAAATCTTTGCAACACAAACTGCCTCACCCTAAACTGTAATAAGCCCATTAGAGTATATCTGGGGTGTGCTCAGAAAGCACTCAAAGCAAAACTCCGCAGGAAGACAGCACAGATGACGAAACGTAATATATTGGGGTTTGATAAGAGGCGAAAAACGAAAAGGTTCATATTATCAGTGAGAGACAAAGGTGTCTCGATGTTGGATATTTCTGCAATGAAAAGAAACTACATTCATTTAAGTGTCCAAAAACAAACCACAACACCCCCCGCCCAGCACAAGTCCCTAGAGAATGTACTAACGCCACTTGTAAACTGGGCGGAACACACCCAGTAAAACATCTCCAGGGTAAATTTCTAATGTTTTAAGTAAAACGGACAACTTTATGAATTTGAATTAAACGGGTTTGGTGGGTTCCAAGCTGTGTCATGGTTGCTCAAATAACGATCAAAATAAAATATTTCATAAAACATGTAGAGACATTCTGTCAAACCAGTGTGAACTTGTAAACCTGGTATTTCTTTTAAAAATGAAAAATGTATGTATGTAATCGATTGTAGACGGTGTTGTGATCTCAAATGTATTCGAAATTAAATCATTTCAGCGTCAACTCTTTTTACTCAGCAGCAATTTTTACCTTACATTTCCAAATCACCCATAAAACCGATTTAAACAACATTTTCCAAATAAAAAAAAAAAAACGAACAAAAACGAACAAAAAACAAAAACAAAAAAAACACCGACTTACCGACTGCAAAGAGCAATCCGACTGCAAACAGTTGGAGAATAATTCTGTTCATCTTGATTAGTTTTGATACTTTTGCCCTTGAGAGGAGACACCGCCTGCAGACCGTTACGGATGAACAACAGACTCTTTTTTTCCGTCATCGTATCTTTTATAATGTTCCACCTCCCTTCCCAACGTCACCGTTATATCCAATGGGATGGGGGTCTGAGGAACACCCACCCTCCCACAGGTAAACTAATTACATTCCAGCAAAGGGGCGGATCTCACGCAGGGAAGATGGGAATATGCGTTCCAGGGTGTGTTTTGTAGTTTTAAGTCAATTAGAAGTAACAGAAAAGTTGATTTAAGGTTGAAGTTGAAGTTGTGGTCCGTTTAAGGCAATATTTCAACTATAATCCGTAGTTACAAATCAAAAACACCATTGCTGGTGCACGGTTGAGAGGAGAGGAAAGCTGTTCCCTGACAAGGTTCTTTCTTTGTGAAAAGCTGCAAAACATAAAATTGCTCTAACCAATGTTCCAAAGTAATTTATGAATACAGAGTTTTACTATTTTAGCTGTTTCTGTTTTTTGCTATCAGAAGCTTGTCTGATGTCGCATCATTTGCCAAAATGACCTTCCACAAAACAATACCAAATGAATTGGTGACGTTAACCTCTATGTTAAAGCCAATTAGGTTCTCTGGACGCTGTCTGTAAAGGAACACATGTTGGAAGGTGAGTTTCAGGGGCTATTTCTAAAGTCATGCACACACAGAGCTCATCATATACCTTGGCTGATCATTAACGCAAGCAAACGCGGTGGTGGTGCATGAACAACCTACAGAAACCCCAACCTCCAGTAAGGAATGTCCTTATTTCACATAATGGAGATAATTTGTATTTACCTCCTGTCTCAGTTGCACACAGACCTTATAATCTTTTAGTAATGATTAGGTCATGCACATGCAGTATTCCAGTCACAATATGTGCAGCACATCCAGACGTCCAACAGCTATGAGTGTGAGAAAAAATACCACCCTGTGTGGAAACGCAAATGCAGAATATTTATTCAGTCGGAGAGGTGGAGTACTGTCGCAGTATCCTGGAAAAATTGGTGTGAGCTCAAACACCACAAATAGCAGATATAATTTAAAGAAGCACAGTAAATTATAATTATTTAAACATTGTATTACTATTATGTGCATTTTAAGCTCTCAGTGTTTGATTTGTAATATTTCTGATTCTGGTGTGTCCTTTTATCGAATTTATTGTACACTGAGAGAATGCTGTGCTTTTTTAAAAATCCATTACGGGTTGTGAAGACACAGCACAATCACCTGCACCTGATGACGATAATCACCTGATGACTCCAATCACCTGATCACACCAATCACCTGATCACACCAATCACCTGATCACACTCTGGGCTGGCTCCTCCAATAGGCAACATAGGTAAATGCTAAGGGTGCTGTGGCCTCCAAGGGGTGCCACGAAAAGGGGGGTATCTTAAATATAATTATATTAAAGCTAGTTATTACTATTAACTCTTAAAAGCTCACATTGATTCATATTCAAAGCAATTATATTTGATTTCTTTTGTAAGTGCGTGTAAATCGCCAATGGAGGGGCGATTGCATAAAATCACTTGATGAAACCAATCACCCGATCACACCAATCACCTCATGACACAAATCACCTGATGACACCAGTCACCTGTTGACATCAATCACCTACTGACATCAATCACCTGATGAAACCAATCACCCGATCACACCAATCACCCGATCACACCAATCACCTGATGATATCAATCACCTCATCACACCAATCACCTAATGACACCAATCACCTGATGAAGCCAGTCACACCAATCATCTGCTGACACCAATCACCTGATGACATCAATCACCTGATGACATCAATCACCTGATGAAGCCAATCACCTGATCACACCAATCACCTGATGACATCAATTAGCCGATTACATCAAACACCCGATCACACCAATCACCTGATGACACCAGTCACCTGATGACATCAATCACCTGATGAAACCAATCACCCGATCACACCAATCACCCGATCACACCAATCACCCGATCACACCAATCACCTGATGATATCAATCACCTCATCACACCAATCACCTAATGACACCAATCACCTGACGAAGCCAGTCACACCAATCATCTGCTGACACCAATCACCTGATGACATCAATCACCTGATGACATCAATCACCTGATGAAGCCAATCACCTGATCACACCAATCACCTGATGACATCAAACACCCGATCACACCAATCACCTGATGACACCAGTCACCTGATGACATCAATCACCTGATGAAGCCAATCACCTACACCTGGGAGAGTGAGGCTGGTGGACTTTTAAGAGAAGAAGAGGGCTGCAGTCCCATCATCTCACAGATAACCCTCAAGGGTTTTCTGGCCCTTTCTTTTCTTTCCTTTCCTTTTTAGGCCCGATGGGTTTGGTTAATCCGTTTTTAAATCCCTTTTCTCTGTGTTTGTGTGTATGTTGGGCGGCTCCGCGCCGGCGCTCGAGATGCTCCAGTTTCGAACGACGCCTTCTCGTCCTGACCCCGCCCCCTAATGTAGCATTTCGTGCCACAGCGTTTCAGCTGTGTGGATGCAAACGTTTCCCGAAGCGGCTCAACGTTGACAGAAAAACCTCTTTTTTAAAAACTAAGTCAGCTCCGTTTCCGTGTGTTCACCTTTGCCTGTTAAAGTTAAAGGGCCTTTTTAATGTTTTTACCAGACCCTTGGTCCAATTGTTTTTTTTTGTTTTGGATATTTAACTGTGGCTTTAACCTGAATCTGTGAATGAATATCAGTGTTCATGCTCCTCAAGTATCTGCGGTTCTTGCAATTGCTCTCTCGCTCTTTTGAACGATAGAATCCTTTTTCATGCACTTTTAAAATTAGGCTTAAATCCTACCTCTTTGAAAAAGCTTATTGTCACTAACCTTGTGGTTCCAGTTACTATCATAGACAGACAAATGATCATACTTAGGGGGTCGTCTAATCACTAGGTTCAGATATGAGTTATGCTGCTATAGGCCAAGGCTGCCGGGGTACAGAAACACGATCACCTGACAGGCCTCTGTCACCACACTGGTCATGGTTTGGTTTCCTCTGCTCTCCTCTCCTCTCCTCTCCTCTCCTCTCCTCTCCTCTCCTCTCCTCTCTTCTGCTTCATCAGTAGAATAGTGATGCTATTTCCTGTGTAGTTTTTCTGCCCCCCCCTTCTGGATTCATTTACAGGTATGGCCACCTTCAGAGCTATCCTCTACCTATTCTATCCTCTACCTATTCTATCCTCTACCTATTCTATCCTCTACCTATTCTATCCTCTACCTGTCCTCCCTCTCCTCCTCCCTCTCTACCCATCTGTCCATCAGCAGGAGGGTCCCCCTACATGAGCCTGGTCCTGTTCAAGGTTTCTTCCTGTTAAAGGGGAGTTTTTCCTTGCCACCGTTTCTTGTCTGGGGTTAGACCCTGGGATTCTGGAAAGAGCCTTGAAACTATTTTTAATTGTAAAATACACTATATAAATAAACATTGATGATTGATGATGATGATGATGATTTTAAATCTACATAATCAATTCATATTTGAAAGTATGGAATAATTTAAATACACTTTTTAACAAGCATGGGAACCCTCGCACAAACCTGATATCATCTACTGCTTGAGTTCATAAAATGTGATCATACAAGTCGTTGTATTGCACCTTGATTCAGGTTTCATGGAAGGAGAAGCACAGGTTCTATTTCAACAACAGACTTTTTTTTAAACTGGCTGAAACTGAAGCAAACAAGTCTATTCTTGCCCCCAGTTTGTCCCTGGGCATTTTTCATGTGTTGGCCTCCTGCTGTGTTTGAAAACACCTCTGGAGATCGTTAACAAAAGCCTGTAGTAAATGACTGACAAAGCTTTTTAGCTGAAAACGATGGTGCTTTTGTGGTTTTGGATTGTGGAAAGGCATCTTCAGAGTGATTGTTTTGAAATACTTTACAGAGAGGGAGGGTGGGTGAAATGCCTCCATTGTGTTGCCCACAGACCCTGCAGCTCCCTCGGTGCCCTTCAGTCGGGACATGGAGGGTGGATGAGAAGGAAAGCAGGCAAGTTGATCCTTATTCGGGATTTCATGGCAAATGGCAACAAAGTGGAAAAGAAATCCAACGGGGGAGGGGGGAGCAGTTGACCTACCCAATAAAAAGTGTTTCCTGTTTTGTTCTAGCTGAAACTGGTCTTTTAACTTTGTTATTTTATTAGCATGAACTTCCTAGCTTTCCTGCAACGTTATTAGCAGATGAGAGTTCCATAGTAGCGAAGGAATAATGCTTATCTTAACTGCCACTTCCTGGAAAACAAACACTATAATATATCAGAGTATATCAGAAATGACTCATACATTATGCATACGAGGGTGAGTACATCTGCCAGGAAGGATGACTGGAACATCAAGCCAGAATCAACAACTACTCACTGGAAGATGAATTTGAACCAAGAATAGAAGCCTACACTACTCAGCACTAACGTGTCTTGTCAAGCTACAGCTTTCATAATCCCCAGCACTTTGTTACATTCCTGTGAACCTCAACATCAAGATGTTTTCTAGAGTTGCACCAGACTTATATTAGTGGCCTGTGGGCTGCTCTTAATCTCATTTAAATCCAAAGGCTGCATAGATTCTTCTTTGGGGAGGAAAAAAAGGAAGAAGGTGGAGATGAAACAGGGTAGGTCCTATGCTGTGGTCTGAGGTTACCCTGAGCCATGCAAGAAACTCCTCTACTCCCTGTGGAAAAACTGACACGCAACCATCACGTGGAGACAAATCTGTTCCGACAGTCTTTCTGCAGAGGTGAAAAACACTTTGGATGAGTCATACACGACAGTTTTCGTATCTGTGTCTCAGGTGTTTGCTTTTTATAGAATAAAGATTATTCATTATAGGGACTTATTGTACACATCTAAGGGCAAATTGAAACTAAAAACGGACGTGCAAAAGTCTCAAAAGCGGAAAAGGTCTTGCAGTTGTTGTTTCCTCCAGACTCAAAGTCATGTGAAAATTCCATCGCAACCACACCCTGACAAGTCATTCCATTAACACCAGTAGTAGCAAATAAAGCCTCATAAAACTCAAAAATACAAATATGTACCAAGAAAAAAAAGGTACCTTTTTGCTTTTATACTCTTCCTGTATTTACAAATGCCTTAAATACATTTAGTTGCAGAAAAATAGAGCGTCCGTGATTGGGCTCTCTAGTGACCCCAAGTGGCAGAAAGGCAAAACTGTTAAAATTGAGTCAGTATGAAAAGAAGTTTATTGAGAATTCTGAAACCTGCCCACCCTTTCACATCCACAGAAAGACAAAAACAATACAGATCCACGAGTTAAAATCTGGACACATAAATACACCTTCTCTTCTATCACAAAATCCAAAAATATCTGCTCCAGTCCCACAGAAGAGTGTTTCATACATGTCCCTCCACTCCCGTAACTGACAAAACATGCTGTGGGATATTTTTGACTGTTTAAATATGCACATAAATGACAATGTGCCGTCGGAGCAGCACCAGTGGGATCAGTGCAGTGGTGGACTCAGCTCAGGAAATTCAGATTGTCTAAATTCCTTTTTCTCCAGTCTCCAGTTCACCTACAGCAAAAGCATTGCATTCAGGGAGATACAGTCAGACCAAAACAAACTTGAAACTAACCTTTGTCATCTCTGGCAAAAAAAAAAAAAAAAAAAAAAAAAAAAGTTGCAACTTTACACCATACGTGTGCAGACAGCACGTTGATGACAAGTGCCTGAACATAGAACGGGAATTTACTTCTACATGACCTCCATCAGCAGAAAATGCTTGTGTTCCATACGGGGGAGGCCAAAAAATAAAACAAAGTCAACAAAGTGTTTTGTGTAACAACTTAAAATAGACAAAGAAGGCCAGAACGCCACGTTCTTACCGACTACACCATCTCAGCGCATGAGTTTACATGCAGTGGGGCAGGGTGGGGGGCTACAAGCTGCTTGTTTCCAGTGGCAGATCGTTTTGCCACCATTGATTAATCAATGGCACCAAATACAGAACACAGAGAAGCAGAGGTGAAAGTGACCTAGCTGCTGCACTTTCAGCTTTCTTTTGGAATAGGTTCCCTGTAGTGGCACCTGCCAATTAGTCCACCTTCTCATCAGTGAGCAGTACTTAGCTTTCTATACCATCGACTCCTGCTTTTGGCACTGATGAGTTTGGTAAATGTACGTCCGTGGATGCATATCATTAATTATACGTGTATGAGTGCATGTCAATGTATGTCAGTAATTAGGATCATGGCTGTGCATTTCTGTTTTGCTCATACTCAGCAATCTTTACTTTTTTTTTTTTTTTTCTTTTACCCTAAACTAAACCAAAATAATAGTCTTCGGGGAAGGAAGGGGACATCTGAAAAGCTCTGATACATGCAGGTGACCCCCGTCCCTTCTCACAATATTCTTATTTTCTATCTCCGCAGATCTCGTCCTCCTCTGTTCCGGATGCTCTAGCGAATGGCCTTGACGGGACTCTTGAAGCTGGAGGCTGCCTGCAGCTGCAGCTGGTAAGCCATGGGGTGGATCTTGAACCCATACAGCCTGAAGAAACAAAGGAAAGACAAGTGAATGTTTTTCCAATGTTACATTAATACATTCCAAATAAAATAAAGGTGCAACTCTAATTTGCGCATTATAATTACGGATGTGGTTGGATAAGAGTTTACTTTCAGGGAGCACAGTTGTACCTGTACTATTGCCATGGATAAACGTAGCTTCATGAGACACTTTTAGACAAACATGCATCTCAGGATACAGGAAAAAAAACATTTCACCTGTAGTCAAGTTTACCCTGGGAGCTGCACAACACAGCAAGTCTGGACTGTGATACGAACCTGGGGACAAACTGGTTGGCAGGCCTCTTGGGTCTGTACTCTGGGTGGACCATAAAGAGCATGTGTGGGAAGCCAGTGCCGAAATACGCTCCATCTGTATGGTGGTGCCTGGAGGACTTCGGTGTGTACACATCCATACATTTAGGGCAGTAAAGCTTAACCATGGCCTCTCCTGGGATGTCAGATAGGCCTGTAAAAAGGCATTAAAACATTTATATTCAGTGTTTCGGATTTCAACACTTGTTTCAACACTTTGGTTGAGACAGTGACTGTGACATTCTGTTCTAATTCACGGCACTAATATGACATGTTTTTATGACATGTTTCCTTGTGGGTTTCTCCTTTCTATGATTCATCAAACCTGTTTAAACATCAGCTTAGTGATAACATGATTTCAGAGTTTATTTTTTACATACTTTGGATTTTTTTAAGCATAACTGCACGTGTTTCTATGCAGCCCAGATGGCATGCTGACATCAGAGATAAAATAATTATTTGATTTTGACTTGAATGTCTGATATAAGAATACAAAAGAAATGTGATAATCTAAAAACGGCAAGAATTTTAATTTTGTATACTTCAAAACCAAATAAGAAAAAATAAAAACACATACAAAATAAAAAATTGAGAATTATACAGCAAGGTCATTTTCAGAGCCTTAAGAGAAAAAGAATTCAGTACTCTGCAAGAAAAAAAAAGAATATCAGAATAGTACAGTGGCATGTTTCTGTGTGCAGAATTGCCAACATGCTACTGTGTGTGAGAACAGATTCTTCCTGGCTTGAGCTAGTGTGAGAAGCATTGTGAAAGCTTTACATAACAACAAAGAACGATAAGAATTTTTTTTTAGAGAGAGCGAGAGAGAGAAAGAGAGAGAGAGAGAGAAAGAGAGAGAGAAAATGAACTCACCAATAGGAAGCATATGTTGATTTTCACAATAGACCCGAGGGCAATAACCAAAATCTCCTTGTTGGTATTTTTCCAACTGCAAATTATGAATTATAAAGTTAATATTCACTGAGAGCAGTTATGAATAACTAACCAAAGTCGGTATTTTACAGATAATGCAAATTGTTGTTTGTAGAAGACACCCCTAGCACAATAATATCTTTCATAATAAATCACACTGGTGTCTCAGTTACTTTATGGGAAGTTTTGTTCAACCATAAAATCATCATTAACCCTCTTACATATATTAGTAATGTGTTCAAAAATTCTTTAAAATAGAGAAACTACCCAGACAGTTAATTCTGCTGATACAGTAGACACCTACCATTTGTGCAATGCCTCGGTTGGTGAGAATGTAGCGTGCATGGATGAGGCCATACAACATCTCGGCTGCCTGCTCGATTAGGTCACTCTGGTTGGGGTTGTCTTCCAACTCCTCATCTGCAAGTAGTAAAGTAATGGAATACTGAGAATACTTAGAGATTGCTTTAGCATGAAGGGGTGTTTCTACTTCATGAAAGGGAAAGACAAATCTCAGGTAAGATCTGAGGTAATATTAATCCAATTTACAGTTATTATACAACTTAAAGTTCCATATACATCACAACTGCCCAAACACATGAAATAGTAATATATAGGATTTCCTACGCTAACCAATAAGTGACATCATGACTGCAGTTCCTTTACCTCTTACTGTCTTTCACAGATACCTATTCATTTCCAAAGGACTTACGATACAATAGCACTCATGTTTTTGTTTTTTCTTTGACTTTGAAGGTAGTGTCATAAACTATACAGACCTGGTTCAAGGTCCAGGATCATGTCTAGGGCTTGTCGGTAGTGGGGAACCTGCTCATTTAGTCCTGTCAAGTTAAACTTGTCTTGAATGTAGTCCTCATCAACCTTCATTTGACGACAGATGAAAAAGGTTTTTTCAGGAGGAGTTCATTGCTCAAGAATTCAAATCATTATAGCACACACATAGATCAGAAGTAAATAAAGAGTGGAATAGGAATAGGAATAAGGTAAAAAAAAACAAAAAAAACAAAAACAAATAGTGTTCTAGGCTAATATGAATGGGGAAATCAATCGATAACATTTAAACTGAAATTTAATTCAATACATTTTTAGGGAAGGATCTTGCATTACCGTAAACAATCAGCTACTTCTATCTGACGTCTTGCAGTCAGTGAAGCAGAAATTCGGGGCACATTTAAAGACTGTCGGGAATGCATTTGAACTTTTAACCACGGCAGATCGAGTTTATTAATGGTACAAAAGAACCGGGACAACTTACTTCACAGAAAAACTCATTCCCCCTCAATCCGCAGAACCAGGAGATCCATGACACTTCCTCTGAACTGCTCATCGCTGAATACCTTTAAAAGAGAAGTGAACCACAAATGAAAACTCGCGTTCCTGCGATAAAGTCCTTAACCTTAAAAAGCTAAGCTAACTAGCTTACTGCTAGCACACTCTCCAAATCAGACCAAAAAAAAAAGAGGTCGGTAGACTACTGCAATAGACTCAAACTACTTGATAATTTCATTAGGTAATGGTTAACACAGCTCTAACTATTTCGGAATCGTTGTCCACATTAAACTGTGCATGCAGTGAAACTTAGCTCGCTGCGCTAGCAGCCTGGACCTAAACGAAATGTGGCGCATAATTACAGGCCTCGCGAAGCAAATGTGCTCATTTAGAAGGCTTACAGCCGCGCCATTAACATACAGTACTAAGTCAGCACAAGATACTCCACTAACTTACGGGTTTTTAACGCAGCCACCTGAAAACCCCGATAAAATTAGCTGCTAACCCCCTGTTGTAATTAAAATGGACACCACCCCCGAAAAAGACGGTGGAAGTGACGTGGTTCCTCTTCCGCCCCGGACTCACAGCTGCATCCTCGGCTCACTACGGCCACCTGTGGCCGCATGACGACCCACCAGCCACCGGCTGAAGGTGCAGCATACGAGCAGTTAAACAGGTTGTTCAAATGACAAGAGTTCACTGTATACACATAGTATTCTTAACTACATACACCAATTACAACTACGAAATGTAAATTAGAACGCTGAAAGGCTGAAGTCCCCCAACCAGAATGTTTGGTTTTGCGATATGCTTGGTTAACTTCTGGGGTTTGTATTAGTGCAAGACATCTGAAAAACATTTGTCAAACCTTAACATTACATAGCTTTGCATTCTATTTGTACTTCACCAGCATTTACAACTTAACTCCTTAGTTGGGACAAAACTACTTTCTCCTATGTAACAAAAACAAATCAATTTTTCTGCTGAAAAAAAGACACATGCAAATGAGGTTTCAATTAAATCAAAAGTAGTTTATTTAACTTTGCCTTCTCTGTATAACTTTATTATAATAAGACACTTCTCTGCTTGTACATTGCTCCCTTGAACTAAAATGGCATTTGTTTATGGGAATGTAAGTTGGGGTAGACAAAACTTAGATACATACCAATATACATACATGTGTGTATATTATGGTTCAGTTAATAAAACCATAAATGTTAAAACAGTTTGAATCACTCCAGGTACCTTAAACATATTACAATCTTTAAGTATTTTTTTTTCTGGAATACACTACTTTTCTCTTTAACATGGGTACATGAAATAATGCGCACATCAACATTAAGAGTTAAGGAAAGATGAAGCACTCTCCGAGCCAGTGTTATGTGTACAGCAAAACAAGGTTGAATCCAGTAACAGGCAAGGCAAGATGCACCCATGGGTGTGTGTCCATGCTTAGAAGTCAGTGGGGGGGCAGAAAAAAGGATGTCCAACAGCTGTTTACATAAAAGACAAAATTTGTAAGGTTTTCCACTGCGTGGTCTTTTTCTGGACAATGAGCATATACACACAAATGAATGTATATATATGTGGATGTATTTAAGAAAGACAACTGTCTTAATCGATAACATTAGTTGAACCATGTGGGCAAACAAGGCAGAAGGTGCTTGCCATTCATATTAACCACCTGGTCCCCACCCTTTGCCCAGTTATTACAGACACCAGAAAACACACACACATGCCACACACTTACACGCGCACAAAAAACCCAACACAAGTTATCAAATGCCCTACTCACAACATCCCCGAGACGATCTTCACACTGTTGTCAGTAAACAAACAAACCCCAACTTACAGCAGTGACAGAATTGATGCTGACGCATAACTGATTTTGTTGACACCGGATGTTGCCTCTGGTCATTTTCAAGCCTCATGTAATTTTTATGTATGATACAAACTATGTTTATGAGTGTATTCCTACATAAATCCAACATTTCCTCTATGCTCCAGGTCATCACTGTCTCCTATTAGTCAAGACTTCAACCGTGTGAACTGCAGACAGTGACTTGCAGGAGCCTTCAGCACTGTCCCAGACTCAGAGTGCCAATGGTTGTCCCCCAGAAGCCCGTCCATAACACTCAAACTTACTTCCTCAGACAAGATTTGATTTTTAAGTCCGTCTTGATGTGAGGAATCTCCACAAAAGAACAGAGCAGCGGGTGTAATAGCTGAACACCGAGGCTAGCCCTGTATCCATACACAGTACTTGTCCCATTGTGTCATACATAACTTGCCCAAAGCAAACACAAAGAAGAAAGGAAGTAAAACAGCAATCATGGATTTCGGTGTAGTACAAGGAGTGTTTAACAGAACAGTTAATTATCTACTGAAGCACAGACAAATTCTGCCATTTTTTTCCATCCATCCTACATTTTTATTCCATACAAATGGAAGTCACTGAGGAAATAATGGTTGTTAAAATAAAGCCAACAAGCTATCATTACAGTCTTTATAGGGTAAACAAAACTCAAAGAGTAAAACTATTGTTCTTAGGATAACTGAAAAGGGATATAATGACATTGGTAAACTTTTTTTCCCCAACAAAAATATGAACTAATTCTAGAAAAATTTCAGAGCAGGTCAACTGTTTAGAGGGGAAAATGACTCAATGAACAAGTAGCAGACCCTTTGATATTCAAGCTATAACTAAGCTTAAGAATCCGAGACTTAAGTAATGAGGACCCAAATGTAAGAGGAGGAACCCGAAACTTTACTAAAATTATTTTAATGACCTGCTTTTCAGAAAAAAAATGAGACATTGGCCAGATGCAGAAAGTGAAGGGACATATGAACAAAAATAAAGAAACAAAAATCTTATTTTACATTGTTCTTGGTAAAAGATAAAGCTGCACTCTTTCCCTTTGTGAGGAGAGTAGTGCAGTTCTGCACTACTACATTTCACCCAAGGCCAAAGTGTGGTAGAAATATACACAAGTACATAAATATAAAAATTAGCCCAATCAAATCATTTTTGCCAATTAAATCTAACATTTTCATTTGCACTTGCTTGACTGCATATGTTCCATATGTTTATAAGGATGGCATATTTGTGCTTGTATGTGTGTGGCTCTGTGTGAATGTCTTCTGTCACAACCACATGCTTGTCAAATCCAACTGGGACTGAGAATCTAGAAGAGAAAAATCAGGGGGTCGAGCAGAAGACGGAGAAATTTACAATAACGGACGGTAGATGAAAACTGATGAAGAGTTACCATGATAGGGGAGGGACTTAATGGGAATACCATATACTGTACAATACACTAATATTTTGAGGGATGCCAACAAAAAGCCATTAGACCATAAGGGATTAAGATGTGTATGAGGGCCATTTTTATGTGAGTGGTGTTCTTTCCAATCATTTCCTATTTTTTGGGGAAGGCATGTTGACCCGTTTCTCCCCACGATTGCTGCCTCCATTACTGGGCCCACCTGAGCCACTCCCAGCGGAACCTCTTGGGCCTCTGCCTCCTCCAGGATTGACCCTTCGGTTTTGTCGCTCCATGCCAGGACGCTGACTCGAGAAACTCCTTTTATTAGCGGAGGGCTCTTTCCCCGTCATCTCACGTTCTACTGTATTTCCACTACCCCCTCCTCCCCTTCCCAGGTGGTGGGGGTGATGAGATGAATATGCCTTTCCTCCTCCTCCGCCCTCTCTATCTCTGAACTCTGTGAAGTCGCTGCTCTCCGAGGCAGTCTCCCACTCCTCATTTGCCTGGTCTGAGTTCTGGTTAGTGAAGTCGGGGGATTTTGCTCCGTGGCTGTGGTGGTGCTGGGGGTGGGGTTGTGCTGCAATACCTTGGTTGTTGTAGTGGTGATGATGGTGACTGTTTGAATTGCCAACATGGCCACCTCCACTGTTATTGTTGGTAGTTACTGCGTTGTTTTGATTCGAATTTTGTGTATTGCCTGTCACGGTAGCATTTAGGGGTGTTCCATTACTGTCCTGAACTGAATTTACTGAGGGAGAGGAGGGCCTTCCTCCCCCAATGACCCCCACACCTCCATTAATACGCGCAGCATTCTCTCTTTCTTTTAGTCTGCGAAAGCGGGGCGGCTTGTCTTGCTGATGCTGGGAACGCCCATGACGGCGACGTCGAGGTGGTCGTTCAAACCCACGGGGAGTAGGCAGCGGTAGCACATTTGGCCCTCCAGAGTTTGATGTGTGATTGGTTGGACCACCATGCTGTGTCACAACTGCTCCATTTTCAGCAGCGCTTAAAGTGGCAGGAGTTGTAGCAGGCAAAGAAGGCTGAGGAGGCTTAGAAACCTGACTCTGAGCTTGACTGACATCAGATATTTTGTCTTTCTTCTCTCCTCCATTTGCTCCTTTGCTCATGTCTTTGGGCCCTGTATTTTGAGGTGGGCTTTGCTGCTTTCGACCTGAGGCTGATGACTTGGAGGGTCCACCGTGTGAGGCTGAACTGGATCCAACCCGATTAGTTCCAGGTGCTCCTCCAACGTTGCAGCTTCCACGGTAGATGTTTCCTCCTCCACTGCCTCCACCCCTTCCTCTTCTAGAAGGTACTCCTCTGGGTGTGAAGACCCGGGCCTGAGAACCTCTCTGTGGAGCAGATGAAATGTTCCCAGGTAAAATGGCATGGTCAGAGCCATTTTTGGTGTTGAGTTTCTGAATCTCATCTTTGTCTGAGTGACCAAGGTCACTACCACCACTGTCACTGCCAGTCTCGGACCCTCTTTCCCTTCTTCTCTTGGGGATTTCCTCATATTCCGAACCCTCACTGCGGGTCTCACTTCGATTTCTGGCCCTGGCTGGGTTGTGCTGAGACCGATCTTGTCCATGTCTACCAACACCCCCATCTCCCTTGGACTCATTTTGGTGGCCACCAGCAACGGATGAACGGAAATCTCTACCACTCCGACCCCCCATTCTTCCTCGACTCACACCACTAGGCCCAGCAACAGAAGTGTAGGTTCCACGATAGCCACGTCCACGCCCAAAGAACTCTCCTCGTCCTCGACTGGCTCTGCTCCCTTTGGCAGGCACTCCATGGTGATGGGTAGTGGCGCGCCCCCTCTCAAAGGAACGATCCATTTCCCTCCTGGAAGAGGACCCTGAAAATCCAGACTGGACATCTCCATCTTTGGGCCTTCCAATTCCCCCACCTCCCCCGAATCTTTCTTTTCCTCCGTTTCTGGATTTGGCTGTGGGGGCTGACTCATCTTTAGGTGGAGCTGATGTGTTCTGGGAGCTGGAAGATACATCCTGCTTAGTAGAATTGGGGTGGCCTGCATCCTGATCTTTATCTTTCCCAAGGCCTACATTTGTCTTTTCACCTCCATCCCCCTCCCCTCCATCTTTCTTCATTTCTTTCAACACTGGCTTTTTAATTGGCCCAGCCCTCTTATTGGTGTTGCTACCAACTGTCTGATTGGTGGGCTTGTGGTCTGAGACAGTGATGGAGTCCTCCCCTCCACACGAGTTGTTCCCACCTACTGTATTGTTGTTGGCCCTCCTACCATGAGAGGACCCACCACTAGTGTTGCTGCTGCCAGGCCGTGGGCCCCAGTGAGTCTCTGTCTTGTGTTCACGCCCACCTCTTTGGTTTGATTTAGAATGCTGCTGCTGAGGTGGAGTGTGGGTGCCATGTTGATTAGGAGGTGGGCTTGCAGTAATGAAACTGATCTTCTCCTGCTTAACATGACTGCTATTGATTACACTGCCACTGCTTCCTCTTTCACCGTGACTTTGCCCAATACCAGTATCATTTTCTCTTTGATGATGATGATGCATAGCAACTTTGACATTCCCATCATCCCTTGCAGAGGAGGAAGAAGAAGAGCAAGATGAGGTGGAGGGTTGATGTATTGGGGGAGAGTCTGTCTTCTTGGCAGAGGCTTCAACAACCCTATCACGACTGTTCTCTGGCTTGTGTGAGTGAAGAGGGAAGTGAGATTGCTGAGGGTGGTGGTTGTGATGGTGGTGGAGATGAGAGCTGCTCTCAACAGCTGGAAGATCGACTCGATTATTTCGATCATATTGTGAGTGCGGGCCTCCCCACATCTGGCCCTGCTGGGACCCTCTGGGAGCTTCATCCTGGTGGGTGAAGCTATGTGGTTGGTTTCCTCTCTCTGTCGGCCTCTGCTGCTGTTGGTGGGGAAGCATCCTCGCACCTTGGTCTGGGAAGTTGCTGTAGTTTCCCTGTCCACTTATGTAATGATGTGGATGATGGTTGCTTCCCTGTACCCCAACTTGTGTTCCAACTGGAGGGGGTGTTTGATTGGATGTCCCACTGTTAGCTCCCGGTTGCTGTACCGGTCCCAAAACACCTTCTCGTATGCGATGTGGAGGTGTGTCACTCCTAATATGAAGAAAAAAAAAATCAAATAAAAATACAGTACATTACAAATTATTTTAACTGGCATTAATTATTAAATTCTACAAAATATCTAAGTCTATATTAGCTAAAAATGAATATAGCACAAGAAACAAACACATTCATTCATACCTGGGTCCCTTGGCCCCATCATCCTCCTCTAATCCCTGCTTCTGTCTGAGTGGAGATGCAAGTCCACGGCCCTCCCCGCCACCAGGGAACACCTCTGGACCCCAGGCTATTTTTGGGTCCATTGGAGGAGTCCCACGCTGAGGTTGCCCTGGAATCGGTTGTTGTCTGTCAAAGGGTTCTGAACTAGATCCTCCTGAGTCAGACCGTTCACGCCCAATAATGCCTGTGATAGCAAAAAAAATTCTTCTAATTACTAGGGGTCCTTCATTTTTCAATTAATCAAATTGTAAGTTAAGTACAACTGTAAAGTTAATATTTTAATTTGAATACTCAACTAGAGTGAATGAATGAATTAGTTAATGAATACACTGCCCAGTTTTCTGTTTAGTATCAGAAAAAGATTCTGATGAAGTCTTCCTCTGGATTATGCTTTAGGTCCCCAATATTTATGACGTCAACAAAGCAGCACAAAAGACTGGTGACTGATGACAGTGACTAATCTCTATCATGCTGTCATTTATACTCACCAGATGGGTGCATGCTTGCTGAATAGAAGTCCATTGGAGGAGGACGGCCCTGCATCATGCGAGGGTCCATGTAGGGCATCATCATCCAGCGAGGATCAAAATTTATTGGCAGGGGTGGGGGTCGAACCATACTGCTAGGTTGATAAAGTGGCCCACCTTGTTTTGGTCCAGGGCCTGACTGAGGTGTTGAACCTGGTGAAGGACCCTGTGGCTGGGGGGAGAGCTGGCTTTGTGTTGACTGGCTATGCTGCTGCTGCCACTGCTGCTGTTGTTTTAAGAGCTGCTCCTACAGAGAAAACAATATATTTAGGGATCATGTTTAATCACAGAAACAGTCATGGTACTGTGGGGCCACTTTTGCAAGAAAAAAAAAGTATTCATGACATGCATAAATACCCAATTGACATGTAAATTTGTACCTGCTGCTGCCTCTGAAATCGAGGTGGAAGAGACTTTTGGTACTTTGAATAACCTTGGCTCGGAGGACCACCACCTTGACGAGTTGCTCCACTTCCAATTGTCTCAATTTTGACTTGGTCAAGTCCTCTTTCATTTCCACTTCCTGAACGAACATGAGTACAGCTCGCAGCTTCATCCTTGATGTCTCCAGGTAAGGGCCTGTCCGCAGTAGATTGCTGCGCCTGAGACACAGCTGGCTGGGGACATTGCTGTGCATCTGGACAGACAAGTAGAAAGTAAGGGTTTAAGGAGTCTTTTCAGTAGAAGGGGGGAAAGATATTTGTTCCAAGATCACAATTTAAAGACAGTGAGACGCATAAACTTTAAAATATTTATATCACAATTACCGGCACTGGAGTCATAACTGCTGTTACTGCTGCCCCGCTGTCGTTCACTGACTGAAGGATTGGATGCTGGTTGGCCAGCAAATGGTGGTGGCTCTTCAGGATCCACACAAGGGGATGGAGGCTGGCTGATATTGGGTGAAGAGACTGAAATAGATGGACTGAGGCTGCCTGCTGTGGCAGTAGTCGAGTTTCCATCAAGGCTGGGGGATTTACTGCTGCTACCACCAACACCTGCATTGGTGCCCTGCTGCTGTTGCTGCTTTTCGTCCAGCCTCTTCAGCTTTTCTGCGCAGGCTGCACGTCTCTCTTCCTCCATCCGACGTTCTTCCTCTTCGCGGCGGCGGCGGGCTCGTTCTACAGCGGCAGAAATCTCAGTGGAGGACTGTTTCCTGCGCTGACGCCAAGTTTCATCTTCATCGTCTCCCTGGGTTCCATGAGCCAACAGTCCAGGCTGGGATGGAGTAGGACCACCTGCTGGTCTTTGAAGTTGGTTGGAGGCAGGCTTCCCTGGGATTAGCGAGGCACCTTGATTGTGGGGCCGCTCCTGCAAGGTTACAAACAAGAATGCAAGGTTTTATGATTTCAAAGTGTTGATGAAATAATTGCAGTCTTGTGGAAGAATGTCGAATGAATACAAAAACAGTAATAAAAACTCAGGAGGCAAAATGCAAAACTTAAAACTGAAGATGTCCAACCCATTAGACCTGAGGGCAATGAATGAGGCAATGACTGGAATGATTTATCTATGAGCCCATAACCAGAGGACTACCTGGCGATAAAAGGAGTAAGGCCCTTGTCCAAGGAGCGGCCCAGGTGGGGGGGAGGGCTGCTCCCGAAGACCACCCAATCCAGGCCTGCGCCCCTATATACAGGCAGACACAGTAAACCATAATAATACCATAATCATACAATTATCTACACAGTATGTAACTTGTCTGCCCAAAAGTAACATATGATCAAATTTTCCTTGAAAAATTTGGGACTCTTTCTTTTCCCCATTTGAACATGCTTTGTCTGACACCATGTGGTTGCAATTAAGGATCTCTACCTGGTAATTTGATGGTCCACCCTGCCAGCCACTACCTCCCTCCTCGGCCAAACCTGGCTTGCTGGAGGGGGGTTGTGGGTCTTTGTCAGTATTAGATGAAGGGGTGTGGCGACTGTCTTCACTGCTGTCTGACGCTCGGGAGCGCGAGGCAGCAGGAGGGACATCCTGGGACTTCTGCTGCTCACTAAGGTCAAGAGGCAAAACACAGGTTTGTTTCAAACAATTCTGCCTATATCTCTACAGTTCTTGCATCAAATGCTGAATCTGAATTTATTTTCATACCGGGAGTCGTTGCTGCTTTCAGTTTGTTCCTCCTCCCCTTCTTCATCTCCTTCATCATCACTGAACTTCAACTTAGCAGAATAGTCTATTTCTTCATGAGCCCCTGTAAATATAAATATATCAGTGTTTGTTCCAAATGCACTAATTTACCAATATTTCTTTAACTGTTAGTAGCTCCTTTATAACTTCAGATGTGACAAAAAGTCATTCAGTCATCAAACTTGTGCACTGGCCTTGTACACAGGTAGTAATTCAAGGCTATAATATATTTAGAGGTTTACTGACTGAACTTTATTCAACATTTCTGACTAAAATAAATATTTCAATATGGTAGTACCTGTGTAAAAGGACCTGCTACCTTCAAATATATCCAGTGATGACAAGAGCAAACAAAATCTACTACACTGGTGATAAGAAGTTACTCGACAGTGTACAAAAGAAACAGAATCAATAGATTCCAAATTAAAACAGGACTTTCACTGTCAATACCATGAATATATTAAGTAGGCATTTATTTTTTGTTACTTTCTTACCTGCCCAGCCCTCATCACCATCATGGTCCAACTCATCCAGCTCCTTCAGATCATCCTGCTTTAGGATAGAAGGTCGCTTCACTATCTCTCCACATGCATCTCGTGGGCCACCCTGTGGCCTACCGTCAGGTCCACTCTGCCCACGAGAAAACCTTTACATAAATAAATAAAAGAATGATTAGCAGCGTAGTTCTAAAACGTTTGTATAAAAGCGCATCTCTTTTGACAGGAATACCGACCTAGGAGATGGTCCTTCCCCAGATGCTGGGTACCTGTAAGGCCCCTGAGGACCATAGGGACCCGGGAAGGGCATGTAGGGAGGAAACATCTTCAGAAATAGACATAATTCATGTTAGCGTGAAGAGCAAACTAAACATACAGTGGTATAACATAAAATTTATCTGAAAGCAAAAGAATGCAGGGAAGTACTCACGAAAGGAGGCATGATTCCTCGATACTGTGGGAACCCAGGCCCCACAGGGGGTTGGGGCAGGGGCAAGACGGGGTTGCCTGCAGAAGGGATTCTAGGTGGCCCATGGGACTGAGAATTTGGAGTGGGTACCCCAGCTGCCCCATCCATCACCAGACTTCCACCACTGCCACCATCCGCCGCCCCCTCCCCAGACAGGGTGGGTGCCATTGCTCGGCCCCCCCCCATCCCGCCAACTTGTTACATCTGCAGAAAGTGAACAAGAAAGTTTACTTTAAAAAATGCACTTTAATTTATTTCAAAAGTTTAGGGCAGTGATTCTCAATTATTTTCTGTCACGCCCCCCTAGCAAGAAGAAAACAATTCGTGCCCCCACCACCACTCTGCTGCGACTACAAATAATATAATTTGTCTATTAAGTACACTTCTGCATAACATTGTATACTTATTAACATTAAAGAAAACAAAAAACAAAAAAGTGAGATATAGTTCAACTTACAACAAAGAATAACTTTATTAACATTGTTTTTTAGTCTGTAACAAAAAAGATTTTAAGTGCATCAATTTCCCTGAAATTGAAAGAAATAAATCTTAATGTAATGTCTTTAAGTGGCGCCTTAATTTATTTGGCTTCATGCTGTCCACTGGCAGCATTTTTAGACACAGTAAATACACTGGTCTTTCCTCGTCTCGCACTGTAGTCACAGTGAATCCAAGCGCTACATATGCTTCGTCATATTTGTTCACCTTTGTTTTCATCCTTGTTAAACATTTCCTCTCTTAAGGGTTTCTTCACTTCATACTGCCTGCTCGTTGCAAAAAAGAAAAACCCTACACCATAGAGCTAATACTCCCTCCACACACTCTGACAATGAGAGCGCTACTGCCAACTACTGTAGTGGATGTGCAATTACACTTTATTCTAGTACGGCAAAAAAAAAGCATGTTCTCCAGGGTCACACGCGCCCCCCTGGCATCGCATCGTGTGCCCCACTATTTGAGAAGGACTGGTTTAGGTTAAGATTACTGTATTTTCCGGACTATAGGGCATACTTAAAATCCTTAAATTTTGTCAAAAATCGACTGCGCCTAATAATCCGCAGCGGTTTATGTATGTATTCATTCTGGTTGTGCTTACTGATGTCAAACCAATCTTAAGATCTGTAAAAATGTTTTAATACGACTTTGGTAAACTACAAATAAACCATGTGCGCTTATAGGAGCATTACGGTAGTCAGTGTGTGTCTTCTCCACAAAATATTTTGGCACCTTATGATATGTATATGATTTAAAATATGCATAAATCCGTATTACTTGAAAACATTTTCATTCCCCCCCAAAAAAAATCACATTTAATGTCATTACATAACTGCCATCAGTTTTAATAAATACACAAAAACTAAAGAGCAAAATTTAATATAATCTGAAAACAAAGCCAAATCCAAAATATAGAACTCACTTTGGGGGCGGAGGCTTGGTCCGGGCCCATACCACTGATCTACAGTGCCCTGTTCTTTGCCAGCTTTGTCCTGGTCGCCAGCCGCCTGCAGGGTGGGAAATTCCTCGCGAGAGAATGGCGATGGTTGGTTTGATCCCCTTCCACCTGCAAAAAAAGTTGCATTTACTTTCTTTTCCAAAAAAGAGCACATACATGAGCAGTTTTGGATAAAAACATATAGAAGTTGCAATACAAGGAAGACTCACCATCTCCTTGTATTCCATGTGTAACACTGGCCTGTGCCCAGGACCTTACCCCTGCGGCCTGTGTTGAAGGTTGAGCCACAGCCTTTCAAGAAGACAAATACCATTTGTCAAGGATGTGCAAATAGGCGCAGTCAACAAGAATGAAGAATGAAGTAAGATGTTGGGTTTGCAATAGGCCATTTTGAAAATACCTCTGAAACTGGTGGGGTTCTCGGGCGGGTCGTTGCAGGAGTCGGTGAAGCCGCAGACTGCTGCGATTCCGGCTGCGGTGTTGATAATGGATCGGTACTGGGGAGAATAGGAGCAAAGAACAGGCTTGAGTTGCAGTTACTTTACAACTCAAACTGGTAAAATAAACTGGTTACTGAAAAGGACAGACCTCTTTGGGTCTGCTTGTTCCTGTTTGCTTGCCCATCCTGTGCCGTCTTTTGGAACAAGTGAGACGTTGGGATCGTTGCCTTTGTTCTCTGCCTTCAGACTGGGCAGGTTGGCTGGGGGTGGCATACGCCGTGCGGAGGCAACTTTACCGAGAGACTGCAGGCCATGGCGGGGAGGAACTATGATAAAGATAAAAAAAAAAATTGGTACAGATGGAACAGTAAAATCCAACAATGACATATACCTATGAATTTTTTTGTGAATTGTCACGCAGTGACAATGTGAATCTTTGTGTGAAAATTACACAAACTTTCTCAGGCACAAAATGCAAAAATAACCAAAGACCCATTGTCTCAGCTGCCTTCAGTTGAGAAGCAGGGTAAAGCATGAACAAGTGGCCCGCTCATTGCAGAGCAACATACGGTACAAGTAACCATTTACACTCACATAAGGTCAACTGAGAGTCACCAATTTACCTATCCCCCAAATGCATAGCTTTGCATGGCTGTCTATGGACTGGGGAGAAAGGTGGAATATCCAGTGAGAGTATGCAAACTCCACACAGAAAAGCCCTGCACCCCAGGGAGATTTGACCCCCCGGGCACTATCAACAGTGTTTGCAAAATTTCCCTCATTGTCTTATTTACTAGATTTTAGAAAATTCACACGTGAAGCAAAATTCTTGTGCATTCAACCCACTATTAATGTAACCATACAGCCTCGTTGTCATTCTACAATTGTTCACACCTGAGGACTGAGAAAAGTATCACTTTCTTGATTTAATTTACTATTAATTTTAAAACGGAGTAGGTTAACAGTTTCCAGTTTTGTTCAAGCATTTTCTTGTAAAGTGGTTCACAAGTGGCAGAAAATGAAGAGTAGACAAGTTACGGCTTGGCAAAAATGGTAGAGAAGTTTTTTAGATTTACGGTCATTGGGGTGCATATTTTGCAGGACACAGCAGATTAACAATATTTAGTGAAATTATTAAGAGTGTTGATTTCTTCCAGACTAATTACAAATCAATTTATTGGGCAAGACCATTCATATCCCATACTCAAAATAAGATTACTCACCAACTGGCTTTTGTGTTTCAAGGCTCTTTCCTTTGTATGTATCAAACAGGTTGAGAGACGCATACTTGGTTTTGCCTTCCTTCCCCTTTGCAGTTTGCCCAGAGCGCTCTGACATTGCGCTGTCCGCTCATTGAGTACGGTGAGCCCTGAGACTAGTGGACAGAGGAAAAAGGAAAGTGTGAATGATAAATTTGACACAGTTACATGAATCAAGTGAGGACAAAGGAACACATATACAAGCAAGCATTCTAGATATCACTTCACAATTTAGGAAGACATCTACACATCTACATTAAGAACACCTGCAATTTCATGAAAAATGCTGATTAAAAATAACAGCTCATCACAGACCATTGTAGGCATAAAACAGTTCTCAATAGAACGTTTTATTATTCTGTACATCACGCCAAATTCCAAACACAGTTGTGAATTACAGTTTTTCAATTGCCATTAATCTCATTAATATGGTAATTTCCACTCATCGTTTGATTCACAATGCTTTGTCTGAGCATTCATGTGCTCCTTAGAGCACATGAATGCTCAGATGCTGCATTCATGTGCTCCTTAGAGCACATGAATGCAGCACTACTCACACACATTGTGATGATGACAAGGCTACTTGCAGTAACTTCATAAAACAATTTAGCAATGGCTAGAAAGGTGGTACAGACACACCAGCATCTTTTAAATGTGTGGCATGGGACCATTTTGGCTTCTGTGTTGTGAGATGTATGAATAAACCCACAAAAGTATCATGGATGAATTGATTTTAAAATATTACAATGTAAATAAAACCAATAAATATTACCAATTATTACCAATAAATATTCAAAAATCTTTGAAAAAAGAATGAGCAACGACAGTTTGAATGGAATAGAAGCCTTAAAAAATATATTTAGAAGCAAAGTCGTGGAACAAAGTATTGTCGTGAAAAGGTGTAATGTTATGGCACAACCTCAAGAAACAAAAGAATGACTTATTATATTTCTAAATCTCATTAAATTGCAAAAAATGTATTACATATTTACAAAACAGTAAATTAAGGACTGCGATAAAAGGTTAAAAAAACAACTGTAGATTATTGCAAATTTATTCACATTTGAATAAATGCTAAACATGCTAAATGTAAAATTTTAAAATACCTTTTTATCCTTCCTCCTTTTTATTAAAATTTGTGATTTCATATAAAAGGTTTCTTTTATGTAATGAAATAAATGTAATTAAAAAAAAACAACTCATCTCTCATATGCTGTTAGATATTGATAAATATATAAACACACATATTAATTTGTCAATTATGACATATTATTTTGAAAGTTTCTGCAGGATTGATGCTCACCGCTCACACACAAAATAGACCAGACACACAAAATAGACCAGACACCAGACAAAATGACTGCTGCATGGCACGAGCCACAAGGGGAGGTTTCATGGCGCAGCGCGTCTGGTGTCAAAGACAGTCTGTCAACATGGGCGGGCCAAAAGTAATTGTTTATTGCTAAAACTCAAAGCACGGTATTTTGCACATTACTATTTTTAATGTGGCATAATGCACCTACATCACCCACACAATGGTCTGAGGAGGAAGTGATTTGTTTGACTAGCTTGTGTTAGTGAGTTTGGTGGACAGCAGATAACAAATATTTAATTAATTGCATATTCAACTGAAAATTCCTTCGGTCAATCAGGTAATACATATTTTTGCCTGCTTAAAAAGCAATTATAAATACAGAACTGAAAGCAATACATTTCACTTAATAATGAGTGACCAGCTTGCTCCTGCTCCACAAGAACACTTCCTGTTCCTTCTTTTATGTGGGATTGCGATACCTGGAGTCAGCAATGTTTACTTCCGCCTTGACCATTCTGGCTGATGACAGATTGGTTGCTCGTGCCAGCTGCCCCCCCTTATATTTCTGTGTGGCAGCAGCGTCTTTTCTCTCAGTAAAGTATTTTTTATCTCCATCCCCATGGTGTGTGGTTAGTGTAGAAGCATGGAGTGCATATTTTAAATACACTCATGTGTTTTGTTATAAAGTCGTGGTGAATGTGCACACAGTCACAGTTAAATGCCACTGGTGGGAGAGGCTATATAGACAGCACAGTACACAATGCTCAGACAAATACAATCATTCACCTGAATGATTGACAGTTGCTAATGGATAATACTAGTGTGCATGAATATCATCTCTGTGCCTCCCATGCCCTCCTCAGGACTAAAAGGAAATGACCTGTACTGTTTACATAATCCTATCAAGAGAAGCAAGACCAAAATTAAAAGAGAACAGGAAAGAAGTTACATTGCTCAATGTCTATAGGCCTTCAGGTAACAATAAGCAGCTGTGATGGTGTTATATATGATTAACATGGAGAAGAAATGAGTGCTGGTATGAAAAGATTGGAAAAATCAATCATCCATCTATTTATCAAATAACAAATAGGAAAAAGCCCAAAGCATGAAGTTTGAAATTATAGCTGTATGGACGGAATTAACCCCATATGACAAGCATTCTACCATATGTATTTAAGAATTGATTACTTATTTATGTTTAATCTGGACAGACACAGAATTACAAAATGCAACATGAGTTTAAGAGACATTTATGATCATGATGTGTGTGTGTAAATACGTGTATACATATACACATACACACAATGACCAGAAATGTCTGTCTGCCTGTCTGTTCCTCTCTCTCTCTCTATATATATATATACAGACAGGCATTTCTGGTACACACACACAAAACATAGAATGTAAAATATATGAAAAATATTAGAAACAACTGCCCTGCCACCGGCATTTAACACCCTTAATTTACAGTATTGGTTTGTTTATTCCCATAAAACCACAGGCAGGCAGAATAACATGCTTTTCTATAACTTTATAAAAATGTATGCATTATTACTACTGTCATGCTAACCAAGTGTGCTTGGGGGAAATGTAATCTTAGATCTATCCTGATGCAAAGAGAGAAGACACGCATTAATTTTACAAATTTTACAATGTCACAGCAGTGGAATAAATCATATTTTAAATGATTTCAAAATCTCTCAATCAGCATAATGTAAAAAAAATTGCAGTACAGTTGGTACAGTGCTTAACTACCTAATTACAGGTAACACTGCAAGTAACATAAAAGATGAAATGTGGTTTCTATGGCAACACACGGGATATTCTTCTATGCCCTGTACGGAGCAGTGTTGGTGCCATGGTAACGTCAAGGCCTTTAGCTTGAACTGGTTTAAATGCACATCAATAAAACACATGGTGCTGACATCTGTTCACCTCCAAATGATTTGGCGGTATCCAGCAACTTCAACTGGCACACATCATCTGATTTAACTACAAATGCAATTAATTACCAATGATTTATTTGGACATAAAAGGTAATTCTGATGAGTGATTCTTGCTCGTTGGATTACAGGGTATAAGCATAGTTAAATAGTCCTAATCCCTTATAGAATATTGCAAATATTCCCCCATACAAGGGGGTGTATGGGGGGTCAAGCAAAGATGTATTTATCACCAATTCAATACATTCACGGACATTCACAATGAGCACAACACAAGACAGCACTCGCATATTCAGCAGTAACATATGAATCGAAATAGTGTTTTCCTGCAACAGTTCTGAAGAAACCAAAAACTATCAAACGACAGAGGTTTTGGCAGAAACCTCACAGGACAGTACTGAGCAGCAGAGTTGCGCCAAGCTTCAACAGACAGATTAGATTAGAAAATTAGGTCGTGAGATGGCTGGTCAACTATATGTTGTGGAGGATTAAAGGGGACCAACAGCTCCACGGTCGAGCCATTACTGCCGCTGTGGTTAACAGTCCCACAATGGGGCTTTGGGAAGCTAAAGCTAATGATCAGCACACACAGCTCCCTTCACTGTCCTTACAGCGTTAAACCAAAGACGACAAAGCAGGCCATTATAATTAAAATAACAGCAGAGTAATTGAAGCCATGCACTCATGTGAATGAGATATTTTCACTAGTTGTCTAGCACGGGCCCTTTGATACCGCGTAGGGAGGGGGACTGCGTTAATGTTTCATAATCTATTTCCAACTCCTTGCGGTTAAAAAAAATAAACATATCCCCCTCAACGACGAGGGGATCGCAGGCCGATATCACAAAGTTTGTTGACGCTACGCATCCGGATTTAACGAACGTTTGTAATCAGCACGGGGGGGAAAAAGATTTTATAAGGACAACAAAACAAAATGGCGGCGTGGAGACGGGCCCTGTGCATATTAACGTTGAAAGATTGTAAAGCTCAGCTTTTAAGGGTTTCTTAAAAGAGAAACGTTTTCAGCCGACATTAAAATACGCCGCCGAGACAAACTGTCACTGGAATTTATTTCTAAATTGACCATTCTCTTTAATTACAATTATTGATTGCGTATAGGAAATTGACCCTGCACTAGCCGCGGCTACACCACCAGTATTTGGGCTGAATATGAACCTCTGATAACCTTTATTCCCCCCAAATGATACAACTGAGCGTTGATAAACAAACCAATAAAGCAGTGATGGGCCCGATAACATCGAAAAAACACACATACGGCGGCACTTTAAACCAACATCACACGCGAACATACGACTTGACTAACACCGGCTAACCCCGAAGCCAGGCTAGATTAATGGACAACCTATTTCTGAATAATCAAGACAATCCCTCCTTTAAAAACATCGCTTCACCGCGCCACACGGTTGCCGAATTGCGCTTATAATGATGTCAATAACGAGTGTTTTTTTTTTGGAAACGCTTCAATTGTTCGGGCCACTGACCTGCTCTTGTCCCGACTTGTCTCGACGTTTAATCGCAGAATGAGGTTAGCTAGGCTATGGCGTAGCTTTCTAGCTAAACGACCCGGCTAGGCTAGGCTAAGCGACGTTATCCCCAGCACACGGTCTTTCAAATGGATGGTTGGCGCTACTTTTGAGAACCTTAAATGAAGAATTCCGCTTACTTGCACTCCTTGTCCGTTGTTTGTGTGTTTGTTTGTTTTTAAAAAATAAAGGAAACCAGGAAAATAAAACTGGAATAGTGGCCTCGATCCGTCACGTAGGAGCCGTCAACGGCTACTGCGTGATATTGTGAGATGGAAGCCGCTTGGGACCTCCACGGAGAGGGCAGAAATGCGAGTCTTGTTGAATAAAACACCACTTTAAAAATCATATCCGACACCTTTCGTTTAAAAAAAATGACAGGTGTGTACATTTGGTGGGAAGAATTTTAATGTAATTTCTTGCTTATCTCTATTGGTCAAGCAGTACTTCTAGAAGAAATAAAGTGAATGGAGTTTTCAAGCATATATTTGGGTTGTGTTACATGCGTTTTAACATTTTTTTTTTCTTTCTTAATCCCTCTGCAGTTTCAGAGACTCCTTGGTAGATTCGTGTGTTGAAACTACTGCATTGGTTTGATCAAATCCTTGCCTGTAATAGCATTTTCATGTATATAAAATGTTTTAATTGTTTTAAGAGACAAAAGACAAATGCACAATGAGTGACACCTAATGAATGTAAATAATGACCTGAACCAATTTTGATGTAGTCAGGGCTAAGTAGGATTTATACAGATAAGTTGCGTAACAATTTAGACCAGGCCTTTACTGAATAAAATGGGAACACATTCATCAGAAATCATTTATTATACATATAGTACACATCACATCTTCTTTAAGCCCATGAATTATTTATTATGCTTTGTGCAATTGCATATACAGCTGAGTGCCTCAATCCAGAAAAATTTGGCTTCTAACCTCTTGTTTGTAGATGTTTGAATACAAAATAAATGTCAGAATAGTTGCTCTGGATTGGAGCACACAGCTTCTTTGACCTGGATCATTGTGAACCCACACAAACATCTACAGTACATACACACTTTGTTTAAATAATGTAAAAAGTTGCTAACATTTTGACAGGCCAGAATGTAGATCAAAAACAAATACCAAAAATAATGCGTGGAATGTGCAACCTTTTCATTTTGCAATTTACACCAGAGGATAATGACCTGAATACAAACTGGTAGAATATTGTCTATCTGACATCAATTTTGTTCATACAAAATGTCAGTTTAACAAATCTCTGCACCTGAATTTCCACAACACACTTCACCTCACAGTAAGTTGTGTGGATTTGCAGCTTAAGCGTGATCCTGAAAAAAATCCTGCTAATAATCAACAGCAGGGTAATGTTATGCTTTTCCTTTCCCTTTTTGAGAAATGTATTTCTAAAATTATGTAAGACTAAAAAAAAAATCCATCATTATACATCATAAAACTCATTTCACTCACCTCTCACTCAAACGTTCCTGCCACCAAACAGATGAACCTTGACGAATGAGATGGTCTCATCATAGTTTTTCTGTCCCTTCTCATAGATGATGTAGATGAACTTCTCATTCTCCACAGAGGTGTTGTTCAGCGATGTCATGCAGGAGTAGCCACTTGGCCCCCCCCATATCCGGACAGTTTTAGGCTCCCAAGACTGGCCATGTGTTGTTGACCAACGTAAAGTCAGGTTAACTCCTGGGAGGGAAGAGAAGTTAATATAAACTTCTATTTACTGGCTTTTATTTACTAGCTTTATTCAGATTTAAATTAAAAATACACTGTTTTTATGTTCAACTACTTGTCTAATGAAACCTGAATGGTGTAGAAAAGCTGACATTTTGTAGCGGCTGCTTAATGATTATCCTCTTTCTTCAGAGGGTGCGACTTGCAGCACTTACTTTGTTGCTCATGGGCAGGGTTGGTGAAGTACAGAACGCCATCTTTATGTAGAACCCCGGCGGCTACTGCAGGATCCACCAACGTGTAGTCAAAGTACAGCTCTTCTATGGGGAGGGTCACTCCACCGTCGAGGCTGCGCACCACGATACGACACCGGCAGTGATAGTTGTTCTGATTCCGGACATTGATCATGATGCTGCCGTCTGTTAACTCAACGGGCTTGAAAGACAGAGAAAGAAACATCAACGAAAATCTTCATATATTTTATTGCTAAACATTTGGCATCCTCTCCTGTTAACTTGGTAAAGACCTCACACTAGGAAATATAACCAAATTGCAGGATGTAAGGACCCAAAAGAGGCTCATATGATGGAAATCTGGATGATAATTTGGTGTCATTAATTTGATTTATTTTTACTATAAAGTAAAGAACTGATGAAGCCTCCTGGATGAGAGGCGAAACATCATCGTGAAACTCAACCAGTGCAGTTGCTATGATTCAACTACCATTTTACTATAAATGTATGTTTATCAGCATAAATGTGTTAAGTGTTCATTAAAGTTAGAACTGATACACTTACTCCTGAGATGTATGAATACATAGTAGGGCAGAGAATGGAAAGAATTGCATCTGAATCACAGGCGCTGCAGGCATAAGAGGAGCATATGACTGCCTAACTGAGTCCAGAGAACATTTGTTCCACATTCTTGAGAATAAAATTTTATCCTGGCAGAGCACGGGCTTCCCTCATGCTTGCAGGAGCGGCAGCAGTTATACCTGGCATTCATCTGGGTTGAAGTCCTGTGGTTTCTTCACACTATTAAATGGGATGCTTTTCACCATGCCGCCATCGTACCAAGTCTGTCCATGATTGTCGCTCAGTATGCAGAAAACGCCGTCTCCTTCCAGTGTACCGTGACCGCACACCACCAACCTTCCTTTAGCTGGGCTGTAACGTTTCTGCCATGCAAAGACATGAAAAGATGAGGACTTAACGGAGAACGGAAACTTGATCTAGTCCCAAAATGTTATAATAAATACAAATAAAAATGGATCATATCAATATGCTGCAACGTAAAGGGGTAAACATTGTCTGTGTTATACAATATTTACTCAATGTGAAAAAAGATCCCGACCCACAGTTGAAATTCCAACTAATCATTGTGTCACAGTGCTGTCAACATCCTCATGTCATGCACACTGTTGTGATCCCTCCCTCACCTGGATGCCAAAACCAGGCCCGGGGGCAAATGGTCGGACCTTGATCTGGCTGGAGATGTTTCTGGGCATGCTCCAGCTTAGTCCGTCAGTTTTGCTCTCCACCATCATGGTGCTAGCATACTTGGATATGTGGAAGTGCAAAGAGTAGATCAGGATGATTAAACCCTTCTCCTCATCCACCACCACCGAGCCCAAGTTCAGGCCATCTGGATCCAGTCCGTCGTCCACAATGAAGCTGGTCGGGGACCAGGTGGCTCCTGCAGGGATCAAAAACAAAGGTCAGGATCTGGACAGACAATCTGAATTGATACAGTGCCTGTATTCACCCACTCTTGGATATTTTCATCTTTATTTGTTGCTTTCATACATAATATTATGCTCAATCTAACTTTTTTTTAACAAGAATCTGTCAAACAAAAGAATAATAAAATTATGGACTTGGATATTTTCTAAACTAATGAATTCAATTAATTAAGAAAATGAACAGCCATGAAAAAAAATTAATTACCGTAAGTTTATTGGTATGGTATGGTAAGAACAGAACAACTAAACAACTTTATGCTCACGACTATTTTATAGGGCTACACCCTACTGATTTTTTTTTTTATTATTCTTTTATTCCACCCACATTGTGACTTTGTCTTACTACTTTAACAATAACTGTGAATCCAAAAAAAAAGGTTAGTATGAGTTAGTAAGACTCACCGATTGCCAATGGTACGACTCTAAGGTCACAAAAGACGCAATATAGTCAATAATCTATCGTTAGTGTGTGTCGATTTTTTTTTTTTTTTTTTTGCACGTCATCGCCTTGCCTTTATCTGTGGACCGCCGGACAGCGATGAACTTCTGTCCCTGGTCGCCGTATGACGCCTTTCTTGCTTCTGCGAAGGCCAGAAGGCTTCCTTTGGGGGTGAAGGTGATCAGTGGGATCCTGTATGTGTCCACCTCACCCTCCACACCGCTCACCCACAGCAGCTGCTCCTCGTACACCAACGGGTCGATCTGGACGGAAGAAGAAGACACAATCAGGGGTAGAAAGCAACACATATCCCCAAACAACCCTAAAATAGCCTCTGCGTGTTTTAACCCAAACCCACGAAACGGTAGATTTGGAGGTGAAACTTCCCGATTACTTTATCCGGTTGGTTTAAGATGAAGTCAATTAGTCTTATACGGATTTATCTCCGCGGTTAATGACTTCGATGAGCTGGAGGTGATAGCCATCTGTACCCTTTCCGGACTTATGTGCAGAGCACCGAGATGCGCCACAGCGGAGAGGAAAAGCCACAGAGCCGCGGAGAGCTGCTGCATTCCTGTTCCCATGTTCGATCGTCTTCACCCTGACATGGTTCACATAAAGGTCCGGGAAGCTTTAAATCCAACCAAATCCAATAAAAGAGAGGGGGAAAAAGCAGCAACTCTTCTCACTCAGACACGCTTGTGTGAACAACTTGCTCGACATCCAATATGTCAACACTTTAGCTTTAAGGTCATATGACCAAGACTGGTGGTCACATGACTGGTTACGTATATCAAAATAAAAGTTGGTATACGTATTTTATTTTATGTAGTTTATTAATGCGTTGTATTTGTGATATTTTTAGGGGTTTGATTAAGTTTGTATTTACACAGGATCTTAATTTTTCAGACATCATGATTCAAATACATGATGACGGCGAGGTACTTTTTAAGATTATTATTTCTGTTAGTTATAGCTTTTAGCGTTCACATTATTATTATTATTATTATTATTATTATTATTATTATTAGTAGTAGTAGTAGTAGTAGTAGTAGTAGTAGTAGTAGTACTTTAATCTATCACATTACTGGGAACCAGCAGAAGCAACACAATGTGCAGAATTGTGTAAATGTTTCCGTGAGGATGTGTAAATCAGAGTTCACACAGGCTTGGACCCACCTTGTGTGTTTTATTAAACATTATAGAGTAATAGAGCGCTTGTTCACAAAAATCTTGCTGAACAACCTCGAACCTGAATGTTCATATCTACGGGCGATGCGGCTCCTGCTGGATATAACGTGAACACCAATCAGATCATCTACAAAGTCCCTTCGATTGGAAATTAATCAATAAATGTGTATACCAAACATGTCATTGATACGTTGTCATGTTGAATGTATTTACGTCTTTTTACCTGACGGGGGCAACAAATTTCCAACACGTTTACTCAAACTGTGGTATATTTCACATTAAAGAAAAATACACCTTAATGTCCATTCACTGTAAAACAATATAAACCTCTATATGTAGACGCTTTTAAGGTTAAGTAGCTGTCAGTAGGATAGTGATTTAAGTAAAACGGATTTATCTCAACCAAACACTGAATTCGGAATTTGAATTAATTTTGGAAAGGCCAGAAACACAACAAAGAAAATCCTGTTGCAATTAGAAATTGTCAATGTCTATAGTTATTATGTGAGAATTTTTGCAGCATAGTGCGTTTTAAATCAGCAGTCATACCATTAAGCATGCGTACTTCATGCATCATCACACAGATTTCACTACGACAGAGACATTCAGACTTTGGCCTCTGATGCAAGACGCAAGACGGTTGGCCAAAGTCCAAGTAAGCTTTAGTGAACTTTTACAAATGAAAAATGCTATGATGAAAGAATATTATTCAGATAGAGGATTTTAGAATGTTTGAGCTCACAACCACAAACCACATTCCTGTAGTCATGAGGCCTGGGTTATCTGAGTCACACACTGAGAGAGAGAGAGAGAGAGAGAGAGAGAGAGAGAGAGAGAGAGCGGAAGTATTCAGTGTGAAACTTAAAATCCACCACGGCCTGTATGTGCAGTGAGACACATCGTAGTATTCATGAAGGACTTATCTACTTTAACGATGTGATGGACCATAATGCAAAACACAGGTAACAAAAGGTTGGTGTCTTTGATTTATATGAAATCTGGGCATTTGCCAATGTTTGTTCTGTTGTCAAATGGACTTCTTTGGACAGTAAATATGATATCCTTTCCTATCCTCTGCTTTATGTAATTTGAAAGAACGCAGAAAGCCATTTCGTGTTAGGCGAATGTATCGCATCTTAAACTATTTAACTCTTTTAGTGTAGCATTCTTCTGACATTGAAGTAGTTCCAGGAAAAAGCTTTGTTTAAACAATCAAATGTGTGATATTAACCTGTAACAGATGCAAACCTTTTTGGTAAAAGAAATTCTCGCAGAGCTGTTAAATACCGTTGTTTTCTGGGTGTATGCAGGAAATAACAAGCAGTCAGATAGTCTTTAGTCTTTCTTAATTTTACACAGTAAGGAAGTGAAAATGGTCAATAATCTATAGGGAAGGTCTGTCTGTGAAAGTCCGAGATAAAAAAAGACCTAAGATGGGGTGTTTAACTGCCACCACAACTGACTGAGTTTTCACACTTGGGCTCTGAAATGTGGCTCTGACTCAGACTATTAGAAATAAATGTAACAAGAGCTAGTTTTATATTTGTTTTCTCCTTTTTTTCTACATTTAGTCAGTCACATGAATTGGCTGTGTTATTGTGCTTTATTTCCTGGTATCTGTTGCAGCCCTTGAACTAATCGATACAGGCTCACTGTCACATGTTCTGACTTGTAATGAAAGGGAAACATCAGAACCTTTATCTCTATGAACCTTTATTCTGCTGCAGGGCGAGCTCATCTTTGTGATGATGGAGAATGGAGCAGCTCAGGGGATGGAGGAAAGTGAGGTGGACGTTCAGAGGAGTTCATCCAAAGTTCAGCCGCAGACCTTCAGCAACAGACCCGACTGGTCAAATGGTATTGGTTAATTCTTGATCTGGGTTACTTAATTCAAAAGAAAGTTTATCATTCATGTTCTCATCATATTCATTAGTTCATCTTATTGTTTTTTATTTCTTTGATAATTTGTCATCAGAAAGCTGTTTGACAGTAGACAGTAGAAAATCTTATGAACTTTAACTTTCTGAATTTTCTCTCAATAATTATATGAAACAGCCAAAATCAATTAAAGCAGAAAGAATTTTTTTCACAATTTTGTTTCATAGATAAACTTTCAACATAGACACACATTTACTGTGTGTAGATATAGTCTTATTTTAGCTTGATACTTTACCTTTTCATTTTTTTCATATCAGATAGTATTTTAAGACTTTAAGTAGAGAAGGGTATCTTCTGTTATAACAATGTAATAGATTAATGTTGTTAACTGCTTTTTTTGACACATTTACTCCATCCCAGGTCAGTGTGTTTTGGCCATGCCGAGCTTTTCAGCTCTAAATCCCAGCTTTGATTTGTCTTTGTGCCGAGCGAGGTTGGAGAATGATGGATTCCAGGTCAGTCTCTCTCTCTCTCTCTCTCTCTCTCAAACACACACACACAGACACGCGCACGCACACCCACCCACACACAAGCGGTGATGCAGCTGTTGGAAAACCCATCATAATTGTGTCATTTTCTTTTGTAGATCCCCTTCACAGACATGGAGGTTCCCCTGACATCGGCTCTGGATGTGCCTGCCATCAGGCGATACATGGTTTTTAACTCGGCTCTCTTCCATTTTATTTTGGCACCAGTATGTTTGTCCGCTCTTCCTCATTTATTCATTTACCCTCTGTGGGTTCAGCTCTGTGTTGGTTTATATTTAAAGTTTACAGTCACTGTGTTTTGTGTGTGTGTGCACAGCATTTAGAGGTTCTCCTCTGGCTCCCTCAGGTGCTGTACGTGGTTTTGTGGTGCGCCCTGTTCTCCACCCTCCACCTCTATATCAGTGTCACCGATTACTGGGTTCTCTGTCTCTGTGTCAGCCTGGTATCCATCTTCCTCACCACTGCCATCATCTTCATCCTGCACCACAGTAACAAAGAGGTAAAAGAGTTTCATATTCCCCGGTTCTCCATTGTAATCAAGTGCCTTTGTGCTTCTTTATGAGATTTTACTTTCCTTTACATCTATTTTAATCCTGTTAATAACAACACTGCTTCTTTATCCGATTAGGACCTTTAAATGAGGGTTAAGTTTACTTTAATTATTACATTTATTTCATATTTAGATGAGATCCTTTGCAGATTTCATACTGCACCAGAGAAGGAATCCTTTTTTGTGGTCAGATTGTAAGAACCAGTTAAGCAGGACTCCCATGACATGACAGACAGAGAGTTTTATTAATTAGGTCTGTACAAGTTTGAATACACGAGAAAAGGGAGTGGGGACGACCGTTCAGGTGAGACACATGAAACTGCAGGTCAAGAGTGGAGGGTAGACAGAGACAGGCAGGACAGGAGAAAATACAGTACTAACGCAACTGACAAAACAAAAAAGGTAAACACACAAGTGACAGGTGATTTTTTTTTTTTAAATCTCCACATTATTTTTCCTGGGAGTGCCAGCAAAATCTGGGAAATATTATTTTGGCCAAGGTAATGAGCATTTGACTGAGAATATGGAAGACTGCACAGATACACAGATGATTACACGTAATCTGCTATGAGTACATATTAATGTTTTGTATTTAATTATAGGTTCTTTACAATGATCTTCCATCAGAGCAGATCCATGTAACTTTAACATTTCATAGGGATTCAGAGAAGGTCCTTTTTTTTGTCTTTGTGCCAGATGAACATGAATTTAGATGTTCGGCTCATCCAGGTGAACGAGAGGCTGGTGAAGCACAAGCTGCTGGTGGCTGTGTCTGACTGTTTGCAGAACTGCACTGGAAGCATGCAGGTAAGTTTACACGTTAAAAATAAATCAATAAAAAAAGCGTAAACAGTGTCACAAATGTCTGTGATTATTCTGCACAAATTGCTCACTGTGTGCAGTATTTCTGCTGAGATTTTAAAAGATGACAACATTAGAGATGAGGATCAATTTAGCAGGGTTCTTGTTTTGTTTACGTGTCTCTCTCCAGTTGTACTTTGTATATTGGGACATGTCTCGCTGTCTGAAGACCCTTACTGACACCTTAGAGGAGCGCATCCGTGTGGCCGATGACGTCCAAGTGAGGGATTCCAGTCTTTCTTCTCCCCCTGCCCCTTTAGTGACCTTTCTTACGCATTCACACGAGATGTCCCTCAAAACACAAACGCGATGCTGCCGAGAGGTTAATATCGACGTTTTTTTGCAGAACAAACTGAAGAAGAAACTCGCTCATCTGGTCCTGGTGAGTGAAGCCAAGGCTGATGCAGAGATCACTGAGTCAGACGTGGATCCGGAGAGGACAGACGAGCATAGGCCCCTGCTGGGGGCTGAGAGTGAGACCAGCTGCAGTAGGACGACAGGGCTGACAGAGATCACCACCAACTACAGCCTCATCCCCGATGTATCCCTCCCAGCTCAGGTGAGGAGGCCTTCTTCTGCGGTTTTGATCAAATCTATATCTCCATATTTAGAATGTAAAACTAACTTTGACATGATTGTCCCATTGTCTGGACTTTCATTCAATGTTTTGCATCGTGTTTGCAAAATAAATTCAACCATATTAAAGTTATATGAAATCACTTCTGTGTTTGACTTGTTCACATGACATTCCAGAAATAAGAAGTCACTATGGTTGCTGTCCTTCCTGTTGAATCTGTGCAACCAACAGATTTCACAAGATGAAACTTCTACAGAAATGTAATAAGAAGCATCTCATCTTCCTGTTTCTGGCAGATATGTCCCAAAATTTGAACTCAGTAGATTGGAGTATAGAGGCTGAATGTAGGCCCCAACAGTTGTGGGCAAGGGGCAGAGCAGGGTAGAACTTAAAAAGATGCAAATCTGTAGCCAGTTAAAGCCATGTAGGGAGCCTTTCCTCCATAAAATGGAAATTATAAGTGAATTAATCAAGATTAGAATCAGAAATAGTCTTGCAATAAGTCATGACCTGGGGTTAAAAGCAGGATGTCCTTTTTTTTTTTTTTTTTTTTAATAAAAGAGGTTACCACCCATCTACAGTAGTGCTGATTTTCTTGTTTTACAGACTAAAGCCTACCAGCTTTTGATGACGTACAGCGCTGTTTATGTGAAGCTGCTGGTGTCTCAGAGGCTTTCTGGACCGTCGCATCACCGCTTACGTCCCATGAGGAATCACTGCACCACTGCCCCATTCTGCCTGTGCCAGTATATCAAAAAGAAGATCCTTCAGTAAAAAAAAAAAAAAAGAACCAAACAAAAAAAAAAACGAGACTTTGATACACATGACTGGCTAGATTGTACTCCTTTTAGAAGACTTTATTTCTCCAAAAGAAAAACAGACAGGCCAGAGTGCCTCGGTTTCACAGCAGGTTGCAGATTCTGCTCCAGCTCTGTGTTTGTCCCCGTCTGTTTGGACCTGAGCGAGAACAAACTGAAATACAATCGAACAATATTTGCATTATTGTACAGCGGACAAACATGTGACTGATGCTTCTGTTTTTGTTGCGCCCATTAAAATGTCGATACTTGGATCAGAGGAATTCCACCGTATACTGTGTTAGAGGTCCGCAGGTTGTAGATGTCCACACATTTACCATTGTTTTTGCTCAATTTGAAAGGAAATACTTCCCCTTTTCAATTATATGTGTCTTTGCAGGTATGTGCAACACCGTCAGGGATTCTGTGCTCCTGGCAGCAGGCCTGATTTACTTCCTGCTTTTTTTTTTTTTTTTTTTTTTTAAAACACATTACCAGCCGCTACCCATCAGTCCTGATGCCGCAACGGAGGTTGGCATCACCTGGCGACCTGGCGGGAGAGTCGCGAGGTGAAGCAGCCGGCGAGGCAAAAGTGGCGAGGCAGGATTGCGTCGCAGAAGAAAGAGGGGTGTGCAGTGTGAGGCCGAGTTAAACGTTTTCAGTGATGCTGCGTCTCTTCGGGAGGCTAAATGACCATCTGTGATCCTAAACACACAAGCTGGCTCAGCTCCTGTCCTGCAGCGTCTACCTCAGACCTCGCCTCTTTCTCCTCCTGCCTCCCAGCAGAACCGAAAGCAGATCTCTTGAATCGCTGAATGAAATATTTAAAGCATCAATTATAAAATAATAAAAAACAACGTTTTAAAATGATTATTTCACTTGAAAAAAAATAACAGCATACTAACACCTGTGGGTGCATATAGGCCTCAAAATACAAAATACAGTCCTGTTAGAATGCTTTGGTAAATAGAAAACTGTCTCTTACTCAAGCAACATGCACTTGATTATTTTAAAAAAAAGAACATAAAAAAAGGAATTAAAAAAAAATATAAGACATATACCATTACCATAGTCGGTGTGGCTGTAGTTAGGAAAAAGTTACCTAGAACATATGATCCCATAAAACCATTCACTAATAATATACTTGGATTAAACAAATGGACTTTGATTTACATAACATGACAAAGAAGACTGGCTAAATTATCAAGTTTAGACTATAATAGACAGCAAAAGAGCATGACCAACTTGTAAAAGTTCATAAACTTATTTAATCGAGTTTGTGTCGAGGTCCACTAACCAGTGCACAAAATTTGCCATGTGACCTAAAGTCCAGTGTAAAACTAAATCAGTATTCAGTCACCAACATTAGGAAACTCCGATCACTGCTGCACAATGAAGAGGCAATCTGGAAGAGGAGGGAGGGAGGAAGAGACAGGCCGACATACGTGGTGGACAATTGGATGATTGGGAAGAAGGAGAAAATGAGGACAGGAGACAAAATGGAATAGAACAAAACAGAACCTCAACTACTAAGAAAATGCATAAATGCAGGCTAGATGAGCTAAAAACAACATTCTTGCTTACTTTCAGCTGATTTAGTGTTTCATTAATGCAACACTGGTGGTCATCAAGCATGCATGAATATCCCTGTTTGGTCATGATGGCAGCAAATAATTACCTAACAAAATTATTTAACCAACAAATTGAAGAGACGACATAAAGAGAGAACATTTTTGACAGATTGGGAAGAAAAAAAAAAGAAAAATATTGTACAGTGTTTTCTGACTCAGAGGGAAATAGAGGTGGAGGGGGAGAAAACGGGGCAACTATAAATAGCACCTTTGTGAGGAGGACAGGAAAGGAGGGCGAGGATGAGAAACACAAGCCGCACACGTTGCTTACAACCCCAAATGATTGTTTTATTTATGACTAAAACAACTGAGATCCAAAGGCAAACAATGCATGTGCAAACACGGCCAGGACCATACAAAAAAACCAAAGAGAACCACGTGTACGCATGTCAATTTATTATCTCTTTGAATCAACCGACCCTATTGCATTTACAAGCTCCAAAAGGAAAAGACCCGGTGAAGAAAACACACAACATGTCTCGCAGCTGCGTATTTCAGCAGCCATGCCGCATGTTGTCGATCTAGCCGAAAGCACGAACGCAGACGCAGCCTATCAACCACAGATATGCTAGTAGCGATTCTATTCAGGTACACGTTCACCAGCAGAGCCTTCTCTACAAGTATAACAGCACTGTGCTTCGTTTACTCTTTTTACACTGAAAAGTTACTCTCAGTCACAGAAAGGAGGTGGCTTGTATTTATCAAACATCAAAAAAACCACACGGCTGGAGCTGAGTGCTCTGAAATCTACCTTTTACTGATATAATTTTAAAATATTTCTGTGACCTCTTGTGGGGAGAATATTTGAAGAGGTCATCACATAAAGTATACACAGGTATTTTAGTAGGTTATTGGTTGGGTGCAGGTAGTATAAAATGATTTTGGGTCTCGAATATTAACTGGTATTAACTTAATAACTTATGACAGTAGGAGTCTGAATAAAGTGCATTACATATTATTCTTTTAGATTAACATCCACAAAACTGATTTGATCAGAGCCCAGATACACATCTCATCAATTGTTGTCGGTCGTTATGATTACGAATCACAAATACTAGGCCAAAGCAGCTTACTAAGTTCTAAAATCTACATATAATATAGTATTTTGCACTAGTTTCTGAGCATGCCAGCGTTGTTGTCTGTGCTCCGTATTCCTTATATTGAGGTTTAAATTATTATTATCTGTAATATTTTCATAAATACATATGTATTTTTGGAGTTGCCTCGACTTTATCAACTTTGGATGATGTGAAAGGAAGTTCAGGACATACGTACACTATATATTATCAAAAATCTTTGTTTTTTAGGTATTTGATAAATACATTGCCAGATAAATACAAGGCCAAATATATAATATATAAGTGATAATCAATGCAATAAGTAATATCAACTATAATAACAATGACAATATACAAAGTACAGAATATACTATTGTTTCTGTCTTTTTATATATCTCTGCATATTTGTAAAATAAGGATAAGAGAGGAAAGGAGATTGAAAAGATATATTAATAGGTCCAATAGTCTTATAGATGTGAATAAAGGAAAGATGGCAAGTGGATAAAGGATTTCCAAGAAGAAAGCACTACAGTAAAATATAGTATATTCCATCTCTCTCCTCACTAAAACATTCACTTTCATTTTTCCTATAACATCTCAGTATGTCAGATAATGTATGCTGCAGTTCCTGTGCTGCCCAGAGCAACACTACATGACAGAAAATACTGGCTATACTGGACTCTGACATCTGATGCAGTAGCGCTACTCAAAGGAGGCATATAAATGCATTACTGAAGACGAAGGCCGGAGAAAGATAACAGAGGATGACGTGCAAGGTTAGTTGGTGTCTTAAATGCGATGTTGCATTAAATCTTCATAAGCAGTATCTGGCTGAAGAGCTGTGCAACACAGAGAAAGGCCAATGCACTTAAATATTAAAATAAACGTTGACAGGCTTGCTCTACATTGGGATAAAGTTACCGGATAGCACACTTTATGAAAATGTTCCCACCATCTGCAGGGAGAAATGCTATTATTGCACTAGATGTCCATTAGTCTTCATGTATAACTATCATGCATTTTTATTACTATGAAGCAGCTGCATCGTCAGGTCAGCAAAAAGTGCACAGACATCATCAGATATTAATTTGTAGTTAAGGGTTCAGGTAGCCGCATGAAAATTATGATATAGTGGAAATACTGGCATGGACGAATACTGAATAGATAATTAAATAGCAGAATTTGAATCAATTCTTAAAAATGCAATTCATAAATTACAGCAACAAAAGCATATGGAATACATGCTCTAACACTTATAAATCAGTAACACAGCTTAAATAACATTACTTAAATATGGCACTTTTTGTTTTTAAAGAAGAAAGTATGCTTGCCAGGAAAAGAAAAAGCAGGTTTGCCTAAGCTAACAATAATTTATTTTGGTTTTGAACTAAAACACACTTCATCAATCACCCACATGGATTAATCAGGCTGTGTTTCTCTCTTGCAGCTGATATCTCAGTATATGCACTAGCAGCAGCATTTGATCTCATCAGGGAGCTGCTTTATTTGGCATTTGATCAGTTGTTTTTTGTTTTTTTCTTTTGGTGTCGATGTGTGTTTGATGGCAGCAGATCGGGGTCAGAGCTCTGTGTGTATGTGTGTGTGTGTGTGTGTGTGTGTGTGTGTGTGTGTGTGTGTGTGTGTCGCTGCAGTCAGAGCTGGCGAGGCGGTAGTAGGCTGTGTGTGGCATGTTCGGTGCTCCTTTTTTTTCCCCCCTCTGTATCGATTAAGAGTAGTTAACTGGCTAATATTTGCGAACCGTATCCCAATCTGTCTGTCGCTGTGTGCAAGTTTTATGGCTCCCAGTCGTCATCGTGGTGCTGGGAGGCGATGATGACCACCACGGTGAGGATGGTGCACAGCACGATGGAGGCGATGCCGACCGCCAGGCTGATGAAGGAGAAGTTACGGGCCTCACGGGAGGCTATTTCTGCTGTCACCATGTCCCCTCGGGCTATGGCAGTACGCACCTAAGTGATGGGGGGGTGAGGGGGGAGGGGGGTGTATAGAATAGAGGAAAAATTAGAATGAACGTTATGTAATAAGACGACGCACATGAGGGATCGAGAGAGAGAGAGAGAGATGAAAACATTAGGAGGAGATTGATTCTACTGCAGCACAGAGCTTGCATGTGATAGAAAGATGCCATATAAAACACACACACACACACACAGAAACATGCACATGAAGACAGAGATAACATATAGGATCTACAACTCAGATCAGTGGGCCCATGCCTTGTCAGCTCAACTCAACTCAAATCTAACTGAGCAGGCCTAGAGGAAAAATCCATTCTACCCACTGCACTGGCGAGGGTGCAATTACGTAATCTGGACTGCTGCGCGCATGCTGGTTTTCCCAGTGAAAAACAGAGCATCATGAGGTCTGAGATCCAGCAGACTGAGGCCCTCACTTTATTAAAATGTTCACTTTCATTACTGAAGCCATTCCAAACCTTTTAATTTGGTGAGATATTACACCTGCCTGAACCATTTGCTGATGAAAGATCCCTGTGCGATTTATTTGCATTTATTCTGTTACTGAAAGGTAATCATTACTGTCTAGTTAGTTGGCTGGGTGGTTGGCAAGACGTGTGAATGAACATGCAACTTGAATTATTTGCCATTGTTGAGATTTTCCGTTCTATAAAGTCATCTTAGTGTCTCTAAAATAGCTTCATTTTTTTTGTCATTTTATCTGAAAGGGTCAGGAGGCTTCTGAAGATAAACGGTGGCTAAAATGAAGTATGTGCATGTACCTTGATGACAAAGATGGACCGCAATATTAAAAAAAAGACCAAATTTAGCTACTGACCTGCACGGCTTTGATGATTGCGATGATGCCTGTTGGCCAGAAGCAGCAGACGGTGGTTAGTACGGCGATGGGCAGGTAGTCGTGCGGCGGTCGACGGTCCATTAGGGTAATGCTTGGTGGCATTTGCATGGGGTGGATTTGGCCCGGCGGGATCGCTGGGTGTCCTCCACCAGCTGGCATGTAGGGCTGACCCTAAACAGAGGGAGCGAGGTAACAAAGATTGGAACATGAAAATACCTGATGCGTAGTATCGCAATTTTGGCCCCATTTATCACACAAAAGCAATTTGATTGATTTTGTGTGTCCTTGGTCTCTTTTATACAGACACAGACCATTTACATATAATACATATAAGGAGAGACATAGTATGATTTATTATAGGCTACACTAAACTATACTGCTGTTTTTACAGCCTGGTTTAGTTCTGCTGCAGGGTGATGTTATTGCAGTAGCCTCTATATCTCTGACTCACCGACGCCATAGGATACACTGGTACATAGGCTGTGCAGGGCTGCAGCTGAAGTGGGTACCCCGGGTGGATGTATCCCACAGGTGGGTGGGGCATTGATCCTCCTGGACCCTGCGTCTGAACTGTGTAGCCCTGCGGGGCCCCCTGGGGTCCCAGTGGAGCACAATGGAATTGGGTTTCCTGCAAGTATCCCTCTGAGCTCGGAGGGGGAGGTGGAGCCGGGTAGCCCGGTTGGGTTCCCAGTGCAGGTATGTTGGGGTGCTGTGGCATGTTAGGGTCCTGTGGGCCGGGGAGGTATGGAGGAGGCTGCATGGGCTGACGACCAGCGTCATTGAGACCTGAAAAAGATGAAAAATGGGAGTAAGAAAGGGAAGAGAGGACTTAAAAAAGGGTCCAGAAAACAGAGGTTATCATTGTAATCTTACAGGTTTAGCTTCACTATTGTCCACATCTTTAATATCTGACCTCAATGTTGAATTTGAGTATTGCATGAACATTAAACTCTGACTGCAAATGACCCCACCAGAAAAAAAAATCTTGCTTTTCTTCCATGAGAACACTTAACTTAATGCACCTCCTTTTTTTTAGTCTCTATAGAGTTGAAAATGATGGATGGGATGGACTTGTTTTCAAAGTGGAGAGAGGCTTTGGGTGCAGTCATCCACAGTGACGGGAACATGAGGTGAAGGATTGGTGATAGATGGAGGTGAGGACGGAGGGGGGGGGTCTGACACAGAACAGCTCAAGCACGAGGCAGTCGGGGAGCGGGGCTGCACGATGAGTGATGATGACTTCTGCATGGGGACTGCATGACTTTACGTAACCGTAAATCTGTCACACGCACGAGTAGGACCAGCAGGAAAGAAGCACCGAGGCAGGGACACATTTAGAGGGTCGTGACAGCATGTAAGAATCAGCTTGACAAAATAGACTAAATCAGGGATTTCCTATTTTATTCTGATCAAGATGAGCTGAAAAATAGTAAAAACATATAAATCATATATAAGTTATGAATATATATGATCTAAGACGACCTGTCAAAGGCAAAACCTGAATTCTAATGTTAATTAATTTCTCATATTTCAGATTTTTGTCTCGCTCTGACACTTATTAATTAATACTTAATTAATTAATACTCTAATGTGCATGCCTGCTAATGTGTATACCACAGGAAGTAGTCAGTTTTCAGTGATTATTATGGGCTATCAGATGGCACGTGAATGCTTAACCAAACAAATGACGCAAATGCGAAACAAACAAACACACAAACACGTGACGTCATCGCGCTGATAGCCCCGCCTTAAAGGCAATTAAGACAGAGCTGTGATGAAATGTGTGTATTTAAGAATGAGTGAATGAATTATGTAAAAAAAAAAATGTATTTGTCCTTCGGTGCACCACTTTCACAACATCAACCCCCCAACCCCCCCAAACACACACACAAATACACACACATACACACAAATGCACACACGTACACACACATACACACATACACACACACACACACAGAAGCACGCACGATTGTGACAGTAGGGAATTAAGATGAATTCAGAAAAAAAGACTAAAGGCCTCATAACTGAATTGGTCCTCCAATCAAGTCATTATATTGTGACGTAAAAAAAGGAACGTAATGGTAACGGTAGAAGATGGATGGAGGGCACATCGAAGCATCCAGTGGTGTCGTGATCTATTAACTATTCCAACTCTGTCTTCTAATTTTGCTTTTGTCCAAGGCACCCCTCTCTGTTCAGAATGACAACTGCGACATTCAACAACGAAAACGATCACGGCGACAATAGATCTCAACACTGCCTGATGCGTGGTGCCTGGCATAACCTCACAAAGCATCCCATTTCCTAAGTCCTGACACAGAATCCCTCTGCAACATCTCCCTGACACCGAGAGATATAAACGAAGGCGACTGAATCCGCGCGTAAGCGAAGCCGTGCGCGCACAAAAGACACCCACGTTGACGCCTGGTCAGGATGCACGGACGCAGGCCTGTGCGCAATAATGATGAACTGAAAATGGAAAATAAGCATAAAAGAGAGAGTAGATATTAAGAATTCCGGCAATTCTATTTACATTCCTGGGGAACAAACCAGGAGGAGAAGGCATACGAATATTCAAACACGAATTAAGACAATGATAGAAGAAACTCTCGGGTAAGATGTCCCAATGTTTTCCTCCCCGGGCAGCACCCACACAGCGGTGCATCATCCTATGGATGGAGTGCATTGCAGATAAAACATGAATGGAGATGGAGCCTTGACCGCCTATCACGTTTCAAACCCAACCAAATTCTCGCATCTGTGGATTGTTTCAAAAGTCCAATCAGACTTCAAATGACGCCGAATTTCACACAATGAAACCCCCTCACCGTGTTTTTCCGACGCCATGCCTTCAGATCTCCTGTTCTCCTTTGAGATCGGATGGATTTTAACTCCAGCTGATGAGGAGGGGGGTGGGGGGGGGTGATCGCTCTTATTATTGCGCGATGCTAGTCCAAACGTCCGCGATCCATCTTCAAGATCTTCTCATTTTCACTTGATAAGAAGTCCGATTTTATTCCAGTCAGAGCAGTTGCCTTCCAGCGCGTCTCCCAGAGCGCGCTTGGTGAGGGTTCTCCGCTCGGCGTTGCCGTAAGTTGAATTATTCAGACACACAGACATCAGCGTCTTAAAGCGACAGCCCGAACTCGCCAAATGAATACACACTGGCCCTGATCATCCCACTGAAAGCTTTCCTCTGCTTTTCAGCAAAGAGTGTGTTTAAAAGTCCTCTCGGACGATGAAAGCGGACTCTTTAAGTCGTTAATTAACTAAGAAAGAACAGAGATCATTTGTGTTGATGTAATTCTGGTTTTTATTTTATACAATAAATTACAATGAAAATTCCCCTCCCTGCCCTGTTCTGTCTTTACTCTGCTGTTGCTTAAAATCGTATGTAAATGTAAACATGTCAATAATGTTTACATCATGTAAACATATTTGTGATTTTTAGGCACATACAAAATGTTTCCATCCAGCACGTCTTTAGATCCCACATACATTCTGACACCTTTCGCACAAAGAAACATTGGCTGCAGGCGCCGTTCACTCCCCCACCACCTCTCAGTGGGTGTACAGGGAGGCGGTGAAGACGATGTCCCGGCGGATGGCCAGAGAGGCTTTCTCCATCTTGCTCCCCAGGACGGAGTCTCCCACGATGCGGGCGGCCTGTCGCACCTCTTTCAGCACCTCGTCCAGGCGCTGGATGCTGCGGACAACAGTGCCTTCCTGGACGTCCGTGAGCTGGACGATCTCTGCGAATGGCTGTGGCGGGGGGCAGGAGGGGCAAGGGAAAGGGGGAGGCAGTAAAACAGAGACAGTACGCATGTATGACAACCAAGCACAAGGGATGGGCAGAGGTTAGATGATATAACCCCAGAGGAGAGGCGCCCCACCAAAAAACAGAACTATTACCATATTTTTCAGACTACAGGGCGCACTTAAAATCCTTAAATTTGGTCAAAAATCAACTGTGGACCTAATAAATAATGCGGATTATGTATGGTTTAATTCTGGTTGTATTAAAATCTTTCAAAATGTTTTAATATGACTTTGGTAAACTATGCATAAATCAAGTGCACTGCTAATAGGAGCATTATGGGAGTCAGTGTGGGTGTGCATATATAGACCCCAAAATGAAGTGTGAGTTTGCTGACTGTTTTGGTTCGCTTAATGTATGGGGAAAAAAACCCTGTTCCAACCCATTTTTTTGGCAGTGCACCTTATACCCTGGTGTGCCTTATGGTCTGGAAAATACGGTATATTATTGCTCAACGGAGGTACGAAAATGTGTACGTCAGTTTCAAACGATGTTACTGTCAATCCTCACATACTTCCATGTGTGCTTTATGTTGGAGGTTAACCAGTTCATCCACTGGGAGCAACCCAGAGTCAAAAGATTATGACAACACTTTAAAAAACATAGGGTCTGTGGAGGAGATAACATATATCTTGTGTAAAAGAAAAAAATGGCCACCCTGTTGGGGACAATTGTTGGTGAGGCCATTAAATACATTGTGACTAGAGGGTGAATTATTTTCTCTAGTACTGCTGATGAGAGAAATTGATGAAGAGCATCACTTCCAACAAGGAAGTCGAATCACCAACTTGCAGAATCTGTTTTTTAAAAGTTCCACCATTGTTATTCTTCTTCTCGTCTCCCTAGAATATGGGGTAGTGGCATCAACGCTGACCCCACATTTTCCAGTGGTAGTGCTTTGGTTTGTATGCTTAAAATTTGCACAAACGGGGAGAAATACAAATTAAATGAACACAGAGTAGGGACCAAAAGTTCCATCTGTATGATTATTGACAACATTGAAGATAAATGGGCCTTAACAATGGAAGGTTTGAGTTACACAACAAAGCTGTATTGTCACAACTTTCAACTGAATAGGACGGGATAAAAGGAACAAATCTTTTCAAAGACATTCTGCATCGACTCACCATGCCTCTGGCCCAACAGTACACCACCTCTGTCAGGCCAAACTTGAACTGGCCGATAAATTCTTCGGCTGTTTGTGGTATATCACAATCCCTCTGCAGTTCTCCGATGCGCTTGGCGACTGTCAGCACCTGATTTATCCCCTGAATATTAAAGAAAAAGACGTAGAAATGGAGACTTTTGCTTAGCACGCCACCCAGAAATCCCATGTTCTCTTGCTCCTCTTTGTGTTAACAGGGTGACTGTGAGACAGTTCTGTCTTTTCTTTGATGGCGTGTCTAGGTTCCTCTTACAGGTCTGCACAGCCATGTCTTTAATAATTTAAAAGCTCATAAAGCACTTCCATGTATCACAGTAAGCTAACAGCACACACTCATAAAAGAAAAGTATTTGAGAAGCTAAATGAATGAATGAATAAAAAAAAGTGGATACAAAATCCAATATATTTTTATGATAATATGTTATGAAAGAGTAAATGTGACTGTAAAGTGTTAATTTATGTTTGCATAGAGAAAAAGCATACAGGTTAGGTTGGCCCACAGGTTGTCATTGTAAATAAGAATATGTTCTTAATTTACTCAATCTCTATAAATAAATGATTAAAAAAAAAAAAAATCGAATCCAGTCGAAAAATAGTGCATTCCTCCTTACCTCTTGGAGTGTGTGGGTGATGTGAGGCTCCACCTGAGTGTTCTGCGTGAAGACCAAACAGGACAGAAGGGCGGCGCTCTCCTCGGGAGCCAACGGACTCAGAATGTTCTCAAAGAGCAGCTCGGTGAGAAGCAGCTCGTGGCTGCTTATCTGACAGGCCACCCGGCCTTTCAGCTGCACTGCGCCGCTGCTGTCGATGTACTGGAGGTGCTGCAGCACCTGAGAGCAGAGCGAGGGGCACATGACACTGTCTTTACTTACCAAAAACACAGCAGACTCATGCTGCTTTCATTTCAAATAAAAACTGAGGTAAACCTTTGAGAAACTTAAATGTAGGAAATTTAAATCTGGACAAGTATAACATTAATAAAGTCAAAGCTTTGAAGATGACATTTATACTTTTGCTGTGCTGAATTCAAATTTTTGTCAGTATTGTACTTCCATAAATTCACTCCTTTAATGTTACCTCCTGTACTGTTCCTGCTTTCTTTTGGGTGACTCTTACTAATTGAATCTTCTAACTCTTACAAAAGCACAATAGTATGGCCAATTATACTTCCAGATTATTCTTAAAATACTAATAATATCAGTGAAAGCTCCAATACATATAAACATACTTAATATACAGAACTAACTAAAAGAGATCACATAACTCCTGTACTGGCGTCTCTTCATTGGCTGCCCGTTAAATTCAGAATCATTTTTAAAACCCTCCTCTTGACCTACAAGGTCCTCAGAGGCCTAGCTCCATCCTACCTGGAGGAGCTAGTAATACCTTATCAGCCCAATAGACCGCTCCGCTCTCAGTACGCTGGTCTACTTGTGGTTCCCAGAGTCTTTGGGAGTAGACTGGGGGGCCGAGCATTTAGCTACCAGGCCCCCCTGCTATGGAACCAGCTCCCTGTCCTGGTACGGGAGGCTGACTCCATCGCTACTTTTAAGACCAGACTTAAAACTTACCTCTTTGAAAAAGCTTATTGTTATTAATTCTGTAGTTCCAGTTACTATCATAGACAGACTAATGATCACACTTAGGGGGTCGTCTAATCGTCAGGTTAAGATACTAGTTATGCTGCTGGGGGTTGCCGGGGTCCAGAAACAGGATCACCTGACAGGCCTCTGCCACCACACTGGTGATGGTTTACTCTCCTCTCCTTTCCTCCTCCTCATTAAGCAGACTAGTTATGCAGATTCCTGTGTAGTTTTTCTGCCCCCCCCCTATTTATTTACAGGTATCGCCGCCGTCGGAGCTGCATGACAACATCTGGCCCGCCGACCTGTTGTATATTGTATTTTTGTATCTCTGTGTGTGTTTCTGTGTTCTGTGCCTCTCCTCTCCTCTCCCTCTTCTTCCTCTCCTCTCCTCTCTCTCTCTCTACCCAGCCGGCCATCAGCAGGAAGGTCCCCCTACATGAGCCTGGTCCTGCTCAAGGTTTCTTCCTGTTAAAGGGGAGTTTTTCCTTGCCACTGTTGCTTGTCTGGGGTTAGGCCCTGGGATTCTGTAAAGTGCCTTGAAACAATTTTGATTGTATAAGACGCTATAGAAATAAAGATTGATTGATTGATTGATTGAACTATCATTGAAGTATTTTTATCTATACATGATGTATATACATGTACATATTTTACTGTGTTGGGGTGTTTCATGTTGCCTTTTTCTTTCTGTGGTTTGAATATATAAAAGGACTTATAATAATAGCCTGAGAGTAAAACATCTGATCCCAACCTTGATCCTCTGATGGTATTCAGGCAGCAGAGACAGAGACTGGTCCGACACCAGGAAGAGCAGCTTATTCAGCTCCTCCTGCATACTCATTCTCTCCTTAACCCGAGTGAACTGAAACAAAAACAGCCCGTTCATGTAAAAAATATCACATCAATGCTGCAATATTGGATTTCACTGTACTTTCACAGACAAAGGGGCCGTTGTCTTGTTACTGTCAAACACACTGGACTAACTGTCATTTGACAATAGCACAAATGAGACAGATTCAGTAACCTACAGAGGATAATGCACACAGTGATTCGTTAAGAGTTTCTTAGCCCACAAATTAACAGAAATTGCATGTAACAGTAAATGAAGTGGTTCTGCTGCATCTGTGAGACAGTGATAAGCTTCAGCTATGAGCATATATGGGTTATTATAGAATCTGCTCTAATTCCTGTGAGGAATGAGTGAGGGGGGTTGTCAGGAAGAAATATGCAAAGTCCGACTTCTATTGGGAGAGTCTGATGTTATTATTCAGAAACTAGAAGAACAACAATGGAGACCTAAAAGGAGACTGATGCAGACTTCAGAAAAGAACAAAATAAATGTCTTATGTGTAAAAATGTTGAATAATCTAAAATGAAAAACTAAAAAACAGAATAACCACTTAAAAACTGCAATAAAACTTGATGTCTTCATTTGGGAACAAAAATAATAATAATGATAATAAAAAAGATAAAAACTGCTTCTGTGATAACATGTCGCCCAAAACCCACCCACCTGCTCTGGAAAAGTAGGTGAATGGATGCAGTTATACTCTTTGAGGTTGTCCTGCAGCACACGGAACCTCATTGAAGCCTGTACCACGTCAATATTCTTCAGCTGGAGGTCATTCACAGGATCAAGACTTGGTAGGCCACCAGGGTTGGCCTCAGCTAAGCGCAGAAGCTCCTGCGTTGCCATAGAGATGGCTTGGCCAGGAGGGTCGAGCCTGAAGGTCAAGAGCGGGAAGGAAAGAAAACAGCAGGGAACGTGACCTTTTCTTAAAATAACAGTGTTCAGTGACCTGATGTGAAAAAATAAAAACTGTTAAGGTTTTGTGAGTTAATGGACATATAACACAGATAACGTGAATCTTTGAACACATTTGCTTTCATAAAGAAGTTAGGAATATACAGTCTTACAGAGAGTTGCGAAATATTGGCTGGCTCTTCTTTAAACACGGCACTCAGAGAGATTACAAATATGAACATGAATTTGTATAAGAACTTAATTGACGGTTTCTCTTTTAGATGTTTTTGTCAGTTTGTAAAATGAAAATATAGAACAGTGAGTTGTATGTATTATTATTTAAAAGAAATCTGATAGACTGAACACATTTAAATGTGTCAGACCTATTACTAAAATTATCTGGATATTTCCAATTATTGGGTTTTTATGATCAAATAAAAGGATGCATTATTTGGAACAGGACTTCCAATTTTGAGTGCAAAAGCAACAATTAGATCCTCTGTAAACACATAACAATACATCAACAAATACTTAGTATTTAAACTGTGAAATTAATTTTGCCCTTATAGAACCTCATCCAAATAAAAGCCAGTGACCGAGTTGATTCCCGCACCTGAATCGTGGCTGCTGCCTCTTATTGTAGTTGTCAATGATCCTGTCAGGGATCACCTTAATGCTTTTCACTGTGATAGATGAGATGTCTTCAAGTTTCAATTTCTTCACGGTGTGGCTGCAAGGGCCTGACACAGAAGAAACATGCTTACATTTCCAAAACGTCTTCAGTTCAAGTACAAAAATATGGGCATATATGGGCGAATTATGATGATTCTCAACAAACCTTCAGGTATAAAAAGAGCAGTGTTGAAGAGGTGAGGGAATGCTTCACTGTCGCCTTTTCCTTCCCCTTCCTCATTGCCCTTCTCACAGATTACCAGGGCAGTAAAGGTGCGATTCACAGAGTCACTGGAAACCTTAGGGGGAGGGGGCCAAAAAACAAGTAAATTAATTGACGTTTCAAGGCCCCATGGTCCAGGTTAAAGGTTGACAACGATAGGAAATATAATACACTTCTAAATGTAACTAACAAAATAAATATTTCTTTACAAAACTGACATTATAAGTTATAGATTTGGCTACATTTTAAGATCTCTGTTCTCTCACACCTTTTGATGTAATCTCATTGAGTAATCTCACAAATGTTCACACTAAATGGTATAGGAGACACAATGTATTTAAAGCGAGACTTTTTTCAGTTTTAATAGATTTTTTTTGCACTGAGATTCATGTGGGTGCAGCAGCTCATTTGACAGAGCAATGATTAATTTAATGTTTTGAGACTGACATTTTGGAGGGAGTAGATACCATTAACTACAGACTGATGTGGTGATTTTTATGTAAGAGGCTCTGAGTCAAAGTTATGGCAATTCATTCAGCAAAGATTTAAAGCGTTGTAAAAAAGTGGAGATGCAAGCAGAGTGGAAGCAAAGACTTGCACCAAGCCTGTAATACAGCTTAAATTAGGCGGTTAAAAATACATTTAAGGTCGAAAACCTACATAGAGCATTGTTATTGTTGGCAGGCTTCCGAAATTACCAGCCAGGAGGGAGGAAGGGAGGGGCAATACATGTGATTCACATGCTCTCTTGCATCACAACACGGCTACATGAATGCGCTTATCTTTAAATCAGGCCACAGAAAAATATCAGCCTTTATGGATACAAGTCCAAGTAGTTGTTAGCTTCATAAGGCTACTGCTACTAAAATTCTAAACCACAAAGAAGATGTTAATGCATTCTAAGATCATCACCTTTTCACAAGTAAATCTGGGATTTATTTCCCACACATTGTGTTTACTGGAAATCAACTATCAATGCAGTTGTCTACAGATCTTAATTTTTTTCATGAGAATACATTGATTACCAGCACCTACCCACACACACCCACCGACACACACACACACACACACATACCTGCAGGATAACTCCAAGTGCATTGAGATGCTGTTTGTTGTTCACCACCACAACGCGACCCACGGACAGAGCTTTCAGCCCGTTAACGGACTCCAGAATAGCACACTGTAGCGGAACACAGCAGAGTAGAGACACAACAGGGTCAATTTGGGCTATGGTTGGAGGACTTTTAACCGTTGATGTGCATGTTAGGGTGTGTTTTCTACCCGGAGGGTCTCAGAGGTTGTCTGCAGTTCTGTCACTGTGTGATAGTATGCCAAGAGGTCAGACAGCTGGCCTTCTACATCCAGAGAAGGCAGAGAGGAGATCTTATCCTTCAACTGGTTGATGCTCTTCTCATGGGCCTTCATGTGAGAAGAAGGTGGTAGAGGTGATTTGAAGAGGAATAAAATATTTTTAATACACTTACTGGTAATGACTCAGAAATGGTGTGGAGAAAATGGAGGAGGAGACGGAGACAGGTTGGAAAAGTAACATATTTATATCATGCATCTGACCTGAGTATCCCTGTGGCTTTCAGAAAAACTCCTCCTCATCATGTCCGTTACACGGAGGGCTTCGACTCGCAGAAGATTGAGGATCATAGTGTAGGTGAGTCGGAACTGAGAGTGGAGAATGGTTGGTTTACCCTGAAAAGATTGAGGAAAAGAAAGTCAGTGAGTGAGAAATGTAAAAATGCCTTGATTTTTTTAATAGAATATGTACAAAATAGATGCCAGCAACTGAAACGCAATCAAATCCTGAAATAGAAGCAATGCTTTAGAAGGCCGTCAAAGCTCACACAAAACAGCACAAGAACAGCACGATGAGGTTATACTGTATCAACCAAAAACAAATTCAAAACAATTTTTGAAAAAAGGAAAATTGAGGACTCTAGACAGTAGTTGGCAGTTTAAAGTAGCAGCTGTGAAAACAAGGCTAAGTGTCTCAAATGTGTATAAAAACCTAGAAATAGGCAACAGTGAAGGCTGGTGGTGGTTCATTGCAGCTTTAGGACCTTAATTTTGCAAACTACATCAGAATTATTGATATCCTCAATGTTTAGAAACACAGTACAGACCACAGGGAGGCATCTGATTGGCCTCATTTATTCTAAAACAGGACAATGAGCCCGAACAAAACCATTCACGACTATTTTAGAAGGGAAGGGATATTTGACCAATGCAAAGTTGAGCTAAAAATCATTTTGTTTGTCTGAGATTATATGAAGAGACAGGAACATTTGAGGCAGCCAACACACATATGGGTGGTTTTGTTTCCAACAGGGCTGGAATAGATTATGGTCAATAATTTCTCTTAATATTAGTGCAGAGAGAAAGCCTAATTAACTGGCTTCATTCAATGTTGAATGAATATTCCAACAAGCCCTTTCTTGCAAAGTAGTAAATTACCCAAAGCTCAGGTTCCTCTTCCAAGACGCTACAGATATTTTGCCATTCTGAAATGCTGCATCATAAATGCTCATCAAACACATGGAAGACGTTGCAGACATTTTAAACCTCACCATCATCATGACATGAAGATCTGCCATCTCTTGAACTCCAGCTTTACACAGAATGATGACAGTACCTGTGGCGTCTAGACCTCGCCTGCCCGCTCTGCCCGCCATTTGGATGTATTCACCTGGAAGCACCGGGTCAAAATGAAAAGATGAAACAGCAGAGAAAGTTTTTTCTTTAATTCCAGACGAGAGAGTGGCAGCAGGCTCAAACCTGGCAGAAGGTTTCTGAAACCAGTTCCGTCGTGTTTCCTGATGCTGTCGAACACCACAGTCCTGGCAGGCATGTTCACTCCCATTGCAAACGTCTCAGTGGCAAAAAGCACCTGACGATGAAAAGGAGGCACATAGCGGATATTTGTTATCCAAGAAAGTCTTTCAATTTATTCTTAAAAAAGAA